>CAIGQZ010000320.1:13064177-13175965 GCA_903798205.1 Danio tinwini | reverse complement strand
TCAGTCTGTCATCATCATTCAATATCAGCCTTTACTAGATCTAGACCGAATATAGAAAAAAAACACTCACCTTTAGCTTTGTGGACAATCTAGGGGACACAATTATATTAGGTTAGTAATGTTTGATCTGGTAAAAAATCTCTGTATGCACTGTTTGTGTTTGAAACTTGTGAGATGCAAGAACTGAGTCATGGTGGTCTATACAGTGTGTGTATAATTAACTTATGCAAATTATTATTCTGATATTCTTTCCCAAACACATTTTACCAATTTCAATCCCCATATGCCCCTTGTGTTTTTCTTGTTCAATAGTTCCTTTTTTTGCAATACCTATAGTGCATCCTTATTGTGGACATCCAATAATACAGTATCTGACCTTGGGAGACATTTTACATTTAAATTAAACCTTAGAAAAAAGTTAATAATAATCCACATCTGAATATGAGCCAGTTTCAGCCTGCATTAAATATTATACAACACTGAAAGATTATAAATTAATAGCACTAAGACAAATGTTCAGAATTGGTCAAATGTGAAATGTGGAAATAAAATGATCAGATTATAAGCATACGTGTAGGTGCCATTTAAAGGTCTAAGTCTTTTACAGAAACTCAAACTTTGACCCACACAGACAAAAAGAACCAAATGAGTGACTTAAATTCACAGCATAGGCAGTGTGGTTTATCACTGTGGCTTCACAAAAGAAGGTCACCAATTTGAATCTGGGCAGGGCCAAGAGGTATTTCTGTGTTAAGTTTGCATGTCCCCCCATGTTCATTTGGGTTTACTCTGGGTCCTCCAGTTTCCCCACAGTCCATGTAGTATAGATGAATTGCATAAACTAAATTGGCCATATACAATTTTTTTAATTAAGATTGTCCATCTAAGCAAAGACATTGTGCATATTATTCTTGTCAACATTAATGCACTTACCAAACACATGTATATGTAATGGCACACAACATCACAATCACCAAAGCCCCAGCAGCAGCTCCAATCAGAATAAAGAGTAGAGTTCTACCTGACAGAGAAAAAATGAGTGTAAGCAAAACTGCTGATAATTCACTCAAGTGCTGGAAAGTCACAAAAAATACAAATATAGTTTTCCAAAATATTAATATTCTAACATCAATTGCTCACACTCCTTATCTATTCAAGAGATCATTATTCAAGAGAGTTATTTGTCTCTTTTCCTACTTAGTTAGTAAAGCTTAAAGTAAGGTGGGGATTTTGCTTAACTGCAATCAGAAACATGATTTCAGACAGGCCTTTTATATTTAGTTGTAATAACTTGTTTTAAGTGTGTCTATTAAAAAGACTCAGTAATCACACTTATTCTTATTTTAGCTGCAGTAACTTGTTTTAAGTGTGCCTATTAGAAAAATGCTCAATCACACTGATACTTAATCTTTAGTGACCAAATACACTTTATGCTTTCTTGCAGTAATCTTCAGTATATTTTGAGAAGCAACAAGTAATATTTGTATTAATTAGAATACAAATACTGTGTGATCTGGATTTTATTCAAATAATAATCTTGTTTAAGTATAAATACCTTGGCTCAGTTTAAGACAGAATATATACAGTAATTACAATTTAAAAAAAAAAAAGCATCTCCAGTTTTAAAGGGCACCTATGGTGAAAAATCTACTTTTCAATCTGTTTGGACAGACATATGTGTAGGTATAGTGTATATACCGTCATATAAACACACCCAGTGCTTTTTTTTTTTATTTATTAATTTAACAACATAAAAACGGTGGACCAATTGGAGCGGTTTTCAGACCGACCGCAACTTGACGGAGGAGTGCAGTCCTCCCACCCACCGAATTGATTGACAGCTGCATATTAACATGTCTCTGTAGTGACGTGTATAATCATATCCACAAGACAGGATGTTCGCATATCAACCGTAAATAAAAGGTCTGTTCAGTTTGCTAGGATCATCAATCATCATCAAATGTGATCAAGAGTGAGTTTTACAAGTTTAAAATGTTTTTAAAACAGTGCATGTGTGTAATGAATTACGGCGATTTATTTCAGCTTTACTTCATCAACACAGCCGCGTGTCAGTACAATTATACAAGGCGCTTCAATTCCGGTTTGTGGATGTTAAATCAGGTTTATTTTGTACATAACAAATATCATTTTGTAACGTAACAGATATCCAAACAGCAGTGGATATTAACCTGTATGCTGTCACATTTGCATGCAAAGACGCTGTATGTGCGTGTGTTTCTGCGATGTGTGTGTGTGTCTGTGTGTGTGCGTGAACTTTGTAATGACACTGTGTGTGACTCATCCTGCAGCTCCACAACAAATGCATCAAATAATCATTGGTAAAGTTCCTACTGTAGTTTTTCTCACAAACGTTACGTGAGATCTACTTCCCTTATGTCTGTGTCAGTAGTCTGAGGTCCCGTTTACACTAATGCGTTTTTGTTTTGAAACAGCGTTTTAGATCAAAAACGATTCGTGTCCACACTAGCGTTTCATCTAGCGTATCTCCATCCTCACTACTCCACCAAAAACGTATATCACGTGACCATTCACACACTCTGGGTATGCGCGTCCAAGTATAAACAGGAAACATGTGGCTCGCTCGGCATTTGGTTATTGTTAGTCAACAAACGCTTGTTGAATGATGAACGCGAGCGATTAGCGAGTGCTCGAACTATAGCTTGCCTCTTGCGATTATATGAAGCTGCTGTAGTAAAAAAGGCAGAGTTAAACTGCACAATGGCACCTAAAACGAACAATAGTGCAAACAACGCTCCCATTTCTGTGTCCATGTTGTTGTTTACAGTGAAGGCTGGTCTGCCATCTTCTGGTAGCGTTATAGTCATGTGATAGGGGCTTGACAAATAAGGGAAGGATACGCAATGATCCAAAAGCCCCAATCAGGTAGCGTATGTCTTCAGCCACGCCTCCGTTTTCAGATGTCTCCGTTTTCCCCCATCCACACTGAGACGGAGCAGCAGCATTTTAGAATGAAAACAACCTCTCCAGCGTTTTCAAAACCCTCCATTTTTGGGGCTCGAAAACTCCGGCGTAGTGTGGACGGATGGCGTAACCGTAGCAAAACTTAATGTGTTTTAAAATGAAAACGCATTAGTGTAAACTGGGCCTGAGGCAGCTGAGGGCGGAGACTGAGGCACGCTGACAGGCACGTGGGAACGGTGAGCGGGGAGGACTAGCCTTAAAGGCCCAGTACACAAAAACAGCAAAAATCTGTTGAGAGCTATAAAACACAAACTAGTGAAAGCTAAAATAAATAGTCTGAATGGTGTTTTGAGCTGAAACTTTACAGACACATTCTGGGGACACAAAAGACTTATATTAAATCTGGAAAAAGGAGTAACCTAGGAGCCCTTTAATACCTTTTTACACAAAATAGGAAAATCATACAGTTTAAAAATCTATTAACAAACTAGTTAAAAAAAATTAACTAATTGCACTTACTTGAAAAAGTGTTATAAAACTCACAACTAACAATCCAAGACTATTTGTTCTTTGCTAAAGGCTAGGTAAGCTGTCTTGTTTCAAGAAATCTTACCAAGTATAATTATATTACTGCACTTGACTTGTATCTAGTGTCTTTAAATTATTTATTTATTTCTCGTATTTAGATTTAGTTTGTTTTCCTCTTTTGCAGTGCAGCCTGATGTCATCCATTACTGTTTTAACAATTGTTGGTAAACAGACACTGATAGTAGCAGAGCCGTGAAATAACATTCAGAGATAAAGAAACTAAATGTAATTCTGTGGCTATAATCAATTGTCAGAATTCCACTTTTTTGTGTGTTCAACTGAATAAAGAAACTCAAGAAGGCTTGGAGGGTGAGTAAGTGATGACAATTTACACGTCTGTGTATGATCTAACCTTTAAACAACTAAATAATCATGACTGAAATGGCAAAGAAACACTGTGGAAAATTATTAATATTAGCATTGCAAATTAAGCCAAAGATGCACGATTTATGACATTTACAGGTTATCGATAGATGCTTCTTTGTCTTCTATTGAATGAATCACATGTGCAAAGTGGTTGATGTGAAATGAAGCTGTTGATTTGTCATATAATGAACATATTTATCAACTAAAACTATTTTATCAAAGCAGATAAATGAAGAAAACTGAAAACTGAGACTCACTTTCTTTTTGAGTGATGAACTCCAGATGAAACAGTTGAGTTGCATTGCCACCAGTGTTTTTACTAACACACAGCAGAGTGTTTGTGTGTGTGAGAGACTGATGTAGAGAGATGAAGCTCCTCAAGCTTGTGTTGCTGAATTGCTCTTCACTGATGAACGTGTTTGAAGAGTTCGAGATGAGACGTCCAGACAGATGCCACTCCACTACAGGAGAGGGATTCCCATCAACCTCACAGAAACACACAGTTACATTCCCAATGTTACAGCTGGAGTTTGAGATCCAAGGAGCATCTAAAAAAGAGAGAATGATATTAAACCTCTAGATTTATCAGTGAGAAGAGAACAGATGGCAGTAAAAGTCCTACACTGCACATGTAATGTGATGTTGCTGTGAGCTGTTCTGTTGTCCTGCAGCTGGTAGCTTATAGAGCAGGTGAAAGTGACTCTGTGGTGCCGCTGAGCAGCAGTGAAGTTCAGATCAGAGATGATGAGCTCCTGTAGTTTGCTGCTCTCACTGAGGGGGATTCTGGCAGTGGAGCTCCATGTGAGAGTTGCTGGAGGAGAAGAGCAGAGAGTCTCAGCAGAGCAGCGCAGGCTCACAGATCTGCCCTCCAACACCTCCTGCTGATTCTGCAGCTCCTGCTCATCCTCATACAGCACAACTTGAGGATTCACTGGAGACACTGAAATATACACAAAATGGTCTTTAATAGAAATAAAATATCCTTTGTATTATATTCTATTTTTTATTTTAATGTTTAAAGGTCTACAGTGTCAAACTAACAATAACAAAAACAATAACTTTTCAGTAATAAAATGCAATATTTATCAGATAAATTCTATACCATTTAGATAATGAGACAATTTACAGTGATATTAACCAGTCATGAAGTCACTCACCGATCACATCTACTGAAACATTTTTTTTTGCAAAGGTCCATTTCAGTCCACCTTTACCCTCAATCCTGAAGAAATATCGACCACTGTGTTTTGATCTGACATCATAAAAGACAGTGGTGCAGTCCTTGTCTATTAATTGTCCAGTTATATTCCCTTTAATAAAAGAGTTCTGCATTGATGTACTTAAGGTAAACACTATACTGCTGCTTGTATTATATTTGTCTTTATACCAGACTCCAGCAGCTCTCTCAGTGAGGTCTTTATCATATGTTTCATTAATGTCAAATCTGCACTTTATAATCACACAGGATCCACTGAGAGCTTGAATCTTCTCTGGCAAACTGATGTTGAAATCTCTACAGCAAACACCTACAACACACATGATGAAAAGATTTCAAATACAAGCAGAGACAAACAATGAAGTATTCAGACACACCAAAACATTTCGTTTGGGTAAGACAGAAAGTTAATAAAGCGATTTTTGTTGCTTTGTCAGTTTACATTTAATCAAAACAACAGAAACTGTTAAATTGACCCCAAATTCTATTTTAACATTTCATGAATCAATTATGAAAATTAATTAAAACTCTCTAAATGAGTTCAGACTAAAGTGTTTAGCATAAACAAATTTATTTTACAGCATTTCTTAAAGGACAACTATGATAAAAATCATTTTTTGTAAGCTGTTTGGACTGGAATGTGTGTACTGTAGGTGTAGTATGTCCACAGTCATATTGGAGTGATAGAAACACAATAAGTCTATTAAAATAGGAGTACGGTTTCCTCACCACCGAATTGATTGACAGATGTGTATTAACATGTCTCCGTAGTAACACGTAAAATTGTATCCACAACACGTGTGCAAAGCAACTAGGAGTAAAAGAACTGGTCAGCTCGCTGTGATCTTCAATCATCATCAAATGTGATCAAGAATGGATTTAACAAGTTTAAAATGTTTTTAAAACAGTGCACGTTTTTAAAGAATTACAGCAATTTGACTGTCCTTATCATCACAGCCGCATGTCAGTACTATAAAAAAGACGCTTCAATCCCGGGTTGTGGTCGTTAAATCAGGTTTATTTTGTACATTAACATAAAGGATGTCCATATAGCATAGGATATTAATGTTTATCCCGTTACATTTGCTGTGCAAAAACAGTGCAAAGTTCAAATAGATGCCCTTTAAGGCCCATTTACAGTAAGTTGAAAAAAAATGGCCAAACCTTGCAGGAGAAAACAAACAGAAATGATTTTCTCAGCAGTGTTCATCTCTTCATTGACTTGTCTTGTGAAGAAACACAAATGCTTTAACAGATAGTAAAAAATAATACCAAAATAATAACTTGAATTAAATTTCTATACTAATCCCCACAAATTAGTGCAAAATGATTTCTTTGAAATTCAAAACATGTCAGCATTTATCAACTGACTTACCTGTAATGAGAAAACAGTCAAACCAGTGCAGCTGCCGAGGTGTTTCTAAAATAAAAACAATTGTTTTAGTGTCAAATGCGTGAATGATAAGAACTGCACTGCTGCTGATGTGAGGCTGAACAGAAAAGTAACATGAACAGGAAGTTCAGTCATTATTTGTTTTTTGTGACAACAAATGTGTCAACAACAACTTGCCTGTTTTATCTTAAAAATCAAGAGAGGGTTTTAAGTCACTCACATATTCACAAGCTTTAAGCTTTTAGCTGTTTTGTAGATTTATGTAGTTATTGTTTTTGTTTATTTTATTTCTTTAGCATGTTCTCTCCTTCATTAACTTGAAGAATGATTTAAAATATTGACAGGTTTGAGTCTGTACTGAAAAACTCCAGTCTCTGTTTAAACTGTTCAGCAGTTTGTGTTAGTTTTGATTGGTAGAAACTCAACATTTCTGTCAGGTCCACTGCTATTAAAGATTGGCAAAAAGCACACCGTCTGTACTAACATTACCTGCCATTAAACAACATTTAAGTATTTGTATTGGGTTTAATAAATTCTGTAATGCCTTTAAGACAAATGACAAACCAAGCAACATTTGCAAAAAATGATGAAAGAGCTTTTTCTCAGAACTGACTTTTCTGTTCTGTGGATTATTATTACTAAGTGAAGTTTTATATACAAGTTTCAGGAGAAGCACAAGGCTACAGTAATTCATGTTTGACAATTATAATATTATCCACTAAGCACAAGAACAAATACATATTATATTATATTATATTATATTATATTATATTATATTATATTATATTATATTATATTATATTATATTATATTCATTTTCTTGTCGGCTTAGTTCCTTTATTAATCTGGGGTCGCCACAGTGGAATGAATCGCCAACTTACCCAGCACGATTTTACGTAGCGGATGCCCTTCCAGCCACAACCCATCTCTGGGAAACATCCACACACTCATACACTACGGACAATTTAGCCTTCCCAATTCACCTCTACCGCATGTCTTTGGACTGTGGGGGAAACCGGAGCACCCGGAGGAAACCCACGTGAACTCAGGGAGAACATGCAAACTCCACACAGAAATGCCAACTGACCCAGCCCAGCCGAGGTTCGAACCTGGGACCCAGCGATGTTCTTGCTGTGAGGCGACAGCACTACCTACTGCGCCACTGCGTCGCCTATATTATATTATATCATATTATATTATATTATATATAATAATATATGGAGTTTTCTGAGTCCGGGCTAGACACTGTATTTGGACCTCTCTCTCTTTTCTGGTTTATGTGTATGGAGTGGCGTGAGGTGTGGTAAAGAACAGCATGAGTAATTTCTTGTTCCTTTTTTCTTAATGTGGTCAGTGGTTTCCCTGTTTCTGTGCTGTTGTTTTACCATTAGGGCTGTGTGAATAGCATGTCAGCCCAGCAGGTGAAGGTTTTGTTGATAATAGAAGGAAGTTGGTGGAGTTGGAAATTGTAATTGTAGAACAGTTTGTTTCAGTTCTCCAATTTTCCTTACTTGCCAAACAAATTATTTTATCAAACGTACCACAATTTCTGAGCGGTGACATTTTAACAGGCTTTATCATGCTATGGTAAATTAGTTTCGCCAGTAAAGAAGTTTCTGATCAGTAGCAAATCGCCTTTGTTGAAACATTTTTTTTAGTCTACATAATTATCCTGGATGATGCGGATCTAGACCCGACATGTCATTTTAGATCTGAGGATTTAATTGTTTTCAGTATTTTTGCAGTTATATAATTCAGATATTTCTGTTACAACTGGAAAGATTAAGTATTTCAGATGCTTGCTTAATAACAGAGCACTTAATCCATAATTGCACAAATAAGAATGCTGAAGGAGGAAAAAAGTGTGAAAATGTAAAAGATAGGGTAGATGGCTGTGTCTCCTAATGATACATCCACAGTTACTACCTTTACTGATACATTAAGTGTGCTTTCCGAGTCAGATAGCCAAACAGAATGCACATTTAATGAATAATCTCAAATGTGATGCTACTAATGCAATATGTGAAGAGGCACAGCATTTTCTGTTGAAAAATGCTCAAAAACAAAAAATGAAAAACAAGTCTCTAGATGTTAAAATAAGCAAAACTGAGTTACAGGACAATGAGATGCAGAATACGGAAAGTGATTGTGAGTTCTCAGAATACAATGTTAATTTCTCACAAAGTGAACAAACCGCTCA
This sequence comes from Danio tinwini, assembly GCA_903798205.1. Lineage (NCBI taxonomy): Eukaryota > Metazoa > Chordata > Actinopteri > Cypriniformes > Danionidae > Danio > Danio tinwini. The sequence continues at coordinate 13,167,259 of CAIGQZ010000320.1, read as the reverse complement.
AAAAACAGTTAAACCTGTGCAGTAACCAAATATATTTTCTGACATAAATCTTGACCAATATGACAAGTCAGAATTTATGCTAAACTACTTTTTAATCTTTAGTCTATGTGTTGAATTTCATAAATTGTGTATGTAATTTTGTCTGTCAGTTACAACTCACCTAAAGATTCTAGTAGTAGCTACACTACTCAAAAACATAAAGGGAACACTAAAATCACACATCGTAGATCTGACTGAATGAAATATTCTTATTAAATACTTTGACAACGAAATCACTCAAAAATTATCAATGAAAATCAAGTGTATTAACCCATGGAGGTCTGGATTTTGAGTCAAACTCAAAATTTAAGTGGAAAAACAAACTACAGGCTGATCCATGCTGGCATGTGGTCCCACAAGGGGTCTGAGGATCTCAACTCGGTACCCAAAGGCAGTCAGGCTATCTCTGGCGAGCACATGGAGGGCTGTGCGGCTCTCTAAAAAAATGCCACCCCACACCATAACTGACCCATTGCCAAACAGGTCATGCTGAAGGAAGTTGCAGGCAGCAGAATGTTCTCCATGGCGTCTCTAGACTCTTTCATGTCTGTCACATGTGCGCAGTGTGAACCTGCTTTCATCTATGAAGAGCACAGGGTGCCAGTGACAAATTTGCCCATCTTGGTGTTCTCTGGCAAATGCTAAACGTCCTGCACAGTGTTTGGCTGTAAGCACAAGCCCCACCTGTGGACGTCGGCCCTCATATCACTATTCATTTATTCTGTTTCTGTCCATTACAGCAGACACTTGCACATTTGTGGCATGCTGGTGGTCATATTGCAGGGCTCTGGCAGGGCTCCTCCTGTTCCTCCTTGCACAAAGGCAGAGGTAGCGGTCCTGCTTCTGAGTTGTTCAATTCAATTAAATTCATCTTTATTTCTATAGCGCTTTTACAATGTAGATTGTGTCAAAGCAGCTTCATATAGAAGATTGTAGTAAATTGAAACAGTGTCAGTTTAGTTTTCAGCGCTAAAGTTCAGTTCAGTGGTTTAATATTCACTGCTGAGAGTTCAAACACTGAAGAGCAAATCCATTGATGCGCAGTTCCACAGGTCCCGAACCATGCAAGTTCTTGCCCTCCTACGGCCTCCTCCACATCTCCTGCTGTACAGTCCTGTCTCCTGGTAGCACCTCCATGCTCTGGACAATACGCTAACAGACACAGCAATCCTTCTTGCCACAGCTCGCATTTATGTGCCGTTCTGGATTAGCTGCACTACCTGAGCAACTTGTGTGGGTTGTAGACTCTGTTTCATGCTACCACTAGAGTGAAAGCATCGCCAGCATTCAAAAGTGACCAAAACATCAGCAAGAAAGCATAGGAACTAAAAAGTGGTCTGTGGTCACCACCTACAGAACCACTTCATTATTGGGAGTGTCTTGCTTATTACCTATAATTTCTACCTGTTGTCTTTGCCATTTGCACAACAGCAATTGATTGTCAGTCAGTGTTGCTTCCAAATTGGGCAGTTTGATTTCACAGAAGTGTAATTAATTTGGTTACATTGTGTTGTTTAAGTGTTCCCTTTATTTTTTGAGTAGTGTGAATTATTTAAAATTATTTAGAAGGAATTTTTGTGCATTAGAAGCTCTTTTCTACAGCACAATTCCTAAAAGCAGACATTCAAATGAATAAATAATACACATGTCAATAAAGGCTAAAACTTTTCACATACTTTGCTTACAAAGATGTATCTTGTAAAAGTTTAGACTCATTTCTCTGACCACCTGAATTAAAAAAAATATAGCGAAAAAAGGGTAAAATAAGGTTGATCTTGATGTGGACTGTGTCTCAGTTTGATAGAGCAATACTGTTCAGTACTTACAATTTTTTTTTTATTTCAGGTCCAAATTTCAAAGTGTAAAGAACCAGATAAGTCATTCATTCTTCTCTGGTAAGCTAATGCTGAAATCTCTACAGCAAAACCTACAAGACACAAGAAAAAAAAACATTGAAGCTTTCAGACACACAAAGACATTTCTGCTTGGTTAAAAAGCACTTTAATTTTTTTTAGATTTAGTTGAGGCTGAGAAAAGGTGTGCTGTAAATAAAGTTACTAAAACAATCATTCATTTTCTTATCGGCTTAGTCCCTTTATTAATCAGGGATCGCCACAGTGGTATGAACCGGCAACTTATCCAGCATATGTTTTACGCAGTGGATGCCCTTCCAGCTGCAACCCATCAGCGGGACATCCATAAACTCATTCACACACATACAATATAGACAATTTAGCTTACTCAATTCACCTATACTGCAGGTCTTTGGACTGTGGACTTTGGGGAAACCAGAGTACCCGGAGGAAACCCACAACACAGGGAGAACATGCAAACTCCACACAGAAATGCTAACTGACCCAGCTGAGGCTCGAACCATCGACATTCTTGCTGTGAGGTGACAGCCAGTGGCAGAGCCAGAGGGGTGTTCGGGGTGGCACTGAACACCCCTGACATCCGATTGGCCACCCCGGGTGCCACCCCAAAATTTTATTTGCTGCTGGCAGTTCCTGAAGCTGATTGACATCTCATTTGTCTAAACACGTTATTGAATTTTGCCGGCAATGCTCAAGCAGTGTTGCCAGATTGGGCAGTTTTTGAATACGATTGTTTTTGCATTTCGGCGAGTTTTGGATAGTTTTTGGGCTGGAATCATTCAGCTACATCTGGCAACACTGCGCTCAAGCTATTTTCAAATCAATGACAAGCTGAAGACAAGAGCATTGTTTCAAGTAAGACGAATAATGATACATTATAACATAATATTTTAAATGTGTTTTATAGTTTAGTATAAGGTTTGTTTGCGTAGGAAGCTTTATCAGAATCAGAAATCAGAATCAGTTTTATTGCCAAGTGTGCTTCACACACACAAGGAATTTGTTTTGGCAACAGAAGCTTTCAGTGTACATAAAGTGACGAGTGACAACACAAAATTAAATACAAGAAAAGAAAAGGCAATAAACATTAAACAGAGATGCAGTCAGTCAAAAAGATCTGGATGTTGAATGTATGTACAGATATGTTGTAAATATACAGGTTATAAGGTGCTGTGTACAAGTGCGTATGAGAAAGTATTGCACGTTTATTGCACAGTAGGGGAATATTTAACTGTTCATGAGGTAGATGGCCTGAGGAAAGAAACTTTTCCTGTGTCTATCTGTTTTTGTGCTTGGTGCTCTGTAGCGCCGACCAGACGGTAACAGTTCGAACAGGTAGTGTGCTGGGTGTGAGGCGTCCAGAGTGATTTTACGAGCCCTTTTACTCACTCTGGAAGAGTACAGTTCTTGAAGTGTGGGAAGGGTAGTGCCAGTGATTCGTTCAGCAGTCCGGACTATTCGCTGTAGTCTACGGAGGTCGGTTTTGGCAGCTGAGCTGAACCAGACGGTGATTGAAGTGCAGAGGATGGATTGGATGACAGCTGAGTAGAACTGTACGAGCAGCTCCTGTGGCAGGTTGAACTTTCTCAGCTGACGAAGGAAGTACAGTCTCTGCTGGGCTTTCTTTACAATGGAGTCTATGTGAATGTCCCACTTCAGATCCTGAGAGATGGTGGTGCCCAGGAACCTGAATGACTCTACTGCAGCCACAGTGCTGTTCATGATGGTGAGTGGGGGGAGTGCAGGGGGGTTTCTCCTAAAGTCCACTATCATCTCCACTGTTTTGAGCGTGTTCAGCTCCAGGTTGTTGTATCTGCACCATAAAGCCAGCCGCTCCACCTCCTGTCTGTATGCAGACTCGTCACCGTTCCGGATGAGGCCGATAACAGTAGTGTCATCCGCAAACTTCAAGAGCTTAATGGAGGGGTCTTTTGCAGTGCAGTCGTTTGTGTACAGGGAGAAGAGCAGTGGGGAGAGAACACATCCCTGGGGGGCACCAGTGCTGATGGTGCGGCTGTCGGATGTGATTTTGCCCATTCTGACTAGCTGTTGTCTATCTGTCAGAAAGCTGGTGATCCATTGACAGACAGAGCTAGGGACAGACAGCTGGGTCAGTTTGTTCTCGAGCAGTGATGGGACGATGGTGTTAAAGGCAGAACTGAAGTCCACAAACAGTATCCTTGCGTAGTTCCCTGGTTTGTCCAGATGTTCTAGGATATAATGCAGTCCCATGTTGACTGCATCATCCACAGACCGGTTTGCTCTATAGGCAAACTGCAGGGGGTCCAGCAAAGGTCCAGTGATGTCCTTCAGATAAGCTAGCACCAGTCTTTCGAATGACTTCATGGCCACAGATGTTAAGGCAACAGGTCTGTAGTCATTGAGTCCTGTGATCTTTGGTTTCTTTGGTATTGGGATGATGGTGGAGCATTTGAAGCAGGATGGAACTTTGCGCTGTTCCAGTGATCTGTTGAAGATCTGTGTGAAAATGGGAGCCAGTTGGTCCGCACAAGTTTTTAGACAGGCTGGTGAAACACCATCTGGACCTGGTGCTTTTCTTCTCCTCTGTTTACTGAAGATCTGACGCACATTATCTTCACTGATCTGAAGTGCCGGGGTGGAGAAGGAGATGGCTGGAGGTGTTGATGGCTGTTTACTGAGGATCTGATGCTCATTATCCTCACTGATCTGAAGTGCAGGGGGTGAGAGGGAGATGGCTGGAGGTGTTGATGGCTGTGTAGGGAGATGATCCGGGTGGGTGTGAGGTGTCTGGTCAGAGGTGTCAAATCTACAATAGAAGATATTCAGCTCGTTTGCAAGATGTTTGTTGCAGTCGATACTGGGGGATGGCGTTTTATAATTTGTGATGTCTTTCAGGCCTTTCCATACTGATGCAGGGTCGTTGGCAGAAAACTGGTTTTGCAGCTTTTTGGCATAGCTTTTCTTGGCCACACCAATCTCCTTTGTTAGTGTGTTCCTGGCCTGATTGTATAAAATCCTGTCCCCGCTCCTGTAGGCATCCTCTTTTTCATGACGAAGCTGTCTAAGTTTTGGTGTAAACCATGGTTTATCATTGTTAAATGATAAGTAGGTCCTGGTAGGGATGCATAACTCCTCACAGAAACTGATGTATGATGTTACAGTCTCTGTGAGCTCGTCTAGGTTGGTGGATGCAGCTTCAAAAACACTCCAATCAGTGCATTCAAAACAGGCTTGTAAGACCTGCTCTGTGTCGTTGGTCCATCTCTTAACAGTCCTTAATACTGGCTTAGTAGTTTTAAGTTTTTGCCTGTAAGTTGGTATAAGATGAACCAGGCAGTGGTCGGAGAGTCCTAAAGCTGCTCTGGCGACAGAGCGATATGTACCTTTATTGTGGTGTAGCAATGATCCAAAATGTTATTGTCTCTGGTGGGGCATGTGATGTGCTGTTTGAATTTAGGCAGCTCGTGTGTGAGTTTTGCCTGATTAAAGTCACCGAGAATGATAAAAGCAGAGTCCGGGTGTCGTTGTTCAGTCTCTGTGATCAGATCAGACAGCTGTTGTAACGCAGTCCTCACGTGTGCTTGTGGTGGAATGTAAACACAGACAAGAATGAACGAGGAGAACTCCCGCGGTGCATAAAACGGCTTACAGTTAATGAAAAGCGCTTCCACATCAGGACAGCACATCTTCTTTAACACAGTTACATCCGTACACCATCTCCTGTTGATGTAAAAGCATGTCCCACCACCGCGTGTTTTGCCCGTTGACTCCGTATCGCGATCTGCTCTGTACAGCTGAAAGTCCGGTAAGTGTAATGCGCTGTCCGGAATGGCTTTGTTCAGCCAGGTTTCCGTGAAACACAGCGCAGCAGAGTTGTTAAAGTTCTTGTTTTCGCGTGAGAGCAGAAGTAGTTCGTCCATTTTGTTAGGAAGCGAGCGGAGATTCGCTAGATGGATGCTAGGCAGCGCTGTTCTGAAGCCGCGCTGTCTCAGCCTGACGAGCGCGCCGGCTCTTTTCCCACGCCGCCGGGTCTTGTATTTCTTCCACAAAGCAGCTGCTCCGCCGATGACAATGTTCCGCAAAACGCCAGAGAAATCAAAATCCAGTTGGTGATTAGTTGGTGTGCACTGCCGAATGTTCAGCAGCTCATCCCTGGTATAACTGATCGTGTTTGATAAACATAAAACAGGACAGACTAACAGAAATAGTGCAAACACTGAAGAGCTCCACACCGAGGCAGCCATCCGCGGCGCCATCCTGAGAGTGAAGAAAAGCATTATTATATGCTGTGTAAGTTAACGAGGAACCAACGACATCAGTTAACTTAATAAGAGAGATCCATTTGCTCTTTAGAAACAGTTAACGCTATACTTAATCTGTGCTAGTAATACATGCACATTCTATGTATGTATGTAAGTTATTATTTTTAATTTAAGATGCTCAAATGTTTTGCTAATATGGGGAAGTAATGTTAGGCTAGCTATTTGAGTTAAATTTATTTGAAATGGCTTAGCCAGCTCATATACTTTCCTCAGATAAATGTTTTTAGATTGGTTGCTGATTTTAATGTGCAGGTATGATTATGGATATTTGTAATTAGGATAAATGGTTTCTAACTGGATCAGATGTAACCAGACTGTAATATTTTTGCACAGGGTCAATTAAACATGAAAAGAAAGGGCGAGATATCAGACTTCTTTATAAAGAATCACAAACAGGCAGATCAGGTTCAAATAAACCCTTCCCTTTGCACTGAATCCCACAGCAGCTCCATACCTGAGACTAGTCAGAGTCAGTGTGGTCAGACTTCAGGTCCACCAGCAGGTCAGAGCATATACTAGGCATTCACATGTTTCAACCAATGTTAGAATTTAAGCTGAGCTTCAGGAATGTTCCACCAAAAAAAACTAATCCTGTCATTACTTATTAACTCACAACAAAGTGAGGTGATGAGTAAATTACTATATTTTCATATTTTGAATTATATGTTGGTAATGCAATAGATTTGGGTATTCACACACTTTCTGTGTGTGTGTGTGTGTGTGTGTGTGTGTGTGTGTGTGTGTGTGTGTGTGTGTGTGTGTGTGTGTGTGTGTGTGTGTGTGTTTGTGAGTGGACCCCCTAAAATAGCAGTGGCCACCCCCTGCCCCCCCCATGTAAAAAATTGTAGCTCCGCCACTGGTGACAGCGCTACCCACTACGCCACTGTGATTATTCTTCATTAAAGTGATTATTCTTATATTAGCAGTGAGCAAACATTAGAAGTATTAATTGTGTTTGATCACAAATGCTAGCTAAAATCCAGAAAATAATAAATGTTCCACTAATCCCTCATATTCACTGTCAAAAAAATTGAGGTACCTGTACACAGTATTTATTCTGAATACTTTTATGTTCAAGTCTAATCTCAGCTTAACATGCAAAGACTGCAGGCTATCTTTATACATGTTAAAGGGACTAAACACAAAAGAGGATATTTGAAAAGTGTTGAAAACTTGTAACCATTAACTAAAGTATTTGTTTTTTCTCCTATGAAAGTTAAGAGTTACAGGTTGCCAACATTCATCAAAATATCTTCTTTTGTGTTCAACAGAACAACAAAAACAATACTTGGAACAAAAAAAGGGTGAGTAAATGATCATTTGAGTTTTCAATGATCAATTTTTCTGTGAACTATGCCTTTAAATCTATCTTTTAGCTGAGCCCCCCTAGTGGTTAGTGGCTTAAGTACAATTGTTTTATTTCTCATTGGAAAACATAACACTATCAGTCTCTTAATTAAGTCATAAACAATTACATAACATACTGTTAATAAGTATGATTTGTGATGTTACATCTGTTTATAAAATGTATTTAATAATGCAGGCCATATGAACTTCCTGTCAAGTCCCTTAAACTTGAATGAATACTTGAAGAATGAATAAGTCATTGTTTATTACGTGTTCATGTTAACCAATGCTTTAACTAAATCCTTACTAACATTTATTGTTTATAGTTAAGATTTATTATTGCAGAATAAACGTATTGGTCATTGTTAAGTCATGTTATGTGATCAATTACCAAATACATTAGTGTATGTGTAATGTGGCGAGCTCTTCAGTGAAGCATCGCCATGGTCACGTACCGACCTCAGCTGTAACAAAATCAGCGCTGAATGAAAACCCATTGTAAACAGCTTGTGAGAAACACCATTCTAACATCGCCACATGTTTAATATGAACATCTTTCTTATGTGGCAGCCCACACATGACCATTGCAGCCTGCCTTAAAGGTGCAGTATGCAAGTTAGACACCCAGTGATTGATCTATGTATTGCACTCCTGATTCAAAACACACGCAAGACAGGTTGCCAGATTGCTGACATCAAAAGGAGTGTGCCTGATTGTCTAGCCTAAAGGTCGATTTAAGTTGTGTTCTAAATAAAAGCAACGTCACGCGATAGAAGGAATATTTTCCATGTTAATAGGAGTTTTTGTTCTAACCAACACCTGAAATTTATATTTTAGAAATGACTTCTATTTCTTGCAGCTGAACAATAGAAAACTGGCAATGATCTCCTCAGGTACACCGTATGTTATTATACCTTCAGTGTTAAATGCTAATAATGTGAGTTTGAACGCCATTCTACATGACATTTATTGCCATACTACTGAAAGCAGTAGAAGATAGTTCATCTCATACCTTGAAAATAAAATAAACCATTTGAAATTGAACTTTAGAACTTCTCAGTTGGGTAGGCTAACTTCTTAGAAGTTTAGACTCAGTGCAAGCCAACACATAGAAGCGATTCAGCATCAACATTTAATAATCACAGGTGTCCTAAAACTATTAAACAACACCTTTTTTTCTTCTTAGGACAATTTTAAGTTGCTAGGGGGCTTTATGATGATCAAGAAACACTGACTGGTTGACTGAGTTAAATAAGCCGACCCTCACGTCTCTCTGACATTGCTATGCAATGATAATAATCATTGGGATAATCACTGTGAAATCTACTAACAAGTTTTGGGCACATTACTACATAATTAATTTCTACACAGCACCTCACAGCAAAAATGACGCTGATTTGAGTCCCAGGTGGCATTTCTGTGTGGAGTTTGCAAGTTCTCTTGGTGCTTGCGTGTTTTTTTCTGGGTGCTCCGCTTTCCCCCAAAGACATGTGGTATACTGTAGGTGAACTGAATTAACTAAATTGAATGTACTTTATACGTGTGAATGAAAAAATGTATGGCTGTTTACTAGTGCTGGGTTGTGGCTGGAAGAGCATATACCTGTATATGCCAGAGTGATTGGCAGATAAATCAGGCACATGGCAAAATTTTGATTTTAGACATTACTGAAATTCTTGAAATCTGACGAAGACAAAATGATGGAAATAAAAAGCAGTTTGTTAAATAGTATTTGTGTGCACTGTACAAAATAAATTTTCAAAATTGAAAAAAAAGTTTATTTGATTATTATTATTTGTTTTTGTCATTTTTAAATGAAGATAGTTTTTGAAACTTTGGTGTTTTAATGCTCAGCTTAATGCTTGAAATTGGCAAAAAAATTCTAGATCAATATAAAATTATGTGATGAAAAAGTAATAACAAAACATAGTTAAATGTTTAAACATAATTTAAATGTAACAGTTATTTAATGCTAAATTTATACATATTTTTTTAATAAAATACCAAATTACCAAGCACAAAAAAATCCACAAATGTTGCTATATACAGGCGGCTATAATGCTTAGATCCTTTAGAAATTTAGCGTCAGTGTGGAGACTGAGGTGTCACGATGGCGCAGTGAAGGTGACAGCAAGAAGGTCGCTAGTTCGAGCCTCGGCTGGGTCATTTGGCATTTCTGCATGGAGTTTGCATGTTCTCCCTGGGTTGGCGTGGGTTTCCTCCGGGTGCTCCGGTTTCCCCCACAGTCCAAAGACATGCGCTATATGTGAATTGGGTGAGCAAAATGGTCGATAGTCAGTGTGTGAATGAGTGAGAGTGTATGGGTGTTTCCCTGTAATGGGTTGCAACTGGAAGGGCATCCACTGTGTAAAACATATGCTGGAAAAGTTGGTGGTTCATTCCGCTGTGGTGACCCGAGATTAATAAAGGGACTAAGCCGAAAAGAAAATGAATGTGGAGACTGAATGATGACTAAATCGTCTAGGTTAAAGATATTTAAAAGCTATGCACATTTTAAAATGGACAGTTCAGAAAAAAATAAAACTCTCTCATAAAATCATTCACTTATATTTCACTTGTTCTGAACCTGTGTAAAGTTGAACAGTATATTTTGTTGGAGGAAGATATACAGAGGAATGTTGGCGATTGATTTACATAGTTAATTTTGTTCCTACTATTGATGTCAATGGCTGCATTTATCAACAATCTTCAGAATATCTTATTTTGTGTTCAACAGAAGACAGAAATTTTTGAACCACTTGATTGTGAGTAAACGGTAAAGTGAATGTAAATGTAAATAATTGGGTGGATTTTAAAATGACTGAACAATACAAATATATTCAAAAATATTTTAAAAATAAACACTTTACTAAGACATATTTACTACAGTAGTTATGATTATACAGTGGTCAATGTCATCAATTTATAAAGTCCTTTTGTATCAATTATTTAACAAATGTGTTCGATTATGAACATCAAACTCAATTCCTGCACTCAAACATCAAACATTATGTGCACAATCTAAAGCATTGAAAGGAAACCCATATATTATTAAAGATAAACTATACAATGCAATACAGATAAACTATACAATGCAAATCACATTCCTGTTTCAATGGCAATCCCACTTCTTATTTCAGACAATGACAAATTGTATAAAATATTGTATTGTGTAAGAGCTACATAATCCCTATGCCATTTTTTAATAGCTTGATAATTTTCAACCCATCAGCAACATGTGAAGTTGTATTAGAAGTGGTGGTGAAATATATATGTGAAATATTTGAAGGAGAAAGCAAACAGAGGGATAGAAAAGATTCCAGTTCTCTAAGGATTACGACATTTAACCTTTGCATAAAGCTGAGAGTCTTCTTCAAACAGCTCTTTTTCTGATTGCTTTGACTCTGTTTGTTTAGTAAGCTCATCTACTCTCACAATCACCTGTGCTTCTGTTGATCTTGAAGACTCTCTCACTGAACTCTCTGCTTCTCCTCCAGAACCACGCTGGACCACTGCATAGTCAGCATGAAGACAAGAGACTCTCTCCACCTCTTTTGACTTTGCTTTATAGTTTGTTAAGTCAATGGAGGAATAAATGATGGATTTTTGGTGATGGATGTGTGGATTTCCTGTGGTAGCTCCAACAGATGACGTTGTGGCATAAAGAAGGTCTCCTTCATTCTCCTGTGTAACATGAAAGATTAATAGGGCTGAATCAGTGCTGGAAAACTAACGTGGCTTTTAAAAACGGTGCATCATTTGTACGGTGGTGAAAAAGTATTTAAGTTGATTTGCAACTTTAGCATTTTATAAATATGTTGTGTTTTTAAATTAAGCATTTGTGTGTTTTGTGTACTGTTACTAACTTTGTCTGCATTTTGACCACTTCCCTTTGCACTTTCCTCTTGTTTAGTTTGTTGAAGTTTCCCACGCTCTTTTCTAGGGGGAAAAAAACAGGTTTACATTTAGATAAAATTTTTTAAATGAGATTACCATTTAGCAAAACCAATATATTAAAGTCACATGTAAAAAGACATGAAAAGATTATGCTTCATAACATGACAAAATGCTATTTATGCGTAGTGTCTTCTCAGATATACCTTCTATTTTTTATTTAAACAGTTTTATGTGTAAAACCGGTGTCAGTGTGGTTATCAATGGTGTCCACTGAGAAGTAAGCTCCCCTCAAGTTCACAGGTCAAGCTCAACAACACTGTTAGAGTTTAAAAACGGTGTAGTCAATTTGAAATTTAGTATATCTGTAGTTTAAAACATAGAAATCTTCTCTGTGGAGTAACATTGCTCTTAGATGTTTTACTCTTAATGCCTTGTCATACTGTATGTGTTGGACCTACCGCACATATATAATGACCGATATCGAAATCACCAAAACCACAACAGCAACTCCAATCAGCATGAAGGAAAAACTCAAACCTAAAAAAAGTATAAATGACAGATTGGAAAAAAAAACAAGTGTAAGGGTGCAAGGCTGCCTAAACTCTGTCCTGAAGAGCTACCTTTCTGCAGAGTTCACCTCAAACCCTGATCAAACACAACTGAACCAATTAATTAGGACCTGAAGAAGCACTTGTGAAGAAACAGGTGTGTTTGTTCAGGGCTGTAAATCAAATCTGCTGAAAGGTAGCGCTCCAGGAACAATATTGGTGACCCCTGTACTAGACAATTCCATACAGATGTGTTTAGGCAAGTTGAAGCTAAACTGAACACTGGCCCACCAAAATGGAGTTTCTACACCCCTGTAATACACTTCAAATAACAAAATAACTGCTAGAACAGAACAATTAGAAAATGTATTAGCAGTAGCTTTCCCACTGAAGTCAAAGATTACACATGTTGGTATCTGTTTATAGAATATTGAGAGATTATTTTTTTCAATTGGATAAATTACAGAAAAGAAACTCACGTGTTGAAAACGGAAGAAGCTGAAGACTTTCATGACCATGAGTGTTTTTACTAACACACAGCAGAGTGCTTGTGTGTGTGAGAGACTGATGTAGAGAGATGAAGCTCCTCAAGCTTGTGTTGCTCAATCGCTCTTCACTGATGAACGTGTTTGAAGAGTTTGAGATGAGACGTCCAGACAGATGCCACTCCACTACAGGAGAGGGATTCCCATCAACATCACAGAAACACACAGTTACACTCCCAATGTTACAGCTGGAGTTTGAGATCCGAGGAGCAACTGAAAAAGAGAGATAATGATATTAAACCTCTAGATTTATGAGTGTCTTATGGAGGAGAAGAGAACAGACGGCAGTAAAAGTCCTACACTGCACATGTAACATAATGCTGCTGTGAGCTGTTCTGTTGTTGTCCTGCAGCTGGTAGCTTATAGAGCAAGTGAAAGTGACTCTGTGGTGCTGTTGAGCAGCAGTGAAGTTCAGATCAGAGATGATGAGCTCCTGTAGTTTGCTGCTCTCACTGGGGGGGATTCTGGCAGTGGAGCTCCATGTGAGAGTTGCTGGAGGAGAAGAGCAGAGAGTCTCAGCAGAGCAACGCAGACTCACAGATCTGCCCTCCAACACCTCCTGCTGATCCTGGAGTTTCCGCTCATCCTCATACAGCACAACTTGAGGATTCACAGGAGACTCTGAAACACACACAGAATATACACTTTGAATAATTTATATGCACTTTAAATAATGAAACAATTTACATTAATATTGACTAGTCATGATGTCACTCACCGATCACATCTACTGAAACACTGTTTTTTGCAAATGTCCATTTCAGTCCACCTTCACCCTCAATTCTGAAGAAATATTGACCACTGTCATTTGATCTGACATCATAAAAGACAGTGGTGCAGTCCTTGTCTTTTAATTGTCCAGTTATATTCCCTTTAATAAAAGAGTTCTGCATTAACGCACTGGAGTTAAACACTGGACTGGTGTTCACATCATGTTTGTCTTTATACCAGACTCCAGCAGCTCTCTCAGTGAGGTCTTTATCATATGTTTCATTAATGTCAAATCTGCACTTTATAATCACACAGGCTCCACTGAGAGCTTGAATCTTCTCTGGCAAACTGATGCTGAAATCTCTACAGCAAACACCTACAACACACATGATGAAAAGATTTCAAACATAAGTTGAAACAAACACTGAAGTTTTCAAACACACAAACACATGTTGTTTGGTTATACAAAAAGTTAATAATAAAAACACATTTCATGATGCAAATTTTTCTGAGTTATTACAATCAACAGAAGAACATTAACAGTGAAATCTACCTTAAGCACAATGTTACTAGCATGTTGTGTGGAACACTATATTAGTAACAAATAAAAACAAATGACACCATTCAGTTTATAGTCAGATTAACCCTTCAACAGTCACCATATTTTTTTTACTTTTACACTAGAAAAGTTGTTCAAAAAAATTATAGGAAATAATAAGTAATTTGAAGCAAACACAAAACGTCAATGTTCTTTAAAATGTTGCTTATTCAACTCTTTGTGTGTTTCTTATGAATTTTCATTGATTCATCAAAGATTGAAGGGACAGTTTGTACATATGTTCCTTAATATTCATTTACAAAAAGCTTTGACGTTTTAAACAAACACTAAAATATGAAAGCTGTCTCACTGTTCTACATCTGGTACCAGATTTTTCTCTGTCATCACATAATTCTTCCATCAAGATATACATTTATTTGGGCAGACAAATTTGATGACCTAAAAAATTCTCATTTTCTAATAAATTATTCAAAATGAAGTGAGCTGATAATTCAGTTTTTCTTTTGTGTCCAATTCTAAAATGACTTTAACAAATGAACAAATCCTTTCTCTCTCTCTTGCACACTCTTCCCTCCTCTGTCCTCTTCTTCCTGCTCCTTCAATATTCTAACAACCGATGACTTTGCCACATTCTTCAATAATTAATACACTAGCTCAGACTGCACAGGTTACAGTTTACTATCAGAATCAGGACGAGAAATATACCTTGCCAGAGAAAACAGAAGATAATGATTTTCTGAGTAGTGTCCATCTCCTCATTAACAGCCACTCAATCCTGTAGAGAAACACACACTTTTGTTTTTACATGTACAGGTAACACTTAAGGTTGTATTAGTTAACATTAGTTAATGCATTAGTCAACATGATCTAACAATGAACAACACATTTGTTAAGAATTACTTAACCTTTGCAAATCTTAACTAAACATATATTAATGTGTGAGATATAAGGCAGTAGCAACATGAACTAATGGTGAACAATGACTTCATTGTACATAATCTTTGTTAATAAAGGATTAAATAAAATGAAATTAAATGTAAAATATGCCATACTGAACATTCTTACCTACCAGAAATGATAAAACAGTCAAAGTTAGCTTCCAAGATCTTTGTTAGAAATGAAAAGAAAAATTGTCATGTATTAATGCAATGATAAGAGCTGCCCTGCTACTGATGTGAGGCTGATAAGGAGTGTGATGTGAACATCACAGTTATAAACTCTAAATACTGACTGAACTTCCTGTGTCAGCATCAACAGTATTTAGAAAGCAAAATGCAAAATTAATTGTCCAATAACTTATACATTACATTCAGAAAATGAATTTAAGAAAAAAATAATTTTAATTTCTTATCTCCTTCTTATCCCCTTTATTCCCCTATTGAATTAACCAAATAATGGACATTGTTTAAGAATCTACTTGCAGTGGTTTTGTAATTTGGATAGAAAAGAAATTGTAATTTTGTTTCTGTCAGCACTACTGCTATCAAACACTGACAAAAAGCACACAGTCTGGACAGATGGTAACATACATGTATGCTTCTGTTTTGGGCAAGAACACTTTTAAGTGATTAATTAAGGGAATTAAGGGAAAGAAAGTTGCAATATAACCTCACATAAACAGAATCAAATCAACATCAATGATATCTGAAATACATCAGTGTTCTTCATTACAGTAGCATTATTATAAATGCTGACTGTGAACTAGAGGATGAAAATGTGGGATTATGGGAAGGCTGTGACTGGTATTGTTTTCTTGATGTAGATCAGTTGAGCTTGACTAACATGACCTGACAGAACTGACACTAAACTACATTTAAAACATTAATTACATACAAAATGGCAAACCTGCAAACACAAGAGAAAAGCATTTTTCCTCAGGACTGACTTCTCTATTCTGTGGATTAGTTTTTTGCTAAGATAGTGTACTGTAGGTTAAAGTGGTTATACATGTGTGAAATCACTTCCTCCCTATTTCACAAAGAAAACACAGCATTATGAACAACATGCCTTTTTAGCACTTGAGGATCATGATGACACTATAGTACTTGTCAATAAAGTTTATTTTGATTACCCACATGTATTTACATCCACAATTTGCTACAGTATTTAACAGACCTTACTGAAACTGAACAAACTGAACAGCACCTGTAAAGAAATGTGAACAGGAAAATAAAAAGATTGTAGGACTTGCCAGAAGTTAAAAAGTGTAAAAAAGGTGGCTAATAAACTTTCTGATTCACTGGTCAAGATTAAAAATTATTCATATTTTGTGTATCAGAATCACAAGTTCAGGTTTACTGCTTCTTGTGATTGAGTAAAAGCGTGCTGCATAAAGAGTTACTAAAATTATACACTGACTAAATAGGTACTACTGACTGTAATAAACTTTAGGAAATTTAAACATTAAGACTATACATATATATACAGTTGAAGTCAGAATTACAGAATTATTAGCCCCCCTGTTTATTTTTTCCCCAATTTCTGTTTAACGGAGAGAAGTTTTTTTTCCAACACATTTCTAAACATAATAGTTTTAATAACTCATTTCTAATAACTGATTTATTTTATCTTTGACATGATGACAGTAAATAGTATTTGACTAGATCTTTTTCAAGACACTTCTATACAGCTTAAAGTGACATTTAAAGGCTTAACTAGGTTAATTAGGTTAACTAGGCAGGTTAGGGTAATTTGGCAAGTTATTGTAAAATGATGGTTTGTCCTGTAGACTTTCGAAAAAACTTAAAATCCCTTAAAGGGGCTAATAATTTTGACCTTAAAATGATGTAAAAAAAATTCACTGCTTTTATGTTTTATTCTAGCCAAAATAAAACAAATAAGACTTTCTCCATAAGAAAAAAATATTTCTTATACTCTGAAAATGTCCTTGCTCTGTTAAACATCATTTGGGAAATATTTAAAAAAGTAAAAAAATTCAAAGGGGGGCTATTAATTCTGACTTCAACTGTATATACATATATACCATCAGCTATATTTCCATCCACCTATTTTTAATTACATTTGGATTATGCATAAAATTGAAATTTAAATAAGAAATGCATAGTGGAAATACCAAGATGAGTATATCCTTTGAAAATGCATATAATAGATCATGTGATTACAAAAATGGGCAAAATGTGAAAGCAATTATGGACAAACGAGCTGAAATGTTGTTTTGGTTATTCTAAAACCGCTCAGCCACTGTCTGTCATCAGAGTGATTTAGTGATATTACCTCCAATCCTCTTGAGCGACTGCGCTCCCAAAGAGCGTCTCATGCCTTCAAAAGCCATGTGCATTCATTCTGTTACAACCTCACAAGTTGCAAGTAATTTAATGTAAATAAAAAAAGGTCCACAGTGTATTATCGTACCGCAGCAAATTTTATTATTAATTTTGAAATTTGGCATTAGTTTATCATAAAATGACAATTTTATTCTCTTATTGGAAATGGGCTCTATTCTCAAATGTTTTATCTGATATTCTAATTTGGTGTAAACATTTTATTTGATTAATGACATCAGCTTAATTATGGTAAACAAATTATATTCATTATGGTTTGCCATGTTATAATGATAATAGGCATAAAAGTGATTTTTTAACTAATAATTTATTAAGGCTGACACTCTTTTGTATCCATTTTAAATTAACCCTAAAAGTGTAAGCAATCTTGATTATTATATATAAAAAAAATAACAACAGCGAGAACAATACAAGAGAAAGACCTTGATCTTAGTGATACTGTCACTGTCACTACACAAGTCACTGGCACAATGCACTGTAAAAAAATTATCAAACAAAAAGTTGTGACAACAAATTTTCTCATGTTACTTTAACTTATTTTAATAAGTTAATCAGGTTTCAACTAAATCTTTAAGCTATTCAAAGTTTAGCTCAATATTTTAGTCAGTTTGGTTGACAACATGAAATGACAAGAAAAATTTATGTGTGTTGAATATAATATGTACATCTGGTTATGTGAGAGGGATTAAATTATTCTATAACTAAGGATTAAATAATTTCCTTTCTTTGCATGACATGTTGACAACAGAACAGAACATTCTTTCATACATGTAAATGCTACATTCTTTTATTTATTAAACATTTATGAGACCTTTACATAAAAATTATTATACATGCTTTTCAAAGACAACCTTAGTTAACACTTTTGTTAAGACTCATTGCAAGATGTGCATACGCTTGCTATAAAAACAGCAAATAATGCATAAAATCTATAGATTATATACATATACAAATCAACTAAAAATAAATTCATTGTGACGTATTGAGATCAATGAGACAAGAAAAAAGGCTTGAAAATTTTGGAATATTGAAGACAGACACTCTACTGCACTTTAAAAAGAAAATCATTGTTTTCTTGCTCAAACCCACAGCCATGCTGATGTTCTCTATGGACTATAATGATTAACCTATGCATAAAGCTGAGAGTCTTCTTCAAACAGCTCTTCCTCTGATTGCTTTGACTCTGTTTGTTTAGTAAGCTCATCTCTCTCACAATCACCTGTGCTTCTGTTGATCTTGAAGACTCTCTCACTTAACTCTCTGCTTCTGCTGCTCCTCTAGAACCATACTGGACCAGTGCATAGTCAGCATGGAGACAAGAGACGCTCTCCACCTCCTGTGAGCTTGATTTACAGATTGAGAAGTCAATGGAGGAATAAATAGTCGATTTTTGATTTGCTGTAGTGGCTCCAGCAGATGACATCATTATGTTATTTGCAAAGTCATTTTGATTCTCCTATAAAAGAGCAGAAGGGATAAATGGTGTCTATTAAAAACTGTTCAGCAATCATGTAGTCTATAATAACTCGTCTGGTTGGTAAAAAGTGTATTTATGTTTATTTGCAACTTCACAATTTTTTAAATGTGTTGTGTTTATGAATTAAGCGTTTGTGTGTTTTTATGTGTCTGTTGTAACTCACTTCATCTGTATTTTCACCACATTCATAAGCACCTTCTTCTTGGTTTGTTAGTTGAAGTTTCTCATTGTTTTTTCTAATGACAAAATACATACATGTTAAAATAGTTCACATTTTTTACAGTAAAACCAATGAGGCAAAAAGTCACTCATAAAAATACATGACCAATTGATGACTTTGTATGTGATGGATATTACAAAACAACTGGCAACTGCTGTTCATGCTCAAGGTTTTCCCAGACTTAGGATTTCAGAAGGTTTTTTAGTGTTAAAAAGTGTGAGGTCATTTACCTTCAAATCATAGATCACACTCTAAAACAGCAACACGTCAACAATGTCATACATTTCTGTTCGAAATATCTATATCAGTGACAGCCGGTGAGGGAATGTTTGAAGAAGTAGAGGTATGAACGGAAATACATCATTAGCTATAAAAATCTACGTAGAAGAAATAAGTTCACAATATTAATCGACTATTTAAATATCCATTCTGTTAGAACAACTTACTAATGAGACGACCTATTACGGTGTGTGATAATAGAAAGTCATAATTATATTGATTACGAGATTTTCACAAATCACAGTAATGTAAAAAGATGCAGCAGGTTTTCCCTTTAATAATTGTAAGAGGAATATAAAACAGCTGCGGTTTACTTTCATTCTCACAGGTTCTACATTAAGTTATGAATACACTAATGATGTGAGATTACCTGCATAAGCAAGCACATTGTGTATAATATTCTTATTGACATTAATGCACTTACCGAACACATGTATATGTGACGAAACACAACATCACAATCGCCAAAGCCCCAGCAGCAGCTCCAATCAGAATAAAGACTAAATTTAAGACTAGAACAAAGAAAAAGGGAGTGTTTGTAAAACTGCTGATAATTCACTGAATCAATTACTCAAGTGCTGAACAGTCATAAAAACAAATATAGTTTACCAAAATATTAATATTCTATCATCATTTACTCACACTGCAAAAACTCCTTATATAGTCAAGAGTTACAATCTTATGTCAAGCCAAAAAACTTTTTACAGTAAAGCTTAAAGTTATGTATTTTAATTTTTTTTCTTAATTACAATTTGAAACAGAATTTAAGAGCAGCCTTGCATTTTTATTTTAGTTCTTTCACACACGTATTATTATTTTAGCTGAAGTAACTTAGTAAATAAAGTTTGCTCATTAAAAATGATCAATTACACTTGTTCTTTTGTGACAAAATACATTTTGTTTAGTTTTGTTTTGAGAAGCAACATGTAATAATTTTGCATTAGTGTTATGTCTTAATTTGAATAAAGAAATTGTGGACAATGTGCTTGTATGTGTAATGTACAGTAAGTGATAATCAATGGTTTGCTGTGTGTTAACGCATGATGTAAAGGCAAAGGACTCCCGCTTATTCCATGCTGATTCAGTAGAGGGACTATAAAATCTAACATGTCAAAACTGACAAAAATTTAGACAAATATTGCGCTGCAAAAAGCAAAACTAGTTTGAACTTGTATATGAATCTACCTTAGCAAATGACCATGGAATAAGTGGGATAATCAAAAGCTTGCTGTGATTTAAAAGAATTGTAATGCACTTTGCAGAGGCGACCACACTCTGCTGGCACGTCATGTGGTCCTTCACCTCCACATCATGCAGTGCACGGCAAACTGTTGATCTTGTTTTAAGTTGAAATGTTTTAGCTCATTTTAAGACAGAATATATAATGACAATCCTTAAATTAAGAGGAATCCTCCTGTTTACTCTAGAGTTAAGACCTTTTCACACAGAATAAGGAAATCATACAGTTTAAAAAGATATTAAGTTATTATTATAATATCTATTTTAAGACATTGTTTTTATTAAAGCCTAGATACATTTTCTTACTTCAAGGAATTCTACCAAGTATAATAATCTCACTGCACTGGCAGAAAATTTGATTTCATTCTAGTCTGTATCATTTTAAATCATTCATTTATTTCTCCTATTTAGATTTAGTTATTATTTTGCAGTGCAAAAAGTTTGAACAGGTTTCTTCTGTTAAATAAAAAAACAACCGTTTTGACAAATGTTGTTAAACAGACAGTGATAGTAGACACTGACTCAAAGAAAAAAGAAAAAGAAAAAACTCTTTGCTGTTCAGTGGCGACTGTCAACTGTATGATTACCAACATTACTATTTTGTGTGTGTAACTGAAGAAAGAAACTTAACAAGTGATGACATTTTTTGTTTTGTGTGATCTAACATTTAAACAATTAAAAAATCATGACTGAAAAGTGCAGAGAAAAACTGGAAACATTAATATTAGCATTAGCATTACAACTTTAGCCAAAGATGCATAATTTATGACATTTACCGATTATTTAATTTCCTTCTTAAAAGATTATTGACAGATTGAATTATTTTATTGAATGAATCTCAGAAAAGAATCACATGTGCAAAGCAGTTGAAGCTGTTGACTTGTCATATAATGACCATATTTATTAACTGAATCTTTTTTATGTAAACAGATAAATGAAGAAAACTGAAAACTGAGACTCACTTTCTTTTTGAGTGACGAAGACCAGATGAAACAGTTGAGTTGCATTGCCACCAGTGTTTTTACTGACACACAGCAGAGTGCTTGTGTGTGTGAGAGACTGATGTAGAGAGATGAAGCTCCTCAAGCTTGTGTTGCTCAATCGCTCTTCACTGATGAATGTGTTTGAAGAGTTCGAGATGAGACGTCCAGACAGATGCCACTCCACTACAGGAGAGGGATTCCCATCAACCTCACAGAAACACACAGTTACATCAGTACTGGAACAACTGGAGTTTAAGATCCGAGGAGCATCTGAAAAAGAGAGAGAATGATATTAAACCTCTAGATTTATGAGTGTCTTATGGAGGAGAAGAGAACAGACGGCAGTAAAAGTCCTACACTGCACATGTAACGTGATGCTGCTGTGAGCTGTTCTGCTGTTGTCCTGCAGCTGGTAGCTTATAGAGCAGGTGAAAGTGACTCTGTGGTGCTGCTGAGCAGCAGTGAAGTTCAGATCAGAGATGATGAGCTCCTGTAGTTTGCTGCTCTCACTGAGGGGGATTCTGGCAGAGGAGCTCCATGTGAGAGTTGCTGGAGGAGAAGAGCAGAGAGTCTCAGCAGAGCAGCGCAGACTCACAGATCTGCCCTCCAACACCTCCTGCTGATCCTGCAGCTCCTGCTCATCCTCATACAGCAAAACTTGAGGATTCACTGGAAACTCTGAAACACACACAGATTGGTCTTTAATAGAAATAAAATACTGTATGTATAAAGGTCTACAGTGTCAAACACGAAACAAAACTAAGCAATAAAATGCTATATTTATCAGAGAAATTACTACTTATAAGGTCACTTCTTTTCATTCTATACACTTTAGATAATGAGACAATTTACAGTAATATTAACTAGTCATGATGTCACTCACCGATCACATCTACTGAAACACATGCTTCTTTGTAGGTCCATTTCAGTCCACCTTCACCCTCAATCCTGAAGAAATACTGACCTCTGTGTTTTGATCTAACATCATAAAAGACAGTGGTGCAGTCCTTGTCTATTAATTGTCCAGTTATATTCCCTTTAATAAAAGAGTTCTGCATTGATGTACTTGAGTTAAACACTATACTGCTGTTCATATTATATTTGTCTTTATACCAGACTCCAGCAGCTCTCTCAGTGAGGTCTTTATCATATGGTTCATTAATTTCAAATTTGCACTTTATAATCACACAGGATCCACTGAGAGCTTGAATCTTCTTTGGCAAACTGATGCTGAAATCTCTACAGCAAACACCTACAACATACATGATGAAAAGAAAAAAAAAAGAAAAAAGAGAAACAAACACTGAAGCTTTAAGATACACATTTCTGATGGTTTATACAAAGTTAATAAAGCAATTACATAACCTGATGGACATTTTAACATATGAGCAACAGTGAAATCTTCCCGACGTACTGTACAACGTTAATACATTTCATGTATAAATCATTGTAGAAAATAATGGGTATAAAAATTCTCTAAATTTGTACAGACTTAACAGGTTACCATTTAAACTAGCTGATTCACTAGTTATTTTTCAGAATCTCTGAAGGTAAATATACAGTATGACTGTTTAAAATTGTATCTAAAGAGAAAAGAAATGAATAGCTTTGTACTTTCTAATCACAATGTAAATAATAAATGTTGAATATTTTGTCAAAATGAAGCAAGTTGAAGATTACCTAGAACAAATATCTGCCAATGATCTAAGATAAACTAATTCAAATGTAAAAGTATTTTCAAACAGCACTGACAGAGCTTTGTTTACTATTTAAAAAATGACTTAATTTTCTCTTTTTTTTTAAATAAAACAATCTGTAAGTCTTTCAATATTAGCATTTAAGTTCATCTTTCCTGACTTAAAGACATTTAAAATTTTGCATTGAAGATGCTTATTTTTTTTGTACTTCGTGCAACATTTAACTCCATGACTTTATGCTGTGATCTAAGCCTTAAAGTGTGAAAGAAAGAATTAAGAGTTTTTAAGACACACAGAACTTAAACTAGTTAAACTAGCTAATTTACACTCAACACATTTAGATGAGAAGGAAAAGAAAGTCAAACCTTGCAGGAGAAAACAAACAGAAATGATTTTCTCAGCAGTGGTCATCTCTTCATTAGCAGACACTCAGTCCTGTGGAGAAAATTAGAAAAAATAACTCATGAAAATTATATATTACGTCTCATAAAATAATGCTAACTGATTTCTTTGAAATACAAAACTACTATTGTCAGCATTTATCAACTGACTTACCAGAAATTAGAAAGGTGTTTTTAAAAATAAAAACAATACAAATTATAATTAAAGAAAAAAAGATTGTTACAATGTCAAATATGTAAATGATAAGAACTGCACTGCTGCTGATGTGAGGCTGAGCACGAGTGTGACAGGGAGAGAGTCACACAAACTAAATATTGACCGAACTTCCTGTGTCAACAACACCTTGCAACATGTTTTACCTAAAAAAGCAAGAGAGCTTATCCAGTCACTTACATATTCATGAGCTTTAAGTTTTGAGCTGTTTTGTAGCTTATAGATGATTTCTTAAATTTCTTGAATGGTCTAAAAGACTGACAGGTTTATGTCTGTGCTGGAAAACATTCGTCTTTGTTTAACTTTTCAGCAGTTTTTGTAAGTGTTGGTTGGTAAAAAGTCTCAGAGCAATACATCTATGTCTCTGCACACAGCTTTGCATGAATAAGAGAAGGAATTTAATACTATTCAACACTTCTATCATACTTGTCTTAAAGTCTGTTAAGTTCAATTCATCATATTTAGAATACTGAACAGGTCTTAATTCAAATTGAATTTAATCATAGGTTGTGGATTAAAGTTTTCATGTGCAAAGAGGCTAAATACCAAATTCATACACCACAGCATGGGGTTTGCTGTGACACCTTTGTAACAAGGGTCCTAAAAATCACACACACACACGCGCACGCATGCACACACACATCTTTTCTCTTCATTTGCCTCTCTATTAATGTGCTTGGACACAGAGCTCTATGAACAGCCAACCTCTTTTGCAATGAACTTTTGTGTCTTGCCCTCCTTGTGCAAGGTGTCAATGGTCGTCTTTTGGACAACTGTCAAATTAGTCGTCTACATTAGTCGTTTACATGGACATCTGAATAATCTGAATAAGACAATAATGTTCCTTTCATGGTGCTGTCTTACATGTTATAGCACATAGATTGATTAATGTCATTTTGTCTCCACGCCATCCTCATTTCCCCTGGAATTTCATGTAACATTTGTACATGTAAAATTTGCCAATGAGTTTTCATTGTCAAATTCACTTTCAGTCAAAAACATTTCTTGTGTGGCCCCCATGACAAACTGAGGACAAATTGGGTGTGCATATGAATTAAGAACTGGTGGAAGAGTGTTGTTTTGAATTTGATACCGCACTCCAAATGAATAAAAAAAAAAAAACTGCATTTTGCGATGCAGGTGTCTGTGATCCTTTACTGACTTGGTAGGTGTAGAGAATAGTGTCAAACAGTCATGTGTGTATAGAATACCTTGTTACAAATGCGGCAAAAATCTAACACAACAGCAATAGTTTGATTAAGGTGTTTAATTTTCTGAGATACTAAATTTGGGGTTTCCATTAATTGTCATCAAAATCATGAAAATAAACACTTGAAATGCATCAGTCTCTGTAAAATGAATGTATACATTATACAAGTTTCACTTCTTGAATGGAATTTAAGAAATAAACCACCTCTTTGAAGATATTCAAATTATTTGACCCACACCTGTATAGTCGAATTTTGGCCTTCCTGTGTTTTTTTACGTTTCCCAAATGATGTTTAACAGTGCAAGGAGTTTTTTTCACAGAATTACCTATAAAAATTTGCCTGGAGAAAGTTATGTAGGTTTTTTTTAGACTATAATAAAAATACATATATATTTATTTTTAAAAGGTTTTTAAGATCAATTTTATAAGCCCCCTTGAGCTATATATATATATATATATATATATATATATATATATATATATATATATATAGTCTACAGAACAAACCATTGTTACACAATGACTTGCCTAATTACCCTAACTTGGCTAAATAACACAGCTAAGCCTTTAAATTGCACTCTAATCTGAATACTAGTATCTTGAAAAATATCCAGTAAAACTTATATCTAAATATCTAGTAAAAATTCTTAAAAATTTGTTATAAACACTATTATGTTTAGAAATGTGTTGAAAAGCTCTGCTCTCTGTTAAACAGAAATTTGGGAAACAATAAACAGGGGGCTAATAATTCAGGAGGGCTTATAGACTATGACTTCAACTATGTGTATATACTGTATATACACTTTTACATATTTTAAATAAAAAAGAATGCTTTTTAAAGACATTTATTGTATTTTTGTTGATCGTCTTTAAGTTCAGAAAGCAGATGGATACAGACTGGAAAAAAAAACAAGCAGTATAAGTAAAAATATGCAATTAAAATATATTATTTGCTGGTCATAATGATTTTAGAAGACAAAATAAAATTTAATTAAAAAATTAATAGACAGTATGCACATAACATTAACATTTGTTTATTTCAATTTCCTTGTACATCTCAGCAGTAAATGAGTCTGAATGTGAAAATAAGTGTTTATTAAAAAACCTAAATATTCATTTGAGCCTAATCACACGTGTACACAAAAACATTTCATGTTTTTGCTTTATGTGTCAGATATTAAATCATGTGAAATGAATAATTTGAAGTAATTCTTTGCTCCTGGATTTTTATTAATGCAGAAAAACAACTGAGTGAAGAAATCAAGTTAACATTGTTTTTACTTTTTTGAAAAAAAAAATATTTTGTGTCTCCTCTTTTCTTAATGTTCAGAGTTTCATATTCAGAGTTTTGAGCAGAGAGCTGAAAAGAAGCATACGTGTCTGCTGTCTCTGTCTGAGCCTGAGAAGAAAAACACTCTCAGTCTGTCATCATCATTCAATATCAGCCTTTACTAGATCTAGACCTAATATAGAAAAAAAACACTCACCTTTAGCTTGGTGGACAATCTGAGGGACGAAAGTATATTAGTTCAGTAATGTTTAAACTTACAATATAGTCATGATGGTCATGATGTCATGATGGTCTATACAGTGTGTGCATAACTAATTTATGCAAATTACTATTCTGATATTCTTTCCCAAACACATTTTAGCAATTCTAATCCCCATGTCCCTTGTGTTTTTCTTGTTCAATAGATCTTTATTTTTGCTATATCTATAGTGCATCCTTCTGGACATACAATAACAATCATTAACAACTATACACTACTTATACAACACTGAATGATTATAATAATAGCACTAAAACAGATGTTCAGAATAAAAATGGAAATAAAATGATTAGATTATAAGCATACTTGCTGGTGCCATTTAAAGAACATGACAGAGAAGGTTTGACAGTCTTTAATAGAAACCCAAACTTCAACACACACACAAAAATAACCAAATGAGTGACTTAAATTCACAAAATAGACAGTGTGGCCTTACAAAAAGAAGGTCACAGTTATGAATCCTGAATGGGCCAAGAAGCATTTCTGTGTTAAGTTTGCATGTTCCCCCCATGTTCGTGTGGGTTTACTCTGCACTCTCAGAAATAAAGGTACGCGAGTTGTCACTGGGGTGGTACCTAAAAGGTCCATATTAATACCTCAAGGGTACATATTGGTACCTAAAAAGTACAAAAGTGTTTCTCTTAAAATTTGTTGGTACTAATATATACTTTTGAGGTACCAATTTGGACCCTTCAAGAACAAATATGCACCTTTTAAAAAAGTACCACCCCAGTGACAGCTCTCGTACCTTATTTCTGAGAGTGTGAGTGCTCCAGTTTCCCCCACAGTCCATGTGGTATAGGTGAATGGCATAAACTAAATGGCCATATACAGTTTTTAATATCAAAATTGTCTGCATAAGCAATTGTGCAGACATATTCTTATTGACATTAATGCACTTACCGAACACATGTATAAGTAACTGCACATAACATCACAATCACCAAAGCCCCAGCAGCAGCTCCAATCAGAATAAAGTGTAGATTTCTACCTGACAAAGAAAAAATGAGTGTTTGTAAAACTGCTGATAATTGACTGATTTAATTACTCAAGTGCTGGATAGTCATAAAGACAAATATATATTTTACCAAAATATAAAATATTCTATCATCATTTACTCGCAGTGAAAAAAACTCCTTATCTAGTCAAGAGTTACAATCTTATGTCAAGCCAAAAATCTTGCACTGATCTTGATTTAAGAATACAATGCAACATTATATTGTTTTTTGTTTTAAGATTATTTGTCTCTTTTCCTACTAGGTTAGTAAAGCTTAAAGTTAGGTGTAAATTTTGCTAATTACAATCAGAAACATAATTTAAGACCAGCCTTTTATATTTAGTTGTAATAACTTGTTTTAAGAGTGTCTATGAAAAAGACTCTGTGATCACACTTATTCTTATTTTAGCTGCAGTAATTAGCTTTGAGTGTTTCCACTTGAAAAATGCTCAATCACACGTACTTTAGTTCATCACACATTCTTTAGAGACAAAATACACTTTATGCTTTGTTGCAGTGATCTTCAGTATATTTTGAGAAGCAACAAGTTATAATTGTATTAATTAGAATACACATATTGTGGATAATATGTGTGATCTGGATTTAATTTAAATAATAATATTGTTTTAAATTTAAATACCTTGGCTCAGTTTAAGACAGAATACCTACAGTAATTAAAACTTAAAAAAATGAACAACTCTAGTTTTAAAACCTTTTCACACAAGGATAATCATACTATTATAATACTCATTTTAAGACAAACACTAGGTTATGTTTGTTCTTTGCTTAAGGCTAGGTAAGTTGTCTTATTTCAAGAAATCTTATCAAGTAAAATTATATTACTGCACTTGACTTGTATCTAGTGTCTATCTTTTAAAATCATTCATTTATTTCTCGTATTTAGATTTAGGGTTTTTTTGTAGTGCAGCCTTATGTCATTGCTAGCTTGCACAGGATTTTATTTTCCATTACAAAACAACCATTACCATTTTGACAAATGTTAGTGAACAGACAGTGGATCGTGTTGTGAAAAAGGAATTTACTTTGGTCTCTTTTCTTTTCATTAAACATTTAGACTTTAGGTGACATACAGTATTAACCAAACTTATTCTTAGTGATATGCCTGATTACTGATTAGCATTTTGCAGAAGTAGATGCAGCTACTGGAAAAACAGTGACGTCGATATCTGAAAATAACTTTAACTTTCCTGTACAATGAGATGTGCTTAAAGGTGTGAAGACAGAATGTGGCAGAGCATGCCTTATCTGATAAGAATGTCAGCTTGTGTGCACAGACAAAGAGAAAAAAAGGACCTTTTATTGAACAACATGGAATTAATTGGTTAAATATTCCAACAATGGTTTTCGTAAAATGACTTTCAAAAGAAAAATAAAATAAACTCTATGTGATTCAGTGGCTACTATCAACTGTCTGGTTGCTAACAGTCCTCATTTTTGAAAATGACGACATATATCAACTAAAACTATTTTTTTTCTAAACGGGTAAATAAAGACAACTGAGACTTACATTTTTGTCAAGTGACGAAGTCATGATGAAACAGTTGAGTTGCATTGCCACCAGTGTTTTACTGACACACAGCAGAGTGTCTGTGTATGAGAGACTGATGAAGCTCCTCAAGCTTGTGTTGCTCAATAGTTCTTCACTAATGAAAAAAAAGATTTTAATAATAAATCATAAGTCTGGCAATTTTAAATTGGACAAGTTTGTCAAAAATTAAAAAAGTCTTTATTTATTAACATGCTATTCTTAAAAAAAAAAAAAACAGCACAAATGTGGACCTATTAAACACTCAACTAGAAAGCTGTTCTTCTGTAAATTTATCAAAACTTACAAATCTGAGTCTTTACATTGCCTGATTGTAACAACAGAAAGAGAATATACAAGAGATTGAATAAGGTTCAGAGCCCTGCATAAGGCAAGGCTAATTTCTGTTTATTGATTAGTAAAGAAGTTGCAAATATTTTTGTATATATTTTTAAAATGGCATTCCCGCTGATGACTTAATGAATTTTATACAAATTTGTAAATAAATATATGCTGCTCCCTGTCCTCTCAATATCACAATGATCATAATGAAAATGATACCACTGATAACACAGAGGTTAAAAAAGTATTTGATCAAAATGACGTTATACGTTTGCAGTTTCTCAGCAATACAGTGATTAACCTATGTTTTTAAATTGATCGCTTTTTCACTAACTGCAATTTAATTAATATGTACTCTAAATGTGATTGGCAGGTAATTTAGTTTTTCAAAAATGTCTACTATGACATGAATGGCCACCATTGATCAGGCTATTTTCACATAAAAAGAAAAACTGCAAGCGCTCAGCAGTGAAGGATTTTTAGGAACAGTGAAATAGGAAAAAAAAAGCTTTTTATACTAAAAATACAGCTGAAAGAAAAGACTATCCCAAAGAAAACTGTACATCTGCTCACTTTATCGAACTGTCTGTTCATACAAAGGCAATAAAAACTATTACACACAGCCCCTTAAAAAAGGTACAGAGATTACAATATCACAATCAATGACACTAAAAATAAGATTGGTGGGAATGTCGTTGTTATGCTACAGTATAATACTAAATGTTGTTTTCGGACCATATTTAAGAGCAACACTCCAATGCACTACAATTGTTTTTGTTGTTGTTGTTTTGTTCTTTATGAACTTTAACGTTTCTGGACCTTTGCATAAAGCTGAGAGTCTTCTTCAAACAGCTCTTCCTCTGATTGCTTTGACTCTGTTTGTTTATTAAGTTCATCTACTCTCACAATCACCTGTGCTTCTGTTCATCTTGAAGACTCTCTCACTGAACTCTCTGCTTCTGCTACTCCTTCAGAACCATGCTTGACCACTGCATAGTCAGCATGGAGACAAGAGACGCTCTCCACCTCCTGTGACCTTGATTTCGAGTTTGAGAAGTCAATAGAGGAATAAATGATGGACTCTTGATTTGCTGTAGCGGCTCCAGCAGATGACATCATGATGTTATTTGAATAAACAGAGTCGTCTTGATTCTCCTATGGAAGAGCAGAAGAGATTGACAGGGTTGAATCAATGCTGCAAAGCTTTAGTGTGTCTATGAAAACTGTTCAGCAATCATGTAGTGTATAATAACAAGTTTGGTTGGTAAAAAGTGTATTTAGGTTTATTTGCAACTTTACAATTGAATAAATATGTTGTGTTTATGAATTAAGCATTTGTGTGTGTTTATGTGCATTTCTCTCTCTCTGTGTGTAAGTGTGTGTGTGTGTGTGTGTGTGTGTGTGTGTGTGTGTGTGTGTGTGTGTGTGTGTGTGTGTGTGTGTTTGAACTCACATCATCTGTATATTCGCCACTTACCACAGCATCTTCTTCTTGGCTAAGTGGTAAAAGTTGTGTTTTGTTGTTTTTTCTAATAACAAAAAGCATACAAGTCATTCACATTTTAATTGAGCAAAACCAACAAGGCAATAAAGTCACTCTTTAAAACATGACTATTTGATGTTTTTGTATTTGATTCTATTAGCACAAGACAACTGCTCGTCATGCTCAGGCTTTTTTCAGAACTAACTTCTTTTTTAATTTAAAGAAACCTCCACTAGGTACATTTACTGTGTGCCAAATTATTGCTTAATAATATAACTATAAAATTTAAATTTGTCTTTATTAAAACTAGTAAGCACAGCTAGTGTATTGTGAATTTTCTGGGAGCAAAAATTTGGAGGGCCCCACCATACTCCCAGCTCAATGTAGCGGCAGTGTTTTTTTTTTTTGTTTGTTTTTTGTTTGCCAGTTTCAGTTTGCCGCACGTATCTTTTTTCATTCTGTGCCACATGGGTAAAAGAGTACATGCATTTGTGCCAATTTGTGCACCCTAGGGTTGCTGGTCTGAAAAGAAGATGTGTTTAGGTGTTGTTCCATAAGAGATTCCATTATTGGAGTGTCACTATTTTAAGGCAAATGAAATAGAATGGTGCAGTTTTTTTTTTTAAAGAGCATGTTAGTGATATGCGCCTATGCGAGTCTAAAACTCATTTATTCATTTACACATTGCCTATGCATACAGGAATGCACAAAAGCACACAAATATCTTTATATATGAAAAGTTAAAGGTTTAAAATAAAAAAAAAATTATTATTGTCTACATAAATATATATTAAAAAGTGTTACCTCCTAGCCAGTTTATTCATGAAAATTTACATTTGTTTATTGTTATTACTATTTGTTATATGCATATTTATATACATTTTTAATAACTTTTGATATGTCCACCTGGCAGGTTTTAGGGATTAATGCAGAGTATTAGAGTATAGTGGCATAGGAATAGAAAGCAGGATGTGTGTTTGGATATTAGGCATGGTGGTACACATAGCTCAGTTTTTTTGCCCACACTTTGCTGTTTTTCTTAATTTATTTGTTTGCTGGAAATTAGAACTGAATGTAGAAATTGTTTTAAAACAAATATTTGTGTTAAATAAGTGAAATGGATTGCTTGAGTGGAGTGCGTCCAAAACAACCATTGTTTCCTGCTTCCTGTTCTGTAAATGGTTTGTTCATGCAGGAGGTTAATCCAATTACTCAATAACAAAGTGGACAGTTTTTTGCTTACAAAGTCTGCTATGTAAATACTGAATGTGACATGGCACAACCAACTTGCTTTGAAAGACAATGGGACTTCCCATCTTTGAAATAGCAAAAATGGATTTGAACATGCCCCAGTGCAGCTGTGCTGTGCGCTTTACACTTTGCACTTAGATCATTAAATTAGAGCATGTAATTTTATTAAAGTTCATACACTTACAGGACACATGCAGGTGCAATGGCACACAACATCATAATCACCAAAGCCCCAGCAGCAGCTCCAATCAGAATAAAGACTAGATGTCCACCTAACAAAAATACATTAGAGTTTGTAAAACTGCTGATAATTCACTGAATTAATTACACAAGTGCTAGACATTTATAAAGGTATAGTTCATGCAAAAATGAATGTTGTCATCCTTTTCTCATGCCGATGTCAATCCAAGCCTTTACAGGTTTTTTTATCTGTTAAAAAGACGATATTTTAAGAACTGCATGCAATCAGAAAGTGGATAATAGCCATTGACCTCCAAAGTAGGAAAAACAATTATATTCAACTCAGTGGCTATAATAACAACTATCTAGTTACCAACATTGTTTAAAAGAAAGAAACTCAAGAAGGCAAGTTATGACAATTTTCATTTTTGTGTGATCTATCTTATTAAACAACAAAATAATTGTGACAGACAGAAGAACAGTGTAAAGAAATAATCATATCAGCATTACAAATGAAGTCAAAGAAAACTACTGCATAATTTATGGCATTTACAAATTATCAACAGTTGTGTCATGTGATGAAGCACAGATCACAAACTCACGTGCTACAAGAGGCAGGTGGAGCTGTTGACTTGCATTGCCATGAGTGTTTTTACTGAAACACAGCAGAGTGTTTGTGACTTTAGAGACTGATGGAGAGAGCTCCTCAAGCTCCTTAAAGCTCCTCAAGCTTGTTTTGCTCAATCGCTCTTCTCTGATGAACGTATTTGAAGAATTGGAGACGAGACGTTCAGACAGATGCCACTCCACTTCAGGAGAGGGATTCCCTTCAACCTCACAGAAACTCACAGTTACATCAGTACTGG
This sequence comes from Danio tinwini, assembly GCA_903798205.1. Classification (NCBI taxonomy): domain Eukaryota; kingdom Metazoa; phylum Chordata; class Actinopteri; order Cypriniformes; family Danionidae; genus Danio; species Danio tinwini. Next base: position 13,134,198 of record CAIGQZ010000320.1, on the reverse strand, counting down.
AACAGCTGGAGGAATTGTAGATTTGAGGATGATCGGAAAGGCAGAAAGAAACAAGCTGAATAGAATACAATAGATGAATAGATCATGTTTTAGCCATATAAAACCGGTTTTTACCGAGTCTAACAACATTCCAAACAACCAATTAGATTTGAGGGACACATTTATATTTCATTTCAGGTTTAGGCTTACAGTACAATCAGGGTTAGATGCATATACATCATTGTTATTCGCTTATCATTTCCTATTGATTTTATCAGAATTACTCACAGTTAGGTTTAGGTGCAGGGGTAGGAATTAGATCTTCATACAGGGATAATGTTCAATGATCAGCAAAATATGTTGGCCCAAGTATATGTCTAACTGCGAAATCAGTAATGAATGTGATTAAAGCCAATAAAATAAAAATGAAAATGTCATTACAGATTGATTTCCCCCTATTTAAAAGACAATAAATTATGTGACATCCAAGCAGCTGTCCAATGTTATTTTTATATAACACAAGTGAACTGGAAGTTGGCTGTCAAACTCCAAAAGACTCCTAAAACAAAACCAATAGGTGGGCATAATTTAAATTAATCTCACTGTAATCTTGGAATTAATCTAGATTAAAATGGCTCATTTGAATTCTGCAGTAAGTCTTTGAGAACGGCTTTCCCAAGCCAGATGGCGCATTAGACCATGGGCTCATCTCCCGTTTCCAAAATGCATTACAAACTGCTTGAGAAACTGTTCTACTATGATAATTGGTGTTGAAAATAAATTATGTTTATTAAGATGTACTTGTATGTATTTACTAACTGTTTATTCAGTTAAACATGAGTTTTGAACTGTAGGCCTACATAAGCTCGAAACAGAGATTTTTGATTACCTTAATCCAACTAAAGTCATAACTGAACTAAACAGAAATGGAATTAAGACGTGAAGTATGCATATATTAGTGGCATTATTAAAGTAAACACTGCAATCAAACTATTACCGTCATGTAGGACTTTTCGCTATATTTTCCGACTAGATCCACACACACGGCTGTCAGTAAAGGGCCGCAAGCACACACACACACACACACACACACACACACACACACACACACACACACACACACACACACACAAACACACACACACCATCGCGAAATGCTGAAATAAAACATATTTATTAGAGAAGTACCTAATTTTTCCTAGGTTTAAAATTATGCACTGTATTGTACATTTTAGAAAATGATCAGACAGATATTTTTGTACTGTACAAGATCATAATTTACAATAGCATTAACCTGATGTCACTCACCGATCACATCTACTGACACTGGTTTTCGCAAATGCCCATTTCAGTCGACCTTAACCCTTAATTCTGAAGAAATACTGACCACTGTGAATTGATCTAACATCATAAAAGACAGTGGTACAGTCCTTGTCTTTTAATTGTCCAGTTATGTTCCCTTTAATAAAAGAATTCTGTGCTGATACACTAGAGTTAAACACTAGATATTGTCCACATCAGTTCCGTCTTTGACCCAGACTCCGGCCGCTCTCACCACTACAAATCTGTACTGAGAGCTTGAATCTCTGGCAAACTGATGCTGAAATCTCTACGACAAACACCTACAACACACATGATAAAAATATTTGAAATATAAGCTTTCAGCCACACCGACAAATTATGTTTGCTAATAAGTATTCAAAGTACTTATTCAGCATTTATTGATTTGACTTGATGTTAATTTCAACATTTGCTACTGTAAAGTCATGCTTATTAACATTAGTTAAAGCATTAACAAGGACTAACAATGGATGACTACATTCATCAAGTAACATTAACAAATATTAATGGAAATCTGTAATAAATGTATTGTTCATTGCTTGTTCATGTTGGTATTTCTATTAACATTAACAAATGGAACACTCTGTTATTGTATAAGATATAAGAATGTTGTAAACAGTTTGTCAGCATTTTTCTTTGGTCATTTAAAGCACAAAAACTAAATAAAAATTTAAGATTTTGAATTCACGTTATAATGTGGCTTTGATGTTAGAACTAAATGAGGAGGAGGAAACTTAAATCACACCTTTCAGGAGACAACAGAAGAGTTATTTTTATTGCAGTGTTCATCTCTTTATCAACAGACACTCAGTAAACCTGCAAAAATGACAAAAATAAACTCATTAAAATCCGTTTATCCTCACTAATGAATGTACATTGACTGATTGTTCTTGTAATTACACTAAACAAACAGATATTGATAATATCTGCTATTGATAAATCCATTACATTCATCTTACAGCTCAGAAACTTGAACATAATTCTGAAGAAGCATAAATAAATAATAAAATTTCAACACTTACCAGAACACAAATCTTTAATGAAGCTGGCAATCTAAAGTTTCCTAAATGCAGGGCACCATGTTCTGTGCTGTAGCTGATGATCATTTAAGCCTGCATGACACTCGTGTGTGAACATTATACTAACAGATAGTGTACAACTTCCTCTATTTGGTCTACAAACTATATAGTCTTCAAAGGTGTTAAGGTGTTTTTGCTTTTTTTCAGATAAATGCCAACAGTGTAGCTCAAAATAGGTTTTCAGTTCACTTAAAATGGTCAACAAAATATTGCAATTTTCCAAATTTCAGTTCATCAAATAGTAATAATAAGTCAAAGAACTTTCGACTTATTTGTATTTGACAAACTAGTCACGAAACTTAAAATCTAATTAACTTCAGATGCATGCTCATTTCAGAAGCAAATGGCATAAACTATCTATGCTGCCAAAATGGTTTGTGCCATTTTGACTCATTATGAAGCAAACGTGCAATGAAACTGTGTAAAAGATAAATGTCTACACCCAAAAAAAAAATAATAATCATGAATACAAGCACAGAGGAAGCATTTAAAAAATGGGAAATTAGCATTAGCATTCATCTTAGTTACAGTTAATCAGCTATTGTCCAAAAATGTGAACAATTATATTCACTTTATTTTTTCAGTAGACTTCTTACAGATGTTTCACCATTAAGGTGTAAGCACTAAACATTTATGTGTACAATACATTTAAATATGTTTATGTTTGGTAAGTCCATTATAGATGCTGTTATACACAAGTACGACAGTGGGAATTTGAAAAGAAAATCATGGAAAGTACAATGTAAGCCAACAAAAATAAAATACTCAATTTTAAAAAAGAAACACTATATAAAAATCATAATAAATTCAACAATATTACATGTGAAGCTAGGCCAATATCTTACTACAACTGAATCTGTGTGGATAACATGCACATAACGCTACCCTCTGCTGGTTAGACGGTGAAGCAACAATTTTGTTTGTTCATCAGCATTAGTACCATCCTATCCTAACTACTTCAATCAAGTTAAATAATTTTAAAAAAGGAATTTTAAAAAACTGCTCACTGTACAGTACAGTACAGTTCTTTTACCCTTAGGGTAAAAGAATAAAGCAAAAATATTTGTCTGAGTGATGTTTTCATGTGAACTGTTCTAAAATGTGCATAAGTCCGGCATATTTAAGTCTTTCTGGGACTTTACCACAGATGAAATATTGATGCTTGACTGTATCACAACCAAAAAATTCAAAAGAAGCCATTATTTTTTTCTGAAAGTAAAAAATTATTTAGTAATAAAAAACTTAACAGAAATAAGTATGAGCTCTGACTATATCCCTCAGTGTGCAGTTTGTTTTTAAATGCAAATATTAAGCACAAAAGTTTCCCCTGACCAGTAGATGTTTTCACATAAGAACCCTTCTCCAATATTTGTATCACTCTGGTATATTTAAATCTTTCTGAGAAGTCATCACAGTTGACGGGCAATGCTAGGCTGATCACCTCCCACAGAGCTTTTCGTCTTTGTCACTCCACCAGAGTGATTGATAACAGCATAGTCAGTGGTCAGCAATGAGATAGCCTTCATTTCCTTTGACTCTTGTTTGATGTTTTTGAACTCAACTGAGGCATAATGGAGAGATTCTTGAGGATGTATTGTGTTGAATTCAGGAGGTAGAATAATATAATTGGCATATTCAGTCTTGTCCTCCAATTGAACAGCCTAGACAATAAGTGAGGTATAATGTAGTGTAAATTAAACAGGAGTTGGAAGGTCAAGCTTTTTGTTATTCTGAAGCTTGACAGTCCCAGTCTTTGTTCGCTTATACAAAAAGAGTGAACTTAAATTATGCAGGTTATCAAATTAAATAACTTTTTTCAGCAACTTATAAAGTAATCCATTCATTTACTTTTTAAAATTTATTTGTTTTGCTGAATTGTGCTACATTTTCATATTCTGTGCCCAATTCTTCAATAATCGTTCACCCAAAAATGTTCCAAATTAGTTTAAATATTCTGTTGAACACAAAAGCAGATATTTTGAAGAATGTTGGAAACCTGTAGCCATTGACATCCATAATGTGTTTTTATTACTATGGAAGCGAATGGTGAGTGACACGGTGGCTCAGTGGTTAGCTCTGTCGCCTCACAGCAAGAAGGTCGCTGGTTCGAGGCTCAGCTGGGTCAGTTGGCATTTCTGTGTGGAGTTTGCATGTTCTCCCTGTGTTCGCGTGGGTTCCCTATGGGTGCTCTGGTTTCCCCCACAGTCCAAAGACATGCTGTATAGGTGAATTGAGTAAGCCAAATAGTCCGTAGTGTACAGTATGTTTGTAAATGAGAGTATATGGGTATTTCACAGTGATGGGTTGCAGCTGGAAGGGCGTCCACTGCGTAAAACGTGTTGGATAAGTGTTGGATAAGTTAGCGATTAATTCTCCTATGGTGACCCTTGATTAATAAGGGGACTAAGAGGAAAAGAAAATGAATGAATGAATGAATGAATGAATGAATGAATGAATGCAAGTGAATGGTTACTGGTCTCAAACATTTTTCAAAATATCTTCTTTTCTGTTTAACAGAACAAAAAACATCCATTAGGTTTTAAATTGTACACAAAAGGAGAGGATAAGTAAATGATGGCAGTATTTAGATATTTGGGTGAACTGCTGTATACCTTAATGCATTTGCTGAAAATCATAGGAGAATGTTTTGTTTGAACTGCGCCCTCTACTGTACAGATGTAAATTTACACATATTTCAGTTGTGATGTGAAAGGGCTATTAAATTAAACAAATATAATGTTTTATGGTAAGAAACCCAATCCAGAAAAGGACAAACTAACTCTAAAGCAATTTAACACATTACTTAATAATAATTCCCTTTTACATAAAGGGAAGCTAAGAAAAGCAAATTATATTTTTAGGAAGTACAATATTGCAATGCACTGCATTTAAATGAGCTTTCCCTAACAATGGACACAGAATAAAGAAAAGCATGTGCTTGAAAGTTTTAAAGTGAACTGAACCTCTAAAATGATGTAATATTTGTCAGTAATTGTGTGTGAGAGGTTTCCATAATGAATGAATGAACATTGTGAGTTGTTGGCACTCACCCCATCAGTCATAATGACTCCAGTGGTATCTTCTTGTTTTGTCTGTAAGCATCTGCAGTTTTCTTTTCTAAAAAGGATTGAAAAAAGCAAATCAAGGACTGTGACTATGACAATTATAACTCTCTAGTAGTGGAGCAGTAGTCTGTACAAAGCTTGTATTATCTAAGCATATACTACAGGACTTCTAAAGGTTGAAAAATAAATGGAATAGTTCACCCAAAAATAAAAATGTACTCATCCTGCTCCATACTATACCTTTATGAGTTTCCCTTTTCTTTTGAACACAAAACTATGTATTTTGAAATATGTTAGAAACCTGTAACTATTGACTTCCATAGCATGAGAATCAAATATTATGGAAGTTAATGTTAGAGGTTCTCTCCGTTGTTCAAAAAAACAACAGAAAAGAGGAAATCAAACTGGTTGTGACAAGTGAAGGATGTAGTAAATGATGAGAGAAATTTCTGTTTTGAGTGAACTATCCCTTTAGGATATTATCTCATCATTTTTTTCCCTTCATCTGGTTTTAAACTTGGTCACACTTTACAATAAAGTTCATTAGTTAATGTTAATTAATGCATTTACTAACATGAACAAACAATGAACAATACATTTACTACAACATTTGTTCATGGTAGTTAACGTTGGTTAATGAAAATACAGTTGTTCATTATTAGTTCATGTTAACTCATGGTGCATTAACTAATGTTAACAGGCATGAACTTGGATGTTAATAATGCATTAGTGCTTGTTGGATTATGATTAATAAAGGCTGTACAAGTGTTGTTCATGATTAGTTCATGTTAGTAAATGCATTAACTAATGAACCTTATTGTAAAGTGTTACCTTAAACTTTTATGAGTTTAGACATTGTGAAGAATGAATAAGACATTGTGAAGAATGCTGGTTGCTGACACACATCAACTTCCATAGCAGGAATAAAATACACTGAAAAGCAATGGATGCCAGACATTGTACATTTCTTTGTGATCAACAGAAGAGTAAATTAATTTTAATTTTAGGTTAAACAACTTCTTTAGGTACTTTGAAAACCTTTGTTATTGAAACTTAAGACTTGTATTATGACACACACAAAAAACGCAAAGTCACAAAAACCTCAAAAGACCCTAAAGGTATGTACTGTACGCACCGTACACAATATATAATGATACACATCATTATCAGGGAAACCCCAACAGCAACTCCAATCAGGACAGAGAAACTGTGTACACCTACAGTAGCAAACAAAAAAGGATTTGTTCAAATATTTTGGATACAATGCATCAGACGTTTGAATTGTATTTAGGTTTACCTCCATCCTGAGAAAAGAGAGTCAGTTGAAGAAGGTGAGTTGCATTGCCATGAGTGTTTTTACTGACACACAGAAGAGTGTTTGTGTGTGTGAGAGACTGATGTAGAGAGATGAAGCTCCTCAAGCTTGTGTTGCTCAATCGCTCTTCACTGATATACGTGTTTGAAGAGTTTGAGACAGAATGTCCAGACAGATGCCACTCCACTACAGGAGAGGGATTCCCATCAACCTCACAGAAACACACAGTAACATTAGTACTGTTACAGCTGGAGGAATTGGAGATTTGAGGAGGATCTGAAAAAAGAGAGACAAAATGCTATTAAACTTATAGATTTACCAGTGTCTTATGGAGGAGAAGACAACAGACGGCAGTAAAAGTCCTACACTGCACATGTAATGTGATGCTGCTGTGAGCTGTTCTGTTGTTGTCCTGCAGCTGGTAGCTTATAGAGCAGGTGAAAGTGACTCTGTGGTGCCGCCGAGCAGCAGTGAAGTTCAGATCAGAGATGATGAGCTCCTGTAGTTTGCTGCTCTCACTGAGGGGGATTCTGGCAGTGGAGCTCCATGTGAGAGTTGCTGGAGACGAAGAGCAGAGAGTCTCAGCAGAGCAGCGCAGACTCACAGATCTGCCCTCCAACACCTCCTGCTGACCCTGCAGTTCCTGCACATCCAGCACTACTCGCGGATTCACCGGAGACTCTGAAACACTTACAGATTGGTATTTTATAGATATGACATACTTGATTTAATGACCTATGGTGTAACAGAATGAAAAAAAAAAAGTTTTTTGAGAATTTAATAGTATTTGAACGAAAATAATATGGAAAAATATTTTTATCACAAAAATGTCTAATTATTTTTTCATGCTGTACATTTTGGGTATTAAGACAAATTGGGTTTTACTGTGCAAAATAATAATTTACAGATTATGTTAACCAGTCATGATATCACTCACCGATCACATCTACTGAAACATTGTTTTTTGCAAAGGTCCATTTCAGTCCACCTTCACCCTCAATCCTGAAGAAATATCGACCACTGTAATTTGATCTGACATCATAAAAGACAGTGGTGCAGTCCTTGTCTATTAATTGTCCAGTTATATTCCCTTTAATAAAAGATTTCTGCATTGATGTACTTGAGTTAAACACTATACTGCTGCTCGTATTATGTTTGTCTTTATACCAGACTCCAGCAGCTCTCTCAGTGAGGTCTTTATCATATGTTTCATTAATGTCAAATCTGCACTTTATAATCACACAGGATCCACTGAGAGCTTGAATCTTCTCTGGCAAACTGATGTTGAAATCTCTACAGCAAACACCTACAACACACATGATAATATAGTATTTCAGTCACAACATTCACAAACACTATAAGCCATCATTGAAGACAGCAAATTAACTAGATAACTAGTTTTTAGATATTTACTGTAGCTTTCCTTGTCATAACTGTCACAGTATGAAAAATAGATTCCATTTATCAAGGGAAAGAACAAAAGACAAACCTTTCAACAGAAAACTGAGAAGAAGAATTGTCTCTACAATCCAGAAATCCATTATTCTGTAAAATTGAAAAAGGAAAAAGAAAAAACATTTATGGCTCTGAAAACACATCCAAAATCATGACCAAAATCATGTATAGAAAATTGTCCTGACCTTTTTCAGAGTAAAATCGTATGGATAGTTCAAAGTTAGTTCAGGTTTAACATCTGCTGTTAAAACCAAGGTGTATCACAATACACCCACTGTGATCATACCCATTACAGCTTCCTTTTTTATCACATCAGTTTACTTCCTGAAAAGCATGAACATACATTTTTAACACAAAGCCACAAATGTTTTCCATTTAAATTAGGCTGTAATTAAGCTGTAATTACATTATGTCTGAATAATTCAGGGAAATGGGAAAAAATTTTATAACTTACTGGAAACACAAGTTTGGAATTGGTGAGTAAATGATGACAGGCTTTTAGTATTTGGCTAATTATGAACATGGTTTAAAAAAAACAATGTTGCATCATGTACAGAAATGTCTAGTACCACGGTAATTCTTTCTTACTTGAGATCATTGTTTTTCTTACTTGAGACATTTTTGCAAGTTAATACATGTACACTTATAATCATTAATAGGAAAAAAGACAGACCATTATGTTGCAGGGGTGTAAAAAAGTAATACTTTCAATTACATAAGATTGCCAGAATAAAATGAAAAGCTTGTTGCATGTATTAAAAATTTTTAACACTACTGCACCATGTTTTAAAACTGTATTAAACTGCACTGACAATTTATAAAAAGAAGCCAAAGACTTCAAAACTATCTCAGTGATGAGATTAAATAAAAGAATATCCCCTACAATTATGCAATTATTGAAAAAAAAAACTATCTGGAATTTAATTGATATATCTATGGCTATTTTTACAGACATCTGAGTAATTGTAAATTGACGCACAAGAGCTAAACTAATAAGAGAAGTTCAGCATACGTCACCAGAGTAGTCATTTCACAAGATCTAATATTAGATATTTTTGACTGAAAAAAATACCTGTTAAAAATAGTGTACACAAATTAGCTGTTTGATTAATAAGATCATCTAACCTCTTTTTAGAACAGTGTGTGTGTGTGTGTGTGTGTGTGTGTGTATGTGTGTGTGTGTGTGTGTGAGAGAGAGAGTTTGTATTTTATGTTGAAACATTCCATTAATAAATGTTCATGAACAGAATTTAATATTGTAATATCAGGATGAAATATGACTTTCTAAAAGGACTTTGTTGATATTATGTTGAAAGTGTTTCATATCAATAACTTTTTATACATTTAAAGTTAAAATTCTTACAACAGTCTGTAGCAATGAAAGAACAATTATACATATAAACATTATTAAGCAAACTATATGGTGTCGTAAAATTACATTATTCAAAGAATAAAGCACAATTTAATAGATTTTGGTATAAAAGGAAGAACTGTAAAATATTTTTTAATCAATTTGAAGTATGTTTAAATTGGAATTATTAAAATAAGCATGATTCTGTGTGTGTGTTTAAAAAAATCTATACTTAAGTCTACGTCTTACCTCACACTCCGACGTAACAGAAACAATTGTTGCTGGAATTCATGAGTAAGTTACTTTAAGGTCCTGTTTTTTTTTTTTAAGTTCAGTCTGCCAAAATTTTGTATAATTATCATGAAACACTAAGAGTTTTATCAGAAAACAAGAAAATTAATGTAATTGAAAAAAAACATGTTGTCAAAGAGCAAAGGAGCCCCCAACATTTCACACAGGAGAAATCAAACCTTTGCAACTTACTTTGTCATCATGATAAAAATGTATTTGGTGATAAAAGTTTCAGCATTTATATATATTTTTTCAGACATCTGAATTTGGCATAGCTATAATACAGAGTGCACGTTAAGCAAGGTCTATACATACTTTGACTTCCTTCGGAGGAATTTGGCTGAACTGTTTAAATATTTACCAGAGTTTGGTTATATTTTAAATACATTATAATCCATGTACATTTGCAAGGATAAACAAAGTCTTTGAGAACAAAGTGAATGTTGTCATAGTATAACCACAATGCAAAATAGAAGTCAACACAAAGGGGGAGTTTTACTGTGTTATGTGCAGTATAAGTCATGAGATAAGAGGTTTTACAGCAGTAATGGAAATATGTAATGGAACTGCAGGATGAATTTAAAGCACTGTTTTAGGAATTAGGAAATTAAAAGAGCTTGAGGCTGGACATACAATTAATACATATATATGCAATAGGCGTAATTATAGTATAGTGGTCATAAAAAGTGCAAATAGACAGTTTTAACTAAATAAGGCTTGGCCCTTATGTGAGAAACCATAAACATATAATAACTGGAAAGCCACTTCATAAAATCTGAAAGCTGAACCCTACAGTCATGTTTTTATGTTAAAGAGATTTGTTCATAAACTATTAACCTTATACACATTTAATTTATTGTGGTTTCCAATTTTTTTTATATATTACAAATGTTGCAGAAATCAATAAATATACAAATGCTAATCGAGACAAAATAGATATATGACCAACTTAGGACTTAAGAGTACAACAACATTTACAGTATAATTTGTTATTAGTTTTAGCCCTCCTGTGAAATATTTTATTTCCCAGTTATTTAAGATAGATTTTTTTATGAATTTTAAACATGATAGTTTTATTAACTAATTTATAATGACTAAATTATTTTGTTATCACAATTATCACAGTAGTTTTTTTTTTTTTTTTGCAAGATTCTAGTTTATTATATTAAAGAATTAATTAGGTTGATTAGATAACAAGGTAAGTTGGGTTAATTAGACAAGTTATAACGTGTATAATAATAACACTATCATAACACTAGTTAATATAATAAACTAGAATCTTGCTAAATAACAAAAAATAAAAATAGCTACTGTAATAATTGTGATAACAAAAGAAATTAGTCATTATAGATTAGTTATTAAAACGTTTATTTAAAAGTCATAAAAAAAAATCTTTACCATAAATAGCAGTTGGGAAAAATATATTTCACAGGAGGGCTAATAATTCTGACTTCAACTGTATATCTGAACATTGCGTATTTAAAGAGCATCACTAAGCACACATTTCTATGTGAAGTTTAACATAATTGGATTCAGATAGCAAACTATTAAACAAAGTGATATTCATAAAAAAGGTTAGCAGAATTTAAATTCCTAAAGGAAATAATACTCTATAGAATACTAGGGTGAACTTAATGGGAGATTACCTTAAATGTCACCTTGATACCATTTAAAATCAATGCTAACTAAGAAACAGTCATCTGTAGTTTGCTGCTTAAAAAATAATACATTTAAGTAAACTCTAAAAAAAAAAAACCTGTTTGAATGAATTAAGGTGTTTTTAGAAATATTGTACTGTGTGCTTTTTTACATTCAACCTCATTTCTGCACTCTCAAATCTATTTTCTTTTAGTTTCGTCTGCTGCTTTGTTAGGAACCTGATAAATGGGATCTTCATTTGGCAGCACCGATGGCGCTCCTTTGCTCGTTGCTTCACTTTCTGCTACATTTTGGCTACAATATTGGATCGCAGCATACTCTGTGGTAAGCGAAGAGATTCCTCTGACAAGGTTTGACTCTGGTCTGTTGTTTATAAAGTTAATAGTGGAATATTGTAGGTGTTCTCGATGATTTTGTGTTGGGGCTTCAGCTGATGACATCATCACTTTATTGGCATAAAAAGACTCCTCCCCGTTGTTTACTGAATCAGCCTAGTGGATGAACAAAGAATAATCAGTAGAGAGCTTTTATGTATGAGATGTCAAATTTGTAATTAAGTGGATTATAACTGTATTTAAAAAAGTGTTTACAAGTTTGACATGTTTGAGAATGAATAGCATTTGATATAACATACCACATCAGTCCGAATAAGTATAGTTTTATCTGTCCTTTGAGTGCTGTTTCGTCTGCAAAACGAACCATAATTACAAACGTATAACATCACATATTTCATCTTTTATTTTATTGCTGACTTTTATTTCATTACATTCAGTTTTGGCACTTGTTGGAAGTGGGTGGAGCTAAGGATATATTTTAAGGTGCATTACTTTCTATGGCTCTCTGATTGGTGGAATTGTCAGTACAGTATTATAGGTAGCTTAATGTTGTTTTTCTGCATTTCTGGTTTTCCCTTTATTATAAAATAATGTTATTACAACATAAAATAAACAGACTCACATTTTAAACAGTCCTAGTTAATTAGTATTAATATGTATCTTATAAAATCCAACTTTAAAAATTTGTCAATATGATGTGTCTAGTTTACAATGTAGAGAACATGTTGTGCTGTCAAGTTATGGCAAATTACTCTATTCTGTCTAAAAGATACTGAAAAATAAAAAGTTGTACCATAGCTTTACTTTAGCAGCAGAGAATGTGTACTTACCTGCAGAGCAGTGTTGAGGCCCATAAGATCACCATAAATAAAGTTCCAGCAATAACTCCAATCATGAGAGAGTAAATGTTAAACCCTATAAAAGTGACAGTTCATACAATCTTTCTCTATTTCAAACAAATATGTTATCATGTTTCTTAACTAAATTATGTACAACTAAAACAGATTAATGTAAAGCTGGAACTTACATTTTTTTTCTGTGATAAAAAACAAATAAAACAGTTGACTTGCATTGCCATGAGTATTTTTACTGACACACAGCAGAGAGTTTGTGTGAGTGAGAGACTGATGTAGAGAAATGAAGCTCCTCAAGCTTGTGCTGCTCAATTGCTTTACACTGATGAACGTGTTTGGAGAGTTCGAGACGCGATGTCCAGACAGATGCCACTCCACCTCAGGATAGGGATTCCCATCAACCTCACAGAAACACTTAGTAACACCAGTACTGGTACAGCTGGAGGAATTGGAGATTTGAGGAACATCTGAAAGGCAGAAAGATTCAAGCATGGTCAGTGTAAAACATCTGATAACTGGTCTTAGAAACATTTCTATTGGAGTATTGAAGAGTATAGAATATTATGCTTTAGCCACACAAAATTTAATTCTACAAAATATAACTAATCAAATTTTAGAGTTTATTCCAGGTTTAGGCTTACAGTACAACCAGGCTTAATTTAAATTAATTGCCACACCCAGTCTCCTGTGTATGTTTATTTTACAAAATTAGCATTATTTTTAAAATTATACAAAAAGAAAAAGTTGACGGCATGTTTTCCCCTCCTTTTATTTTCATTTTCTTTTTGCCCCCAGTGTTTTATTTTCCTCCGCCTCATGTTCTTTTCCCATGGGTTCCATTTACACTCCCAAATTCCTCACCCTCATGATGAAGCACGGGGAAATCTGTTTGCCAGAGCATGGTCGTCCAAAGAAGGTCCTCGGTGCGATTTCGCCGCCTATGTGAAGTGGACACTGACAAGGAACCGATCATCGTTCGACGTCAGTGCCACTCCAGACCCAGCGACCAGACCAACCACCATCTGCAGGGAATGTATGTCAGAGACCATCGCAGATGGAGAGCCACCTGCGGTGTGTGAGCCATCACCATCGGGAGCGACAGAGCGGAACATCACCAAGCAGGAGGAGCTCAACCAGCCATCTGACCAGGTGTGGGAGCCGGCAACAACGCTATATGTGGGAGTCCTGGTGGACATAGAGGGACAGAGCGAGAGTCCCGCCCACCAACCCACAGCAGAGGGTGAGCTGGCCCTGGACCCTGATATATTGCTCATTGACTTCTCAAGCAAAGTCATGCCCCTCCCGCTGTTCCCAGACAGCTCTCCAGCCCCGTTTATCCCCGAAGACGATAGCTCCAGGGTCATGAGCAGCACCCCACCCAACCTGCCCTCTTCACCTTCGTTGACGTCATCCACCACAATCATTCTGCCTGCTCCAGTGCTGCTTCAGTCAGCCAGTTCCCCAGCTCACCCTCCAGCCTCACGTGTGGAGGTATCCCTGAGGGCCTGCCTACCTGTTTCTCCAGCCAAAGGTTGTCACCCAACGTCATGTCCTCCTCCCTTCGAGCTACAGACTCCGCCTCAGCCCTTCGACCCACCGGCTCCACCAGGCTCCCTCATCCCCTGCCTCCGCCTTGGTCAGTCGTCACCCTGCCTCCACCTCTGGACTTCACTCCTCCGGCTGCGCTTCATCCCTCCATCCTGCCAGCTCTGTTGAGCTCCTTCTTCCCTCCAGCTATGCCACGGTCCTCTGTTGCTCTGGCTCCACCGCGGGCTTCAGGACCTGTGTCGTCGCTTCGGTCAGGTGAGTCGTCCGCTCCACCTTGGGCCTCCGGAACCTGGATGTCACCTTCGCCTACAGCTCTCTGTCACCTCCTTGGGCTCCACCTCCAGCTGCGGCGTCTTCCACTGTCTGCCCCCTGGAGTCGGCGACCACTCCTCCTCCATGGCTCTTTCCTCCATTGACTCCACCCTGGGCCGTCCTCCTGGCTGTGTCCTGGGTCCTCCTTCCTGACGTATTCCTGACCACTCCTCCTCCATGGCTCCTCCCTCCTGTGCCTCCTCCCTGGCCTCTCCCTCTGTTCCACGCCCTCCAACTCATCTCCTGGCTCCTCCCTCCTGTGACACCTCCCTGGCCACCTTCTCCTTTCCATGCACTCCAGTTCATCTCCCGGTTCCTCCCTCATAGAATCTCTCCTGACCACCTCCTCTCACCCCTCCTTTTTTTAGGCTGGAGGGCGCGCCTTTTAAGGGGTGGGGGTACTGTCACACCCAGTCTCCCATGTATGTTTATTTTCATCATGTGACACTCAACCTTGTGCTTCTTTGCTCTGTTTTCCCACCATGTCATTATGTTCATCACCTCCACTTGTGTCTCACCCCTGTATGTAATCAGTTCATCATCTCCTGTATATTTAAGTCCCTGTATTCAGTTTGTTCCTTGTCCGGCATTCTCTTCATGATGTCTCGTCTGTTGCTTGTTTTCACCCTATGTCCTTCCAGTGTTCTTCCTTGTGAGTAATTGTAATAAATATACGTGTTTTGATAATATTGCGAGCCTGTGCCTTCCTCAAGGGAACCTGGGGCGTTACAATAATTCATTACTCACTTAACTTTTCCCTCTGATTTTTAGAAATGACTTAATGTTAGGTTTAGGGGTAAAGATTACAGTTTTTTTTTTTTTAGGAAGGAATGATGTTTAAATGTTCAACAAAATATTTTGACCCAAAATCAGAATGTAACAAATGTTAATAAATAAATAAAAAACATAATTTGAAACTGTTCCTTCATCTAAAAGACAAGAAATTAAGTGATGTCCAAGCAGCAGTCAAACTATTTTACCTTTGTAAATAAGTGAACATTTGAATAACTGGCATTACAGGAACGATATGTACTATTTTTGTATTAAAATCCAAACACAACTAAAACAGCTACTGTATATATGTTGCTCACTTATGTACTTAAATTATCCCAAATAAAAAAAAAAATTAACTCCAAAGAAGCAAGCAATTTAAACTAGTGACACAGACCTTGTCCTGTGTCCTGTGTTTTCACAGCAGACGACTGTGACATAATAAAAGTTTCACTGCTTTTGTGCCGCATCACACTTGTCCCTCATCAGAAATAGACCTTTTTCAGAGAGGTTTTTATTTTGAATTACTTCACACAGGTGCTTACATTGAACTATCATGCATTATAAACCCACTGCATTTAAATTCTGTTTTTTGTGTTCAAAATCAATGATATTCACTACCTGATTGAGACACAATATAAAGTAGGTCTCATGCTAGACAAGAATCTCTACAATAAATTTAATTGTCCCATGCTGTGTCTTTAAATATATACAATTTGTTTTACCACAGTATTTTCGGTAGATTTTGCTAATCCTCACAGAGCTTGTTTAAACAGCCTTTTGATTCCTTTTAAGGTTGTGAATGCAAAATGAATGCTTGGGTCTATTATTTAACTGACTGTACTATGGTCATATTTTTTGTATAACACAAAACACTAAATTAAGGCAGTAAAGATTAATTTAAAAACATCAGAAGTATTACAAAACCACTGTATAGTTTACTGATAAAAAAAAACTGATACTGATAAGCTATTTCAGTTAAAACCATCAAATGTGTGATGGAATTCTGAGATTGTCAGTTTTACACCGTAAACCAGTGTTTCCCAACCCTGTTCCAGAAGGCACACCAACAGTACGATTTTCCACCTCTTCCTAATCAAACACAACTGAATCAACTCCAAAACCTGAAATGAATGGGTCACATAAAGGAGACAACCAAAATATGTACTGTTGGTGTGCCTCCAGAAACAGAAAAGAGTTGAGAAACACTGCTGTATACTATACAATTTCTTGAAATCCCTAAATATAACATTACATTATAAGATTAGATCTATTATTGTTATTTATAGCACATTTACTAAGAAAACGTACCAATCAACAGGTTTAAGATTTTAGTCATTATTTTGAAGTTCGACTGCCCCATTCACTGCTGTAGAACAATGTACTAATAAACTTTTGTATTCCACAGATACCGAAGTCATTTTTAATTAAGAGTTTGCGCTATTACTCACACTGGATGTTGAGCATCACTGATTTCATCTGGTTGCCATGTTTGTTCTGAGCTGTACAGAAGTACAAGCCTCTGTGTGATAATGTCGTCCTATTAAAGGTAAGAGTTTTTCCAGTCTGCAGCATCTCCAACTGTCCTTTACTCTTTCTAGACCAGCTGTAGATCTGCACTGCAGGATTTGCTTCACTGCTGCAGGTCAGAGTCACTGAACGGCCCTCCAACACAGATGTAGAGGGAGAGACAGAAACTGAGGTGTTTTTAGGGGAATCTGAGGAAAAACAAATGCACAACATAAAAATATATTTCATAATTATATGAATAACAAGAATAAATTGATATGAATTACTTACACTCCACATGTAACGTGATTCTGCTGTGAGCTGTTCTGTTGTTGTCCTGCAGCTGGTAGCTTATAGAGCAGGTGAAAGTGACTCTGTGGTGCTGTTGAGCAGCAGTGAAGTTCAGATCAGAGATGATGAGCTCCTGTAGTTTGCTGCTCTCACTGAAGGGGATTCTGGCAGTGGAGCTCCATGTGAGAGTTGCTGGAGGAGAAGAGCAGAGAGTCTCAGCAGAGCAGCGCAGACTCACAGATCTGCCCTCCAACACCTCCTGCTGATCCTGCAGCTCCTGCTTATCGTCATACAGCACAACTCGCGGATTAACCGGAGACTCTGAAACACACAGTGACAAAGTCAAATGACAATGATGTCATGGCAAATGCTTTTCAAATATTTAAAATAATAGAAAAATTTAAAGTTTAAATCACTCACCAACTACATTTATGATGGACAGTTTTTTATTGTAGCTGTATTTCAGCCCTTTACCATTTACAGTACTCTCAATTCTGAAGTAAAATTCATCATTGTGTTCTGAACCAACATTATAAAAGATAGTGGTGCAGTTCTTCTCATGTAGTTTTTCAGACATTGCACCTTTGAAATGATCAGATTTGTGATTTTTAGAATGAAACACTTCTATTTTGTCTTTATTGAACCAAAATCCTACAGCATTTTCTTTAGTGAGGTATTTGTCCATTTCTGGAACAATCTCAAATCTGCACTCTATAATCACACATGATCCACTGAGAGCTTCAATCTTCTCTGGCAAGAAGATGCCATAATCTCTACAGTAAACACCTAATAACACACAACACAAATGCAAACCTTTTACAGAAATGAACAAGCATGTGCACAAACAATGACACTAAACGCAAACTACCATTTCAATATAAAATGGACCTATTTATATTTAAATTTTAAACATAATTATAAACATTATATTAAAAAAGTATAAGTGAAAAGTAAATATTGATAAACATGTATATCATTTATATAAAATATTCTAATTAATGTCTAACAGCATGAAACACTGCAAAAAGACACGCACTTAAGTTAAAGTGCCGACATTATGTCAAAGATTTCTCATCTAGTACAGTACCTTGACAAATATTACACTAATGCTATACAATACTCATGAAACTAAAAGAAAAAACACCCACCTTGTAAGAGAAAGACAAAAATGCTGATTTTCTCTGCTAAACCCATTTTCCCATTAAAAGAAGGTCAGACCTAAATAGAGGTCAAACAAACAGGTTTATTACAAAATGATGCAAACATTAATTACATATAGATTTGTTGTTCTGGATATAAACAAATAATCAATATGTATCTTAAATATTGCAACTCCCTTTACAGAAAAGAAAGTATGTGCAGGTCAACCTTAATTCACATCCTTGAAAGAGAAAACAACACTATTTTATCAAATTTTCTTACACAGGAAAAAGATATTGCTTCATATGTGAGACAGTGACTAGTTGTGACAGAGAAAGCCAGTCACAGGATGTATATTAGATAAGGTTAAAGTCAAAAGCAGTCAAAAGCAGTAGTTTTGTAAGCTGGTTTGCAACATATTGTTCACAACCTTTTTAAACTACACCTTTTAATGTGATTTCTGTCCATTAACATTAAGGTTTTTTTTGTATAGAATATTTTCTGATTTCCAGAGCTTTGTAAAGGCAGTTCAAACACGATTAAAGTAATGACAATAAATTGCAGTTGAAATATCAACAAATTCATTATTCTGCCTTGTTGTAATTTTATCAAAAAGAACCTGATATCTTTATACAATACCTTTACTGGGTCAGATCTTATTTTCCTATCTGTCACAATCTAAATTTAAACTATTCAGAGTTTTTAACGTATGTGAATTAATATAGAAAATAACTTTAGATATAAAACTCACTTTGATAAATGTTTAAAAACTATCCACCATCATTTCATTTAAAGAACAAAGAAAAAACCCTTAACATAAATAATGTGTTATGTTCACACCTTTTAAAAGCTATTAAACTAGTCGGCCTGGTAACTTGATAATCTTACAAAGCCAAAAAGTGCTCTTATTCCTTTAAAAAAAACAGATCTTAAGCTTGAAGCCCCCTTTTAAATCAATAGCAGGGGTGAAGCTTTAAATGTTGGGCCCCCTAGTCACACAATCAAGGCCCCTCACAAGACCTCATTAAACACTGATACATTTTTACTATTTTATATATTCATTCACTCATAGCCTATTTTCAGAGGGTGAAATATAATCTATTCTAGCAGCAAGATATTAGTATAATATTAACATTACCATATTTGCCTATACCCCCTGTCTGACATATGTCTATAACAGGGAATGCAATCACAAGGTAAGCAACTGTATCACACCAGAAGCATGCAAAGGATTTTCTAGAAACTACAGAAAATGCGCAGCAAAAATGGACACCACTGTTTTTAATAACTGTTGTATAAAGCATGAGTGATTTACAGACTCTCAAAGAAAAATAAAAAATATTGTACATGCTAAAAACAAATTCTACTTATAAATATCTTAAAGAAATACAATTACAAACATATTTCATGGAGAGATGAATGAACAGAATAAAATAATCAGTAACTATAGAATCGACAAATCTGAAAATAATAAAACTATAATGTAAGCACAGAATACATCTGTATTAGTAGTACAGAAATAAAACTACTCACCAGCGAAGATGTTTCAGAAATGCTTGATAAATCCTCTGAAATGTGGCGAATAGCAGAAGTTCACCGTCATGTCATGAAGTAGACAGGAAGCAGCAGGGCTGTTTAAAGAAGACAGACACCACACTATCAGTGTCAATGTCACTTATTGCACCTACCCCTTCTACTGTACACAATAATTACCACAGAGCAATCTATGCAAACATATTTCCATCATGACAAAATTTGTGTAACTAAATGCCACAGTCTGATGTTGCCTATATAGAATTAGCTCTTAGAAACTATTTCTGTAGCCAACATGCAATTAAATATGTATGTGTATGTACTTTGACCATGTTTACAGTGTGACCTTGACCAATTTTACTTATTATTTTGTTACTGAAATCCCTATTGAACATTTTAAGAGCTTTTCTATTGAATTTTCTGTTGATCATGCAGGTATGTTCTTTGCTCTTTATGCTGAACCTGGTGAGAGTTTAACTATACAATTAATTGCATTATGCAAAGTGAAAAATACTGAATGTATCTTTAAGAGCAAGAGCCAGTGTCATAATAGCATGTTTTAATGTGTTGCGTGTGTGATGAGCAGTTTTACAATGGGATAGGAAGACGTAATGGAAGTAAACTGTAGTTTGATGATGATAAATTAAAGATGACTGCAATCAACATTTAGCACAAATTCAACACATTCAGTTCAATTTAATGACAATCATACTCCAATAATATAGATGCTGGTTGGTGGTTAATAAAAAAGTTTTCTGAATCTTGGAATTAATAGTGGAATAGTGGAAATAATAGTGCAGAATATAGGCTAATGCAGGAATGTAAAACTTTTTTTTAATAGAAAAATATTGAAGATTTACAAAGTTTTTTTGTTATTTGGTTTCTACTCTGCACATATAAATGCTCTAATAGAAAAGTCTGAATATGAGAAAGGATAGTAAAGGGATAGTACATCCAAAACTCACCATTTACTCTTCCTCAAATTGCCCTTTTTTGCTGAAGACAAAAGATATTGTAACCATTGACATCAATAGCAGGAAAAACAAATACTATAAAAGTCGATGGTTACAGGTTTCCTACTTTTTTTTCTTTTTTTTACAATATCTTCTTTTGTGGTAAACAGAAAACAGAAACAGATTTCAGACAACTGAAGGTTGAATAAATTATGATAGAATTTTCAGTTTTGGATGAACTGTAATTTTCTTTAAATACCATTAAACCGACGACCACAAACCATAACACGCTGCATTGCATGATTTACTTAATTGACCTATTTTAAAATTATAAGTGCATATGCAAAAAAATAACAAATAAAAAACTATTTGCATGCTTTTTAATTGCAAATGTTGCCCTCCACCTTCAGAAAATGCAGACAATAGAATTTTTATGACAAACAAGGTATGCGCTAATGCTAGCTGTTAGTAAACCTGGCCCATATAGTAAAACTTTGTGTGTAATATTAAAGCAATGTGTCTATAGTTTATGCAGTTACTCTGAAAGGTCACCAGTGTGAACTTCAAGGGCACTTGAATCATTTATTCTAAATAAAAATCATCTTGAACGCTACTGTAGCAAAGAAAGTATAAAGAAAACACAATTAAAAAATATAATATTTTTTTAAGTGTCCAAAAAAAAATTGGTTCACTGTAGACATTTTAAGATGTTTTATTAGAAGATCCCAGTGTGGCAGCTCGGGCTGATGACATCATGACTTCATTGACATAAATCGGCTCTCCGTCATTGTCCTGTGAAACAGCCTAATAGATGAACAGTATGATCAGTAGAGTAAGTTTCTGTATGTGTCAGAATATCTGTAAGTGCTCTGGCCTTTTTGAAGCCTGACATGTTTGAGAAATAATAATATGAGTGTTTGATATAACATACCTCTTTAGTCTGAATAAATGCAGATTTACTGCCAATTTTGGTCTTGCAGATTCGTCTACAGATATAATCCAAGATTAAAAACATGCTTGTATCTCATTGACAGGATTTTGACTATTACTCAGCAGGCACCTTAATCTCAAACAACATCAAATTGACATTAAGTAGGATGTAAAAAGACACGTCAAAAATGCTAATTGCTAAATATTTTGACGTCTACTTGACATCCTTACATTGATGCACTTGTGAACGACAAAATAACAACATAAAAAGTATTACAATATAATTCAAGTTTTATTCATCTGAAAGCTTTATTTCCAAATTAAGCGTTGTATCCCCACATTGCATGTAACCTATGTTGACTTCAAAATGACGATCACGGGACAACCAGTCCAGTTTGATACCAAAGTAGTCAACTGACATCAAATCAGTGTTTTTAATGTGTGTTTAATGTTGTTTTGAAATCAAGGCACCCACCAGGTACATCACTACACGTGATAATCAAAAAGGAGCTCACTTGTAAAGCAGTGCTGAGACACATAAGATCACCAAAACTGCCCCAACAACAACTCCAATTATGAAGGAATAAGTGCTGAACCCTGTTAAATCAATAAAACATACTTCATAAATACTGTGACCAGCTGTGATAATATGAAGACAAATAACTAACTAAATACATGGAGTAATTCAAGAAAATTCAATGAAATGCCTAGCTGACTTATTGCTATATAAACAACTGAAAGAAATTTACACAAAGCCTCTGTGGAGATAAAATTCATGTGAAGCTGCTGACTTGCAGAACCATGTGAGTTTTTACTGAGACACAGCAGAGTGTTTGTGTGTGAGAGAAACTGATGTAGAGAGATGAAGCTCCTCAAGCTTGTGTTGCTCAATCGCTCTTCACTGATGAACGTGTTTGAAGAGTTCGAAACAGAGCGTCCAGACAGATGCCACTCCACTACAGGAGAGGGATTCCCATCAACCTCACAGAAACACACAGTTATATCAGTACTGGTACAGCTGGAGTAGCTGGATATTTGAGGAGCATCTGAAAAAAAAAAGAATGAAAGTAAATCTATAAAATTATGAGTGTCTTATGGAGGAGAAGAGAACAGATGGCAGTAAAAGTCCTACACTGCACATGTAACGTGATGCTGCTGTGAGCTGTTCTGTTGTTGTCCTGCAGCTGGTAGCTTATAGAGCAGGTGAAAGTGACTCTGTGGTGCTGCTGAGCAGCAGTGAAGTTCAGATCAGAGATGATGAGCTCTTGTTTTTTGCTGCTCTCACTGAGGGGGATTCTGGCAGTGGAGCTCCATGTGAGAGTTGCAGGAGGAGAAGAGCAGAGAGTCTCAGCAGAGCAGCGCAGACTCACAGATCTGCCCTCCAACACCTCCTGCTGATCCTGCAGCTCCTGCTCATCCTCATACAGCACAACTTTTGGATTCACTGGAGACTCTGAAACACACACAGAAACAAAGTTAAATGACAATGATGACATGGCAAATCATTTTTAAATCTTTAAAATAAGTAGCAAATTAAAGTTCAAATCACTCACCAGTAACATTTATGGAGGAGGTTTTATCTATATAGGTGTGTTTTAGTTTAACACTCTCAATACTAAAAAGATATGTCCCATTATGTTGTGAATTAACATTATGAAAGATGGTGGTGCAGTTCTTCTCGTGTAGTTTACCAGACATCTTCCCTTCAAAATTATTAGATTTTGGATCTCTGGAGTTAAAAACTTCATGGCTATTTTTGAGCCAAAATCCTGTAGCATTACTCTCAGTGAGGTCTTTATCATATGTTTCATTAATGTCAAATCTGCACTTTATAATCACACAGGATCCACTGAGAGCTTGAATCTTCTCTGGCAAACTGATGTTGAAATCTCTACAGCAAACACCTAATAACACAAATACAAACATTTTAAAGAAATGCACAAGCACTTTTCTAATATTAAAATATAATATTTCAAACAATGGTAATCAGATCTGCATGTAACTCTACTAATAGCCTCTGGTAAACTGTTCTTAGTATGCAAAAATATACATAATATGTCCAATAAGAAAGAAAGAAAGAAAGAAAGAAAGAAAGAAAGACCTATAGCCATAAATCACACTAAAATCCTATAAAAACATATTTAATAGATGTTTTACTATTTACTTCATTTGACAAAAATCCTATTAACGCCTTATATTGATGAAAATAAAGAAAACAAAATAAAACTCACCTTGTAGAAGGACAAAAATACGGACAACAATGCAGATTTTCTCAGCTAAAGCCATTTTACCATTAAAAGAAGATCAGACCAAAATGAAGGACAAGTCTATTAACAAAAAAAAAACAAACAAAAAAAAATTATTTTGTAAAGATTTGTAAATTGAAACAAGCATACTTCTCAGGTTCTCATTATCAAATGAAGCAAACAATCCATATTAAAATTGAGGTAAAACAACTGCAACTGCATTGAGGTACAGCAACTGAGAAAACAAAACCTTTTTTTCCAAGCAAGAAAATTGTTTGAGTGCACAAATATGAGTGCTTAAAATAGCAATAGCTTTTAATGTTGGTCTTAAAAACCTATAATAAAACTTCTTTCAAATTTGTCTTCTTCTTAATATTATTCTTATTTGTACTTTAAGGTTCAAAGATTATAAAGTGTTCTTTCCAGCTTTGAAAAGATCTGCATAAACTAATTTTAAATAAATAATAATTAGTAATATCAACACAATAGCTATTACCTTTTGGGTAAAAAAAGTAAACCCAATAAAACAACAAAATGCACCTGCCTTCATTATTATTTTGTAAAGACATGTTCATAATGGGAGATTATCACATGTTTGCAACATTGTTATTTTAAACAACTAGTTTACAATCTTTTCAGTAGTACATCAGAATATAAAGACACCAAAAAGTACTTGTATATGTAGGTGTCTTTTTACAGAAAATAAAATGTCAACATTAAATTTACCTTGATAAATGTTAGCTGGAGTAAAAACTACATCTAATTTCCTCTATTTAAACATTTTATTCAATTTTATTTAAAGTTGACATTATTAAATATTAAGTAAACCTTTACCAACCTAAACTTTAACCAAAAATGTTTTTTAATTCAAACCTTGTAATTCAATGAGGTTGTAAGGTCTGAATCCTTAGCAGATCCAGATTTAAAGGCCTGTAAATCACACAGAATAATGTCAATTATTGAGAATGTAAACACAAAGAGTATAATTGACTGAAGTGAAAAAAATGATTTACAGACTTTCAGAATTCAGAAAGAACCTATACTGTACTTGCCAAACACAAATTGTTCTTATAGTAGTAAAATTCCAAACATTATTTGTGAGATAAATGAACAGGATAAAATAATCTAAACATTGGAAATCATCATTATAAAATATTCATATCATTAAAAATATATTTATAAAAGATTATTAAAATATTGAAACTATAAATTAAGTAACTCACCTGTGAAGACAGCTAAAAGTTAAATCTTTAAAGAGCAGAAGATCACCGTCATGACATGAAGTAGACAGGAAGCAGCCATGCTGTGTGAATATACAATGATTAATATTTTACTTATTACACCAACAAAAACTAATCACAAACAGAGCAAACATGTATGCAAACATATAGAAAAGGCAATCAAACATTTGATGTCAACACAGCTTAGTAAGAGTGCATGAGTTCACAGTTTACCTTGTGCAGGAAATTACATTAAATTTTTTTTTTTTATAAAATTCAACATTTGGTGTCATGGTAGTCTCTAATTACCTTGTATAAACACAATTACTTAATAAGAGTATATTTTATATGCCTTTAATATGCCTAATATGCCTTATTTTTTCTGGATCATTTGAAAATGTGAAATCATATAAATAAATTTAGATATAAACACTTGAATATTTATTAAAAAAATGTTTACTTTTTGCTGAGACTGTTTTAAAAGGTTATGCTATTTGCTCTTATTGCAAACCTGATGGTTACTTTATGACTTAATAAAATTTGCAAAGATGAATAAAAATGAATGTATCTTTGAGAACAACGTCAGTGCTCTAACAATATAACCATATGCAAAACAGATTTCATCAGAAAGGCGAGTGATTGTGATAAATGTGTGATAAGTAGTTTTACAATAAGCTACATGGAATATAATTTGCAATTATACTATGTTGTCTATGACAATAACTTGAAAGTGGCTGGAAAGTTATGTGCAAATGCAAAATTACATAATCTTCATTTCAAAACTAAAATTTGTGCATCATGTGCAACAACAGAAGTAGCATGATGTTGTAGTTGAACATAAGCATTGTTGGGTAAGTTACTTCAAACAAGTAATTAATTATTGATTATTTCAACTGTTTTTAAATTACTTGTCTAATTACTATTTGTTAATTTAATTACTCAACATTGAATTTAAATACTTGTTATTCAATACTACTTGAAAACCCTATAAACATCAAAGCATATAGGCAATATAAATTATTAAATGAAACCATATTTCATAAATGCGATTAGACATAAAAATTTCACAACATTAGCTAATATTCTACAAAAGTAATTGTTTATTAAACATGTGCAGTTGTCTAACTTTCCTTAGTTGAAAAATGGGATTTAGTTAAAAAGAAATGCATCCCTGCTTCTCAATTTATTTCTACAGAACTGCTGAATTAAGGTACAGTATTAAGGCAAGTATTATAAATAGCTGAAACTCTTATAGTTCTCAAATTGCAACTGTTTGCAGATGGTTACTCACTGGTGTCACCAAAACTGCACCAGCAATGACTGAACCTAGAACCTTGCTGAACCTTGTTAAATCATTAAAAGACATAATAACTGTGACTGATGTGCTGGTATCAAGTAAATATTTAGCTAATCATAGCTGACTAATTTCAATTATAAATGAATGAAATACAACACTTAGATGATTGATTTCCATATAAAAACAAAGAAATCTAATTCCAAATTCTTCAAATATTAATTTCCTCAAATATTCAACACTGTAAAAAATGCCGGGTTCCACGCATTCGATTTGTGTTGGAACAACATGCAAAAAATAAGTTAGCTTAGCGTTTTTTACAAATCAAAATGTAAGTGGATTGAACACAAAACAATCAGAATGAAGAATTGTGCTTTTATAGAAATTTACTTCATTCAATATGAAATTACTGCATATTACGTCTAATTTAGCAACAGAACTATAGATGAATAACTATATAAAAAATAACATTCTATAACAAAAAAATCTATATGTATCTGTCACAGAAAGACCCAGAAATGTCAATTATTAACATTATAAAAGGTATCATTAAAGAACTCCACAAGGGTGAAAAACTAAAAATAATTAACATAAACGCAAAGCATACAATAAAATAAACACAAGGCAACAAACAGGAAACCAGAACATGAGAAAATAAACTGGCACAAGACAGAGCACAGAAGGAACTTAAATGAGGACGCCCATCTGAAATAAATAGCGCAAACAAGAGAACAAGTGGAACAAGGGAAATGTAGTTCACACACAAAACAAAAGGTAAGGAGTGTCCTACCCTCTAGAGTACAAAATGGGTACTGCTACCAGGACAATATCTTTCTATCTGTCTGTATTAAAAAAAAAACGTTTTTGAAGTGTGGAGGGCAATGACAAAAAAACACTGCCAAGTTAGAGAAGATTCAAAAACATCCTAGAATAAAAACAAGTGCACTGCATTCAGCATGTGCCAATCAGAGTCTGTGACAGGGTTTAATTTACTCAGCATATCGAATTTAGTGAGGCATAGGTCCTCTATTAAATCGTTTTACAAATCAAAATTACTTGAATGCATCTATAATCAAACATCTTACACTATCTGACTAGAAGTAGAAAAATCTGGAAGAAGCAAGCCAATTTAACAACAAATCTAACCATGATAACCATGAATCTAAAAAATAAAAAGAGCAAGTAAAAATGGACATTGTGTGTAACAGATTTAATTTTGAATCTCCTCATTCCCTGTATACAAGTAGGTGCTGTGCACAGCACACTTTAAATTGAATATGGAGTTCAGATCAACATAGCTGGGCTATTATTTTCTTATGTGCAAGAGTTAGGGCAAACACTTGGTCTGAACTCTTTCACATGAATAAACTATCAATTTCAGCATGTAGCAATAACATCTTGTAGGGGGCGGGACGTGTCAAGTACTAGAAAGCATTTGATTGGTCAGAAGATTTGATAAGAAACTGAAGTATGGAGTGATTTAAAAAAAATCATTGATTCAATTAGATGGAAGTGATAAACCTAAACATTTGACTGTTTCTATCTTCTAAACAGAAATTTTGTAAGTTTTACAGCATACTAGCTTCAAGATTACTTTTATTATTAATATAAAACATCTTTAATATTGATTTCACTGGGACTTTGCTAGTACTTATTCATTAGCTATTAGTGCTTATTCTTCAGGTAACCAAGCTTATTGTTTAGTTACTAGTACTTATTCATTAGATACTAGTTAATTTATTATATTTAATTGTAAGGAAATTTTTAAACTAGGCCTACTTTAAGTTACTAACGTTTTAGATTAGAGATATCCAGAACTTAGTAGATACTAATAATTGTTAAACTAGCATTTCTGCACAGGATGCTTACAGTATATTGCATATTAATGTGTCAGAAATGTATAAGAGGGACATAAGACAGGCAATAGAAAGACAATCTTTTGTAAACGAGCTCACAGAACTTTTTTTTTTTATCAGGAATATAAACACTCTAATTCTGTAAACATACTGTACCAAAGTGTGTTTTGGTAATCATACGAGTGACTCAGTAAAACTGCTAAGACCATCTTAAAAGTCTTATTGTGTGAATTCTAATTTGTGGCCCTTCACATTTAATGTGGTTTAAATGTGACCGCCTTGGCCCTGATTACCCTTGATCTAATAGGTATTAGTTGTATAAAAAATATATAGTGCATGGATTAAATGACAACATGGCTTGCAAGAGAAAGAGCAAATATCAGAGCTTCCTAAAAAAACTACTCTTAACAAACTGCTGGTCATGAGTTTGTTGCCAAATTGAATGCATTCTTGAGAAACATGCTCATGCAGAAGGAAACTTATATTAAAATGTCAGTAGTTACTCTGTTTTGGGTTGTAAAATCTCATAAAAGATGTTGGGACACTATGTACAAGAACCATAGGTGTCTTGGTAAAAATTAAGGCCACTTATGCCCCTAGTGGGACAGATGGTGAAACTGCAATCCTAAATGCTTACATTTCCCTTACTAATGAAGATCCTTGCAATTATTTTAAAGATTACAGAAGATCTTAAGGTAAGAAAACATTAGTGGTAGACCAAATAAATAATGTTTATAGTTGCAGTGACAAACCAATTAAAATATGGTTGAATTGCTCACATCTGTAATGTTGTGAGTCATTGGATATTTGCGGTTAAAATGAGTTTAAAAGAAGTTTCTAAGTAAAAACTGTAAAGGAAAGAGAACAGGTCAGCAGGTCTCTATGAGAAACAGATTGCATGCCTTGTTATCCCACATAACACGGTGTAATACATAACAGATTTTTAGGTGGATAATCCCATCATAGGCTGGACAGATTTCACATGCCGTACAGCAGATAAACAGACCTCAGCCAGGCATTTAGTGCTCACACTAATCCACTGTTTTTAGCTTTATGACAATCTCTCTATGTGGGCATGTTTGCACTCAGGGAGGTCAAAATGTTTGTCTCTCTTTCTGAAATTTAACATTACAACAAACTCGATTCAAATTTTTCTACTCCAATGTATGCTGTGCATTACATTATACAGGGCTATGATAATTAGCTAAAATAAAGAAAACAATGACTATAAAACTACAATTATTTAGGTCACTTAAAATAATAATACATTTGATAAACACTACATGTAAACAATTTATTAATACTAAAAAAACATTTGCCACCTCCAATTAGCTTAACTAAAATTTTTGTAAATGTCACTTTTTTGGTTCAAATGTAAAAGCTGAGAAATATCTTTTTCCACAATGATACCGCTTTTACATTGTCCTATCATCTTTGAAAGAAGCCTGTCCTTTCTGGGCAAAACAACAACTTCAACAACAACTTGCTGATTAAATAAAAGTAACTTTAAGTCAGAGTATGAACATATTCAAGCTTGACTATGCACACATGCGCAAATATCATATATTATACTGAATTATAAAAATTATAAAAGAGATAAAATAAATATACTTTACAATTATTATTATTATTATTATATCTAATAAAGGTTTACTAGTTTTATGTCTCAGAAAACAATGTATTAATTTGTTAAAACATATATATAAAAACAAAACACACAATCTAATGTAATAAATGCACTAATAAATAAACATTAAATCAACAGCTTAAAGACTTAATAAAATATACGAAACGCCAGCAGATCGACGCAGTGTGTGTGGTTGTGTGTGTGAGTCCACTTGTTCGGTCGGGCTGTGCAGCTTTAAAGCGCTTGCTCTCTTGCTCCATGATGCCTTGCGCTGTCCCGCTCTCTCGCGCGCTCCCTGTATTTACTCGCGTGAGAGCAGAGCCGCCGCTGATGTAACGGGCCACACTGAACTTCAGCGAGCGGAGCCTCATAACGGACCTCAACCGGACCGTATTCACGGACATCACACGAAGAGAATGTTTACAAGGCGTTAAAGGGGAAAACACAGCATCTCTTAAAATCTTGGTTCTGCTCTGACGGGGAGAAGTGGACCCGGACTGAGGATTGTGGCGGTTCGGGACTGCAGACACACGCAGGTACAGAAATGATTTTAGATAACGTTGGCGTTAAATGTCTCTGCACCGTAATTTGGACCGTCGGGGAATCGCGAGAGAAGGGCGACACGTATTGCTTGTTTTTTCATGGGGCACCTTTAAATAGTTGTGACGGGACGCGCTACATGAACGCGCAGGAGAACAGACGCATGACATGAGAGCAATGGCAGGGCTTTTATCATCAGTTTGTTTCTACTGATAAGCGTTTTATCGGGTTTAATGATAGTATGATGGTCAGTGTTTTCCGTTAGAACAGCAGCAGGCCTGCAGCCCCTCCTAAAATTAAAAACACACAGCAGTGCGTCTCATAAACAGCAGAGGCTTTACAATAACTTCCATTAATGAGTCATTATTAGACGTTATAATGGAGACTGGAGCTTGTTGTTGTTGAGCATCTTTTTAGTCAGATGTGTTAAACTGTTTTAATGGCAGAGTTTGTCATTACTTATCTCATATTATTGTGATAACTACCATAAGATAAAATGTATATTAATTTATTACACCAGCAATTACTGTACATTGAAATATGTAGTAATAATGTAATAATAATGTGAGAAAATAAATGAAAAAAGTTTCATGTTTCAGACTTTTAATATATATATATATATATATATATATATATATATATATATTAATTATCTGTTTGTTGGCCAGTTATAAGTTTATTCAGTTATAATTTATTCATCCTTACACTACATTTTAAGCCCAAACGTAAGCTATTCTACTTTAAGTAGCCTAAATAACTGAAATACTGACAGTACACTAACAGTATATTATATTGTTTTAACTGCTTGGTAGTATAAATAGTGATAGTTTGCAGAATAAGCAGCATTTACTGGTTTTGTACAGCCAAAAGAAGCAGAAGTAGCTGATGAAAATATTTTATAAAATAAAGAATATTTTAAGTCATAATTATAATCAATGATGATTACAATATCTTCAAAGCATGCACTTTTTGTGAAGTTGGATTGATTATATAAACTGATTTTCAGAACTTGTATAAGGATAATGAGTAGAAGCTACAGTAATTAAAGGGATAGTTCACCCATAAATTAAATGTAAAAAATCAAATGTGGTTCTATACACTTATGATTAATGATTTCATAGAAAATATTCTAAAGGATGTTGTAAATCAGCAGTCAATGACATTCATAGTAAGAACAAAAAATATGGAAATTGTTGCTTTCCAACATTCTTTAAAATATTGTCTTTTGTGTTTAACAGAAGAAAGAAAGTGAAACACGCGTACTATCTCTTTAAGATTAAGGCAATGCCCCTTACACCAAGTTTGAGTTTTACTTTAACCCTTGTGTGCTGTTGGGGATGTTTTCATCCACTCTGGGGTGATTTTGACTCTTACTTTGGCCACAACTTTCTCTGTGTTTCAGCAAATGGAATGATTTTTGGTGGCAAATCTTATTTTGATATATGTTTTGGGAAAATGCACTGAAACTCAACAAAAAAAACCTCAACAATAGACTCAGGGCAAATTTACTACCATTTTGGTATGTTCTTAGCTTTTTTTTGCATTAAACCACCTTTTTATTGCAAAGCCATGACACCATATTTTTATTATGTATTATTTATTGTGGGTGGTTTTTCCCTGTTAATAAGAAGTCAAATTTGTGATTTGTTCTGTTGATCTTCAGTTGCAGTGCAAAAAAAAAAAGATTTTCTGGCTTTGTAGTTGTATGAAGTATAGTGTGTGTGACCTTTGTACACTTACCTTGATACGTCTGAGAAAATCAAAATAGGCAGCTCAGCTCAGCTCTCAGAACATAGTAAACATAGGTGTTTTTAAGCACACGCACATACACAAAAGCCAGAAACTTTTTTTTGCATAGGCATATCTAAAGGGTTTCAGGTGCCAACTGATGATCAACAGTAAAAATGACAAATCTTACCCCTTTCCAACAGGGAAAACCACCAACAATCAAGAATGCATGATTATTTGGTGTCAAGGTTTTGGATTAAAAAAACTTATAACGGAAGTCAATGGGACAAAAACAACATTGAACATAACGAATGGGTATTTAAGACTTAGGAATCAAAAAATGTGGTTATAATGGAAGTCAATGGGACAAAAACGACCATGAGCATAATGAATGGGTAGTCAACTTGAACAGTACACAAGGGTTAATGGAATACAGATATATTTCTTTTTTTTTCTGTCTGCAAAACCAAATGATTCCTTTATAAAAACTCTAGTTTTTTTATATAGAGAAACCTACCCTATATCACAATCTGATGTTCAACATTTTACTCAAGTCTACTTGTGGGATTTTGTTCACCTCAAGCTAATTTTTTGACACAATTGAGGCAAATTTCAGATACTACAGGGAAATGTGCAACACTTTCCATGTTATTCACTCTACCTGGTGAAAATTCTTAATTACGATTTTAAGGGGTGTACCCAGCATTGCATATTTTGGCTTTAATGTGAACATTGTTTTAATGGACGATACAGAGCAGGATGTAAAAATGTATTACAAATATACTTTTTTTCATCCAAACATGGAAAAAACCCAAGACATGTAGTTTATTTCAAATTAGCCCAAAAATACAGAAATGCGATTATGTTGCCCATATCACCTATATTGAACCACTCCTTTATATGCAGAGGGCGCACAAGATCCATTAAAAAGAGGCCAAATGGAAGTCATCTTAGTAGACAGGATATTGTGCAAACACTGGATTTGCATGTAATTATTCAGCTTTCGGACACCACCTTTCTCTACTTCTTGTAGATCTGTTTACACATGTCTCATTCATAGAACTGACTCACGACCAATTACATGTGCCCCAGTCTCTCATTACACGCGGCTTTGTATGACAACAGCTGCCTCATCAAACAACCACTGATCAAATCTGCTGATCAGTGAGTGCGCTAAATAACTCCAGTGCAAAACCTTAGAGCAGAGGAAGAGAGAAGAAAGCGAGGAAAGCTGAGGAGAGCAGAAGAGCAGAGTGATGGCGGGGTAGACAACTGTACTGAGGTAGTGAGATAGAACCATGCTGAGAGATGTAGATGTAATATCATGCATAAATGCACGATTGCAATGCAGATCAGGATCTGAGCAAGCAGCAGAAAGCTATTCTAGTCTTTTAATAGGCCTCTACTTGTAGGCAGAAGATATCTACACCCGCAGATTGCAAGTTTTCCACCTTCAGTAGTTTCACATTTATATAACGGAAATGTTTGGTCTGGTCATACAGTATGTAGTTAACAAGACTGCAACTTCAGATAATTAAAATCAGATTTTCTTCTGGTTGAAAATAAAAAAGCGAAAGTCATAGTTCACAGACAGTTCACTTCCCACTTTTGAACCCATTTTGGCCAGTTCAAGGAAATGAAGGGATTTGTCTGTTGTGCAGGAGGAAAACAATAAAAGAGATGATCTGATCACAAGTATTTAGCCCAACTGCACTAACATGGGTTCAAAACACTTGTGGGATTGCTTGGTGCACAAGCACTATTAAATAAACTAACACACATTCTTTAGGAAATCAAGCGAAAGAAAATAATGTGAATGTCAATACATGTATTTTGGTACAGCACTTGTTTTTTCTGCGCTTTCTCAAAATATGTTTTTGGTTATTAGGGAGAGAGAAGGTGGTCTTTAAAGGCTGTTTGAATTCAACCAAATTTATACCAGTTTTTATGCTTAGATGGATAGTTCACCCAAAAGTGAACATTCTGACAGCTTACTCACCCCTTCACTTATTCAAAACCAATATTAAATGATGAGATCATTTAACTTTTTGAGTGAAAATATTTCTTAAAGCACTTACAAAATCTACAAGAGACTTTTCAAATTGAGAGCTGTGCTATTACATATCCAAAAAATTCAAGACAAAAAGGGTGAACAATTACTGCAGGCCTGAACAAAAGGAAAGTCGTGTTCGGGGGCCAGAGCATCATTTACCATGGCTTGCAAAATCTGGTACCACAAAGTCCCGGGGCTATTGTTTAAAACAATACTGTAAATTTACTGTAGATGTAGACTCGTCTGAATTTGGCCAGTCAAACCAAAACATCCAAGCAACCAGAGAAAAACATTTTAAAACAACTTGAACACCTAAGCAACCATTTAACCGTGTACTGATAACAACTGTAACACCCTGACATCATGGTAATAAATTCATAAGTAAAACTGTCTATATTGTTAGAGCAACTGCAAACCTCAGAGTCTCTCAAAAATCTACAAAGAAAACATATTCAGACTAGTTCTCACATTGTTTAACACTGTTAACAATCCGTAATAAAAAATAAAAAAAACAGTTCTCTTTTGCGCAAAACGAAATATTTTGTTTTATTAATACATCCCTAATTAAACTGTGTGTTGACCTGGAGAGTGTTTCCTGGAGAGTGTTTCCCTTCCCCCGTGTGACAAAACCACTCACTGTGACACATTTACCTCAGACTAAACTTACTTTGAGTTAATGAATCGCACAGAGTTCCCTGTGCCCATCCGAGGCTGTACTGACAAACAATTTTATTTGAAATGGTTTCAATTCAGTGCCACTTCATGATTCATTGGTGCAGTGTATAGCTCTGAACCCCTGACAGGACAAAGTGATACAGTGGGAAACACACAAAAGTTAAAATAAAGAGATTGTTCCTTAATTGCTGGTGTTTGTTAGTTCCCAGGCCGGTCACAGCCAGCCATGTGAGGGATTCACAAAGCTGCTAAAGCATTACCATGGAGATGGATTGTTTGTGTCCAGTCATGCTGTGAGGCCTGCAGGGGTGGGCGTCTCTCCAGCGGACCTTTGTGTTTGTCTGGACCCTTGTTAAAAAAGCCCCCTACTACAGTCCACTCACACCGTTAGGGACCTGAGGAGGTTTTCAAGTGCTAGAGATAAAAGTCCAACAATCTACGGACATAGAAGAAAACCAAACACGCATTCATCTCAAAATGTGTCTCTAAAATAGCAGACCTGTTGTGCCATCTGGAATTTGTTGTGGGCCCTAATATTGGTAGAAAACATATTGAACAAGGATATTTAGTGTGAAAAATATCACTAAAATTTGGAATTTTATTAATTTTATTTTATTATGTGATACATTTTTTTTTATAAAGCGACTGCACTGGAAACCCTCACACCTTAGTTTTCATTTATGTCAACTTGACTATTCAATTCAACAGTCCTGAGTTATTAAAACAAGAATTGATGATCAACATTGACCTGATAGAACAAGTGAGAGCACTGCAGCCTGCTGGAACCTCTATACTCAATGGGGTTACTGTCCAGCCATATGTGCTGTGCTGTGCTGATCTGTCTTTATGGACGTCAGACATGCAAGTCGACTGGAATGTGAGTTCAGATGCATTACGTCTCCTTCAGCAGCTGTCTTGGCTGTACCTAACAGTGACGGGCTGCCAAAGCCTTGAGTTTGTTAAATTTAGCTCCAGGTTGTGGAGCCAAAGCTGGTCTGAAGCAGATGCCTGCATCATTCTTGTATACACAGTTAAACACAAAGTCTGTGCTGCTGACATATAATACTGCTGCGGGTAGGGCTTTTTAGGTGTTTAGTTTTGGCATAACTGTATGCTGCTTTGCTAAACGGGAGGGAATGAACTGTGCATTAACATGCTCATGAGAGATTTGTGGAGCCGAAGTGAATGATTACATACTCTCCCGGCCCAATGTCTCTGCCCACAAGAGACTGGTTAAAACATGATGTCAGAGTGTCAAAACACACAGCAAGACAGGAATTAAAATAACACATTTAGAGTGCGACCAGTGCTTGGCCATGCAAAAGCTATGATGTTAGGCATGGTTGCCAAGCAGTTCAAGGCAACTGCTAGACTGTTCCTTATGGTTGCTTTAGGTTTTTGCTTACTGGGCCATCCAGGTCTTCAAATTAAAATTTAAGAGCATAAGCAGTTGTGCCAACAAGTTCTATATTTGGTGGCACTGGCACCTGATTTGGTGGCCCTGCACAACATTGGAAAAATCTGACATTGCAATGTCTTTTTTTCTGCAATATATATATATTGCGATATAAATACAATTTGACCAGATGACCTATATAGCTCTATTTAGTAAGAATTCAGGTACAGAAATCGAATAAATCAAATGTAAAATAGCGCTTTATAGCAACTTCATTTTAAAAATAATTAAATATTTTTTATTAAAGTTTCAAATGGTACAATTCCTTGTGCCTGAATGCTTTATACTCTCTTGATATGCTTATACAGTCACAAGCCTTAAAACATGCAAATGATAAACATTTACTCCATTATGGTAAAAATCTCCAATGACTCCAAGTTTCAAACTGTGGTTCCTTGTAAAGGTACAATTCTCACTACTAAAAAACCAATAACTATGACTTTTCCCTCAAACTCATAATTTGCTTCTTATTAATATTTAGTATAAGATCAAGCAGAATATGTGCTTTTGAATACAAATAAACAGCAATTATTCTAATATTTGGCAGGTATTTGGCAGATATTGCTCAAACTAAAAGCATCACTAAAATATCCAAATTATATGGTTTCTTTGATATTTGTTATGAAA
Source organism: Danio tinwini (assembly GCA_903798205.1). Classification (NCBI taxonomy): domain Eukaryota; kingdom Metazoa; phylum Chordata; class Actinopteri; order Cypriniformes; family Danionidae; genus Danio; species Danio tinwini. Next base: position 13,097,165 of record CAIGQZ010000320.1, on the reverse strand, counting down.
AATAGAAACTTAATTTTTTTTTGTATAAATACACATGAACAAATCTGACATGACGTAACAACACCATAATTATGATCAATTACTAATTTAATACACCTAATAAATTAATAGAAGGCTATACTAAAATTCAGAAAGAAAATATTACATCTCTGCCACAATAATAAGGTAACAGTAGAGTTAAATAAATTATAATGAATAAATAAACCTCCTAGCTGGATTCGTTGTTGCATGTTAAACATATTTCTGCTATTTTCTATATTAGTGCTGATAAGAAAGACAGCTGTCATTTATTTGGCTTTAAATTAGTTCTAGTTGAGAAATTTGTGGTTGTTAAAATGGCACACTTCTTGCTTAATCTCACTGCTCCATTTAGTTATTAGGAAAAATATTAAATGGCAAATGTGCTAAAAGTGGAACAAAACAGTGCTACCCATTTGTAAGATCACAAATAATCAGTGAAATAAAAGTTTGGTTTTTGGAATGAACTGAACTGTCTGTGCGGCACATGTTTCAATCAAGTACTGCTATTCTCTTCGGCTTTTGTGCAATTGCAGTTTGATAATTCTCAAACTGAAAAAGAATGCCAATTCTGTCAGTTTGTTTCTAGGCTCCAACCATTTAGTTCACTGAAACACTATTTTTCACAAAAGCTGCAAGCTCATGTTCAGATTTGTCTCCATTCAGTCCACAACTAATGCCAAAAGTCCTAGCCCTACATTTTTCTTTTTTAATTATCTTTTCCACTTGGATGCACATCACTATATGAAAGCGATCTGTCAATACTTTACATTTATTGACAAAAATAATAATAGCACATTTGTCCTTGAAAGCCTATATAATATGAGATATTTTGATGACCATGGCACAGACATAGGGACAATTTACATGACAGAATTAAATTGTGCCACTATGCAGCCAAAGATATTCATCATGGATATCAGCTGGGTGTGAATTGGCATATCAAGATATTGCACTCTGTAGATCAGAGCAAGCCAAATACTCAGAGACAGAACGTGAGACAACAGAGGACTTTCTCTCTTCACAACACACACGGAAGACTTATTACCTGCCGAGCGTGTACAGCTCATCTCACTCATCCTTTATGAGTGCGTCTCATGGGAGTGGGCACCATCTATAGCGTTCACAAGGCCTGTTTGGACCAGTTCTTCAGCTTGAGCGCTTCATAGCTACATAAATCACTCTCATCTATCACTACACTCCCTCAGAAGAGGACATGCATTGGTCTAGACCAGGGCTTTCCTTACAACTGATTTGCAGACAACAAAACTTGCCAAACAACAACAACAAAAGGTTTTTATAAAGAAAAAAGGGAATGCTTTAGAATTTTAGTCATTCTACAAGAAATTTGTATTGACATGCACTTGTTTTTTTTTATTTTATTTTTTATTGACATGCACATTAATATTTTAAAGGGCTCTTTCACCCAAAAATGAACATTCATTCATTTTCCTTCGGCTTAGTCCCTTTATTAATCTGGGGTCGCCACAGCGGAATGAACCGCCAACTTATGCAGCATATGTTTTAAGCAGCGCATGCCCTTCTAGCTGCAACCCATTACTGGGAAACATCCATACATATTCATTCACACACATACACCATGGACAATTTAGCATACCCAATTCACCTTTAACACATGTCTTTGGACTTGTGGGGGAAACCGGAGCCCCCGGAGGAAACCCACGCAAACTTAAGGGAAAACATGCAAACTCCACACAGAAATGCCAACTGACCCAGCCGGGGCTCCAACCAGCAACCTTCTTGCTGTGAGGCGATTGTGCTACCCACTGCGCCACCGTGCTGCCCCCAAAAACGAATATTCTGTTGTTAATTACTCACCCTCATGTCGTTCCTATCTCTTGAGACCTTTGTTCATCTTCAGAACACGATTTAAGATATTTTAGATGAAATCCTAGAGCTCTCTCATCCTCCATAGACAACAAAAGTTCTGAGCCATGTTGAGTCAAAAAGTTCAGAAAAAAAAGAGTCTAAAAAAAAAAGCAAAAATAAACCATTAATCAATTTGTCAAAACATTCCATTCCAACTTCAGTGGTTCAACTGTAATCATATGAAGCTTCAAGGACACTTTATGTACTAAAAACCAATAAAAAATGACTTTGTTTGCTCTTTCTTTGTATTCTTTGGGTGTGCGTTTACTATGGGCAGTAGACATGCTTCCATTAGAGTCAGCAATACAAAACACAAGAACTGTATTTACACATATTGTATTTATATGTTGCCTATAGTAAACACACTCGCATCTGATGTCGAAGACATTGGCAATCAAAGTTGTTTTTGCAAAGTTTTTTTGTTGTATATGACCCACTGAAGTTGAACAAAATGATTTAACGTAATTTAATGTAAGGTATATTTATACAGCACTATAAATATACCTCTATTGTGTTTGGTCATACACCTAAAGAGCTTCACAATCATGGGTGGGGATCTCTCCACACCACCACCACTTGGATGATGCGACAGCAGCCACAGGAAAAGGTGCGAGTGTTCTCACCACACACCAGCTATATAGGTGGGGTGGAGAGACAGTGATAGATCCAATTTGGTGAATGGGGGTGATTGAGAGGCCATGATCGATAAGGGCCAATGGTGGGAAACAACCAGGCTCAGCCCTGCTTAGTTTCAGTGAGTAACCTTGTAGTAACCAGTGAGTAAGTGATGGGCTGCATGGTGATATGGCTGTGGCAATATATGATAGTGAGTTATTAATGTCAGAATTTTTATTTTTGACTGAACTAACCCATTCATGTTTAAGTTGGATTACTCAAATGATGCATTTTACACGTGTTCTTGATTAGGGGCATTTTTTGTATGTAAAGGATTGAAATCAGTATTAATCAGTTCACTCTTATGCATTTTAGTCATTCATTAACAGTAGAATGAAAATGCAAATCTTTGAAAATAGGATTCATAATGAAAGTTTCTGAAAAGATACATTTTTCTGTGTAACTGTGTAAAAATGTGATTTTGTGTAAACAGTGACGTCATGTGCATGCAGGGATATTACAAAGTGACAATGCCAACTAATGGTATTGGCTAGTGTTGCTAGTTGCATAAACAGATACATGTACACTGGCATCTTTTTTAACAAATGTAGTTGTCATTATCTTTAAAAACTCTACATTTTCTGGTTTTAGTAAGTACATTGATGTCATAAATTTCCCCCAAAATTCACATAAGTCGGATGGACAAAAAAATGTGGTTGTAGTAGCTTTGTAATGAATGAAATAACCAGGGCGTCCAACATCTATCCAAAAACTACAACTAACTCTTCTGATGTAGATCTCTCCAGCATAACAATCTTAAAAAGAAAAAGAGGACAACAGGCCAAACCACAATGCAGCAAGTGAAAATTGATTTGCAAGCCGGATTTGAGGATAATAACAGATCAGAGCTTGTGTAAGCAAGCTAATGTAAGTTTAGCACTGCAGCAACTAAACCCTCCCCATCTAAAACTTAAGCCTTCTACTAAATTGAAACTGCAGAGCATCATGCACTGCTAAGTGCTAGTGATGGCAATGTTATTGAAGATAACTATAAATTGCAGAAATGAAATATTTGTGCTTAAATATAGAGCTTGCACAAACAGTTCTTTGGTCTTCCACACAGTGATAAGAGCAGCATGCAGACCAGAGAGCCTGTAACGGGTGCCTGCAGAGGTGAGGAATGACATCATCCAGATGAGAGGCATGGAGCTGAAGGTATGGGTGGATGGAGTGCAGCGCATCGTCTGCGGGGTCACAGAGGTTACCACATGTCAAGAGGTTGTGATTGCGTTGGCCCAAGCAATAGGTGAGACACTAAATTTCACATCAAATTCATTGATTACAATGAAATAGGCCATTTTATATCATAAAAGCATTCACCCATAGGTGCTCAGAACACAGATTGATTGGCGAGTAACTTAAGGATTAAGTAAGGTATCCACATTAACAGAACTCTCTTTTCCTTTTTCGTATGTTCCTTTCCAAGCCCCATTCTCGTTTGTTCCTTCTTTCCTCTGTTTCACAACATAACTCTCACTATGGTTGTCTCCTTGACAACAAGCTCTCTTTGAGATCAGAGATTGGAACAGTGAAATGCAGTATTGTCCCTTCTAGTCACAGAGTTCGACCCTATCACCCCATACTGGAAAAAAATCTGACTGTGTCTTATTCTATTAATTCATGAAGAAGTGCAATCTCTGTTCCACTGAGGCGCCTGGTCTCTGGTTAATGTCAGATGAGTTTCCTTTGCACAGTTTTTCCGCATGTTTTTAAAGCGTTTTGGCTATACTGTTTGGTTTTGCTAAAATACTTTCTCCGGCTTAATATGCGAAGATAACTATATGCAAGCCATTCATAGGTTGATTTCCCCAGAGAGTAAAGGCTGTGCCTCTGTTAACAAACAATGCTATGCTTGTTTGAACGTCCTGTCCAAGTCTTAAGCTGGATTTATTCTGTGCTTGCACACAGTTGATAGTCGTGGAGCCGTTTACACTTTATGCTCTCGCTATTGTACTTTTTGTTTATAACAACAGGTAACAACTCTAAGTAACTGTCATGACAAAACAAAGGTGACAAAGTTATTAAGTATAAAATAAATAGATTTAAATCTATTTAGACAATTGAAATTATTTACTTTACTATACTTGTGTAAAAGATTTTTCATAATTTAAGCTACATTTTATTTTTTCAAGCTAAGCTGTTTTGGACTTCTAATAACGAGGCACATCGACATTCATGCAATTGTGCATCTTTTGGTGCAGAGCTTAGCAGAAATTACAAAAGAGTGGCAAATTCATGAAATTAGGTTACACACATCTAAAGCGAATAACTAACACTGCGGTGACATCATATTTGCCTTGCGCACCCAAGCAAACATGCGGATTCGCCAAGTATAAATTTGCCTTTACACTGCAACATGAGCTTGATCAGTGGCCAGATTTTAACACAGGACTACCTGTTCAGCTGACTAACAACAAATTAGTGTTTAGGAAACTTGTTTGAATAAGAAATCAAATAATGTGGATTTATATAGTGCATTTACCGTGCATGGCCAACACCCAATGAGCTTTACAATCATGAATGGGATCTCTCCTCACCACCAGTGTGCAGCGTTCACTAGGATGATGCCACGGCAGCCACAGGACAATGGTGCCAGTGCACTCACCACACACCAGCTATAGAGGGAGTGGTGAGATAAGGTATTGGTAAGATCCAATTTAGTGAAAGGGTAGGATTGGCAGGGCATGATCGGTAAGGGCTGAAGGAGGGAATTTTTCCAAGACACCGGGGTAAACTCCTACTCTTTACAATAGGTGCCATAAGATTTTTAATGACCATAGAGTGTTAGGACCTCGGTTTAATGTCTCCTCCGAAAGACAGCGCTCAATTATAGTATAGCTTCCCCTTCACTATACTGAGGCATCAAGAACCACACAGACTGCAGGTTGAGTTTCTCCTGCAGGCCTCACTAACACAACTTTTCACAACAGCCAAGTTTTCTCATGTGGTCTTCCATTCAGGTACTAACCAGGCTTAGCCCTGCTTAGCTTCAGTGAGTAACCGGTCTTGGACTGCAGGGTGATATGACTGTGTCAGTAATGATTTTTTCAATAAGGATTATTGCAACTAAAATGCTACTGGTCGAGATATTACATACTCCAAGTTGATCTAAAATTAGAATTTTCTGTTGTGTTTACAGAGGAAATTCCAGACTTTTTTACTAATGTAAATGTGCTGTGTTGCAGGACGGACTGGTCGCTACACATTAATTGAAAAATGGCGCGAGACAGAGAGGCATTTGGCGCCCCATGAGAATCCTGTGGTCTCTTTGAATAAATGGGGTCAGTATGCTAGTGATGTGCAGTTGGTGCTTCAACGTACTGGCCCTTCTTTGAGTGAGCGCCCCACTTCAGAGACCTCAGCAAGAGCCCCTGAGCGTACCCTATATCGCCAAAGTCTCCCTCCCATGGCAAAGCTCCGCCCCACAGCCAATGATCGTTCCCTCAAACGCCGTGAACCAAAACGCAAGTCACTCACTTTCACTGGTGGTGCCAAAGGGTTGCGTGACATCTTCGGAAAGAGTCGTGAAGGTGACACAAAGCAGAGATCGGTGAACACAAACCGTTGCAGCACACCAGCACCTACCCAGGAGTTGTCTCGCCTGGTGCAGCTGCAGAAGGACAAGCTGCACATCCTAGAGCAAAAGCTGCAACGCTGTGAGACTGAGCTGCAGCAGCAATTAACTGAGGAAGAAGAAGAGGAACTGGTTGAACTAGAGCAGCGGGTCCGCAGGAATGAGGCAGAGATAAAGGAGCATGAATTCTGGGAAAATGAGCTGCAGATTGAGCAGGACAAAGAAAGGCAACTGCGTGAGCAGCTGCAGGAACTGCGCAGCCGTGTACAAGAGTGCGAGGAGCAGCTGGGAGAGTACCTAGCACGTATTCAGTGCATGGAGGCAGGGCTCGAGGCAGAGCGCCTGCAACAAGAACTGATGGAGACTCGACTGGCAGATGAAATGGAGGTTCGGTTGCGACTGGACAAGGCACGCACTGAGCTAGACATACAGGTGCAGCAGGCTGTGAGACTGGAAAGCACCTGCAGAGCTGTGGAGCTCTCAATTGGGCATTCAAACATTAGGCTACAGGTGAGTTCACCTGAAGAAAGAACATAATTTACTTACACTAACAGTTGACTTGACTGCTTTCAGATTTTTGGTATGGACTAAGTTCATTTGACATTTAGGTTTATTTAATTGGTGTGAAAGTTGTTGTCCAAACTCAGGCACATAACTGCAAGCTAAAAACCCACTTACGCAGACATGGTTCGCAGTTGCTATGAAAGCAGTTAGTTTTAAATCAATAAGTGGATTATTAAATTCACATAGAAGAAACCTTTTTACAACTCCTAGAAACCTGGTAGCTAGGTCATATAACTGAGTTGCTGAGGTGAAAGCTCCTTATTATTAACTTCTCAAAGACATATTTCTCATAGCTCAAGGCTGTCCACTTCTCTCCTTGAAGACGGCTATCCTGCAGAATTATAATCCTCAAATCCAAATTAAACACATCTTTGAACTAGTAAATCTAGATCTCCAGGATTACCTGAAATGTACAGGCAAGTGTGCCAGGGCAGGTTGGAACTAAACCCTGCAGTGCATTGCAGAGTTTCTGAAAGTGTCCTTCAGGAAGCAGGATTTGTAAACATTAGTCATTGGTGTTTTATCTGCTTGAAGTTTGGATACTTTGCATCTTTTGCATTGCTACTCTGTGTATGTAAAGTCTTGTTTGTAAATCGAAAGTACTCATTTAAGTATGAAAGTAGCTATTAAAGCAAAGTACTAACACAGTACAATCCTTGCTCAAACTTTGGCCTTAAGTTTCAACAAAGCGACTAATCGGCTTTGCGGCATGTTCGAGAGCAGGATGGGGGTGGAGGGTAGTGGTCACTCACAGATGTTATGTAAAAGATCTTTGCCAGAGCTTACAGATGAAGTGAAGGAGCAGGCTATGTCCCAGTACAATTTGCATTCACCAGGAACGTTACATAAGACAGATACACTTTAGAGCAGATGCATTTAGAGCACTGAATTATCTTCATCTTAGTAACAAATGAGATGAATGTTTCTGTAAGAGCATATTTTATGCCATAATGTGTTGAAGCTTGAGTATAATAGAGGTTATTTTTAATTGTTTGATTCAGGAGAAAGAGCTAGAGCTGGAACAGTTAACTAAGGAGCTGAGACAGGTAAATCTTCAGCAGTTTATCCAACAAACTGGCACCAAAGTAACAGTTCTACCAGCAGACCCTGGTGAGGATGAATCCAACAAAGGTACAGACACGCTTTTGTTCTTTATTTCTGAAATGTAGACAATCTACAGTGTTTAAATCAAACCATCAACTGTACTCTGCATGCAAGTGCCATTTTTTCATCTCTGTAGAAGCAGAAAATGAGTCTGGATCTCTGAAGCGGCTTGGACCAGCCAGACAACTTCCTGCTGACCTCCGAGCTCTGCAGAGCCCCCTCAACACAACCTTTAACCCTGAAGGCATCTACGTCTGAGTTTGCACTGGGCATTGATATCTTATTTCCTACATGACCCTTCACCACTCTCAAATCATGAACATTTCCTTTCGAGAGATCACACACTCTGGAACTGATCTGTTTTGCTCTACAAAAAAAGAAAAAGAAAACCATCAACAGCAGTGAGTGTGTTCCTGGTGAAAATTCCTTCTTTATGGATGTCTGACTAATCCAATCCAATCAGTGCTTTCTCTAAATCCTACCATCTTCAGCTGAATGTATGCTCACTTTCATTGCACCCAAAAGGGGCTTTGAAAATGAACATGGCTACTGAACTACTGAACTCATCCAGAAAAGAGACAGAACAAATCCTGCCTCAGCCTACATTTAACCCATCAATCTTCTGGTGCAAGTAAGAAATTGCAGCATCATGATGTCTTTCATTTCTAGAATGTTTCTGAAACTCCAGGTAAACCTCATACTCAATGCGATTATGCAAGCAGCAGGAATTTTAGGGAGGTGCAAAGAGATCGTTGAAGATGATGAATTATGCAGTTTGTATTTTATGGCTCATAGTTGTGATGACAGCTCATAGAAGGTGGTGAGGTTCACCTTAGTTTGCACTTTATTGGCCAAAACATCTGCTGTGGAACTTTACTGAAATCTAAAAAGCTGAAGAATCATTTTCTGCGTTTGATCGCGCTAATCAGGAAAACAGGTGCATGTGATATTTTAAAATGCTGCAAGAGTAAAAAAAAAAGGTGTTTTTGCATGAAAGCTGGCAAGTGAAATCTGTTACCTTTTAAAATGAAGCTAAGGAACTTGATTTTGAGCGAAACAGCTTTTTCTTTTTTTTAAAGCAACCTTTTAAATATGCAAATACAGAACAATGTAGTCAAACAACTGGTTGAGATCAATGTGTTTTGCTGAGGCTTGTAGTGAACATTTTAGGCCAATAAATGCATTTGACACAGAATTTTTTAGGGGTTTTTGTTTGTTTGTTTAGGTCACATCTTATTCAAAATTAAATGAGTTGCATATATTTTAAGCTAAACATTAGCGTTTTGCTAGTTTTCAAACTATATTTTATTTCCAATCAAACCAAAGTGTTCTGGAAGTCATCAATTTTTTTATGAATGTAGAGATTTGTGTGTGCAAAGGGAAGCAGCTCCAAAATACTATGTTAATATTTTTTTAAAATGTTTTTTTAATGAAATGTAACAGCTTCTCTCAAAGTCCCATTCACACAGATGCGGAATGACTTTATTTTTACATTAATTATAGATAAAATCAAGAACTCTGGTAGCGTGTACAAGGAAGTGTTCATTTAGATTTGCTTTAGTAGCTTCTAGATTTGCATTCATATTTTTGTAAACTAAATACTTAAGCTCACTGACTAAATACACATATATTATTATTTTTATTACTATTTTGCCAAAATACAACATTTTATGGTGACCTGTGCATGACTAAATCATTTTTTTAATCAAACTAAAAAAATAAGCTTGGTTTAAAGCCTAACACATCATTTTAAGTTATCTATAAATAAAAAAAAATCCATCTGCTTCTTTGTTTAAATATTTGTATCTTTTGGAGCAGTCGTGTTGATTTCACACAGAACTGGTGCTCAGATGATCTGCAAAAGAGCATTTGGCTGTCTGAATAGAGCATGACTTGAAGAATTAAGTCAACTTTGTGTGACGACAAGGAGAACGAATGAGAAGCATGCCTTACTAAAATAAAAAAAGAAATAAAGTGTAAATAGCATATAGCAACATATCAGTAAGTAGCAAAGAGGACTATTTTTAACAGATGAAAAAAAATGCACAGCTAAAAAAAACTAAGTGTTTTTTTATTTTTTTGCATTGTTAGGCAGCATGGACTGACTTTTTTGTTTTAAGCTTGTGTGAGAGGCCTGAGGATCCACCTATGGCACTTAATACAGGTGTGACTCAACAGGGCTGTATTAAGATGTAAAACGGACTGCGCTGAATGCCTCTATTAATATCTGTGCAATTGTAACAGGCTTGAGGTTTGGGACTGATGTGTGTGCATTAAAACGAACAGTGTGTATTCTATCACCTGCTGCTACGCACACGGATGTGACTAAAAGAACTTTAAACTGAAAGTTGTTCAGATCAAATGGCATCATGATTTGATTTTTCAAGCTTTGACCTTTAATGCAGTACCAAAATCCCTTTGGGCAGCAAACTTCTATTTAGCTCTATTTTTTAACAAATTATGTTAATTATACTATTTTATTCTTGAGAAGTCAAATGCCTGGAAAACAAATTGAAATGATTTATTCTGACTTGTTTATTGAGCAGCATAAACTATTTCTGTCATCAGTGGAAAAGGTGCAGTAACATTGTAAAATACTAAATAAATTTAGAATAGAGCATTACTGTTTGTTTACTGTCTTTATTTTTGGTCGTTACAGTCAGCAACATAGAACGTATGTGTGTGTTTCGCACAATTATTATACAACTGGTCAATCACAGTATGCTACAACAAAAAAATTTTATGTTAACTTATTTATCTCTTCTATATTGTGGATCTGAATGAAAAGGATTAGCAGAAAAGTAAACATCTGGAAATTAATAAATGGGCAGAAGCAGATCTGAAAGCAAGCTAAGTGGTTTAAGTAGACAAAATCATTTGAAATGACATTTAAATATCATACTTGAAAGTACAAATGCCATAAACTGCATATACAGGACAATCTCCATCCAATCATCAACCATCTCCTCATGGTTTTTTTCTTTCAACATGACATCAACTACTGGCCTGATATTTTTTTTGTCATATTAAGAGATCTGTGTGAACAGGTAGCATTTTGACAATGTTGTCTTTAGCATGCAAAACAGGTTGAAAACACAGGGTTCTCACACTTTCATGAAAAGCAGATTCAAGGACTTTCAAGGATTATTAAAGCACCATTAATTTTAAATTAACCACCTTTGTTATTCATACCCCAGCGTATGTAGTGCCATAATATTATGTTAAATATGTCATTTTTAATACCGTTAAACCGTTTTAAAAAGTCATGTTTAAAGAACTTTACATTTGTTTAATTCAATACCGCTAATATTCAAATGCCGTTTCTGAAATATTGATCTGCGTTATTGTACAATATTTAAAATGTAAGATTTTGAATTTAAGAATTTCAAATTTTTTTATCCTGTTTTTTTTTTTATTAAGTAAAATTGTTGAAATAAAACCATAAACAAATTGAATTTCAAATTGAATTCAAGCACTTTCAGGGACCTACTGTATGTTTGTTTGTAAGTACTTAACAGGCCTTGAATCCATGTCTGAAAATTAAGTACTTTTAAGTACTTTCAAGAAGCGTGGGAACCCTGGAAACAACAACAACAACAACAACAACAAAAAGAGTTCATAGCTCCAAATTGTCATGTAGACTTACCTTTAGAATTTGATGAACATCTGATTAGGCATCTCCAAGCCTGCTCCTGGAAAGCTACAGTCCAGCAGATTTCCGCTCAAGCTCTAATTAAACACACCTGTGCTCAGACAGAGTTACGATATTATGGGTTTATGTGCAGGAGGAGGATTGACGCCTTCTCTAAAAGTTTTAACAAGAAGAACAACAAAAATTCAAATGACACTGCAATACTAAACATCAAAGATGTATATTTATTTAGTCTGACAAGAAGTGTCTACAAAGTGGCTGCTAAAAACATCAGACTCTGCTTAATGAGGGTGTCCAGCTGGTTAAAGACCTGACTAAGTTCAAACACCTTGATTTTCCTTATGGCTCCTTTCCAACAGAGCTCTGAGCTGCAGGCACTAACAATGCAGAAAGTAGCCTGGGACAGTTGTTTTGCCTTGTTGGATGGAATTTACTCAAAACCAATGGTTGCCTTTTTCTTCAGTGCAGAGGTGGAGAGGTTTGCACTGCATAGCAGGAATCAAACACTACACAATCACTTTCACCTCTACTTAATATGCGCAAAAAGCCTGACAGCAAGCTCTAGGACCGTGTATATCAACAGTTAATCTCTCATCTTAACCAGAGTCCAAAAACTCAAAAATAACTTCCTCTGTCCTTGGCTAGGTTCCGCTCTTTCTGTCCATTATGGAGACAAAACATATCCAGACTGAAACATCCAGTAAACACACTTTAGTAGCCTGTTCTAAGTCTTACATAAGCTCAGCATCGGTTTGTCTTGGGAATGACAGATACAAGTCCCGCACATTGGCCAGGGGCATTTTGAACCATACTTCTTGCAGAATAGTGTCCAGGTCACTACGAGATGCTGGTGTATGAAAACGTTTCCTGACTCGCTCCTTAATAACACCCCAAAGAGGCTCAATAATTTTTGGATCTGATGACTGTGTTGGTCTTGGCAGTTTGTTCAACTTCGCTTTCATGGTTATCAAGACACTCTGTCACTAGTCTTACTGTGTTTATTGGTGCTTTATTATCCTGATACACGGCACAGCTTTCAGAATGCAATGTTTAAACCATTGAGTGCACATGGTTCACTAGATTGGTTTGGTAGTCCTTGGTAGTAACCCCCCCAATCTAGCACAAAAATTGGGCCTAGGGAATGCCATGATATTGCAGCCCAAATCACTGATCAACCCTTCACTTCTTTGGAGCTTCAGCATCTCCTGGATGTGGGAAAGACATTGAACGTTGACTCATCAGAGAATAATACATGTTTCATATTGTCCACAGGCCAAGATTTTCACTTCTGACACCATTAAAAGTGACACTTGTCATTGTAACGATTGAGCAAAAATTTGGCTATAGCAGCCCGGCCATGTTGACCCAGTGGAGCTCTTTGACTTAACAGTTTTGGTGGAAACAGAAGAGTTGAGGTGCACATTAATTCTGCAGTGAGTTGGGCAGCTGTGGTTTTATGTTTTTTTGGATACAATCCGGATTAGCACCTGGACATCCCTTTCATGCAGCTTCCTCTTGCATCCAGAGTTCCTTCTCATAGATGGGGTTTGTCCTTCTTGGTGGTATGCTGACATTACCCTGGATATCGTAGCTCTTGATACGTCACAAAGACTTGCTGTCTTAGTCAAGGATGCGCCACCAACACATGCCATGGACATGAAACCATAGACACAATAATAATACTGTATTGTTTATGGCCATATAGCAAGCAATGTGCTAGCTATTTAAGTCAGATATGGCCTGAGGGGAAAAAATATGTTTTTGTTGCCTACATGTTTTAGTGCATAGAGATCTGTACTGAGAGAAGAACTGTGAACAGTTTGTGGCCTGGGTAAGAGGAGTCTTGAATGATGTTACCTGCCCGTTTTCTCATTCTGAAGATACACAAGTCCAGGAGGTTGGGCAGGTGCACACCAATAATCCCCTCAGCTGTCCTAACACAGTGTGCTGCAGCCGTCTTGTGTCTGATCCATACCAGACATTAATGAAGGAACACAGAACTGACTAAATGACAGCTGAATTCTTTGATTGCAGGGTAGAACCTAAGCATGTGCTCATGCACATAGCAGTCACAAAGGGGCACTCAGAAGCAACTTTTGTATCCCTAAAATATCCCTACTACTTCTTATTGGTCTACAGAGATTTCAAAGTATACTCGACTGCAGATGACTTAAAAAAAATGCACTATTCAAAAAAATTCAATATTCATCATGTGCCTACGCTGTTGAATCTGAAAATTTGGTTTAAAATCTTTAAGTTGGTGTGAACAGACATCTGTGGACACTCCTGATGCTGAAAATAGCATCACAAGGACAGGGCACAGACTATCGTAGACTGCAAATAGAAATATAATTTGAGCATAAGATGATGTTTCGCATTACTTAAGGCAAATCCAGCAGTGCATATGTTTGATCTTTTTTTTTTCTGAGCTGTATGTTTCTGGCTTCTGTGTTTCTATAAGCTAGAGATGATATGTAGTATTGGTGTGACTGTACATAGAAAAAGGTTTGGGAAAGGCAGGGTTCCTTAGATCTAGACCTTAAAGGTCATAGTCCAAGCATCTAAAAGAGGTCCAAACCTAGTAAAAAAAACAAACCAAAATATTTTCAGGGTTACTAGAAAATCACAGGAAGTTAAGTTTGATTGGTTGAGTTAAACTCTGCAAGTCGGTAAAAAAAAAAAAACTGCCCAATGGCCTTGTTGATGTAACAGAGGACACTGAGCCTGCAAGGTCACATAGTCATTTGGTAGGGGCCAACTGTCATTTAGCTGTCAAAATTTGCTTAAGAGTGCCTCCATGTGGCCACAGAAGAATTTTGGCATTAAGGAATAGTTCACCCAAAATTATTCTTCCATCATTTACCCACTCTTAACTTGTTTCAAACATGTTTGAGTTTTTTTTTTCTTCTTTTGATCACAAAAGAAGATATTTTGAAAAATGCTGGAAACTAGTAACTATTGACTAAATAGTTTTATTGAAGTGAATAGTTTTAGTATTCTTCATTATCTTCAGATAAAAACCTCAAACTTGTTTAAAACATGTAAAATAAGTAAGTGATAGTAGAATTTCAATTTCTAGGTTAACTATTTAATAGCAAAACCTTTACGTGAATAAGGACCTCAGGGAAAGGAAATGTCCTGATGAAGTTGATAAAACACAAACATTGTTTTGAATTGTTCCTTCAGTGATTCACAATACCTTGTGTTCCTAGATCACTTACCAGAAAATGCACATTAATGCTTTCGTAACATCCAAGTAATATGCTTGCTCCATGTAAATGAATCTGAATAAAGAAAATACCATTAAACAAACTGATGTGCACACAGAAAATACAAACATGGACAGTAAAACTAAATTTACAAGTTTCTTTATTCTGCCTCACAAACTTTCAGACTCTTTGTACAAACTAAAGCATATAAAAAGTGTGTCCTTATAAAACATTGCCTTGCTCTTCTATGTCTGGCACACAATCAGCATCCTGGCAAAAGCATCATTTGATATCATGCCAAAGGTCACATCACATCCTCTCAACAAATCAATGATCCTGCAGTGATGAGAAGAGGCGTTTTCCACACATCATCTTGTTGCTTTTCCATTCTCATGAACATCCATCCTAATAAAGAAAACACAGTGAGTAAACAGAATTTGACTGACTAATGGAAGAAAGACAATGCAGTCAACACACCCATTTTCCTCCTTCAGATGCTGATAAAGCTCTGCCTTGTTATTCACTGAACTCAATCTTCCTGCAAACTCCTGATGCTTCCTGGAGTTGGCTTGAGTTATTCTGTTGGTCCAAAGGGCGAGTAAAGACACAGGACCTGCAAAACAAGAGACAGCTATTTTGACTCATCACACAACTGATTGGCTGTGGTACCTCATAACTTTCTGACTTGCCTTTTCATTCAGTTCAATGATGATCTTTCTGACTTGGCTAGCAGCTGCTAATTCTGAGCAAAAAATGATGGCGTTCTGCACCAGTGCTCGGCTGTGCTGCTGTAGCTTCCGCGTCTTACACAAATTTCATGAAAGTCTACAAAGCCCTTCAAGATGTATATGCACTGCATATGTGTTTTATTAGCAAAAAACTGGCAAGAAAATCTTGTAATGCTTTGTGCAATCTTGAGTATCAAACATTTTCTGATTAACTCTCAAAAGGAAAATCTATACAATACTCTATTGTAAATAATTGTATGCACAATAATATTATTAATAAAGGTAATTTTAAAAATATTATAAAATATTACATTTATACACATTTACTTTACAAATATTTTTCATTATTTATTTGCTGTTATTAACATTATTTATAAATTACACTAAATAATAATATTAGCGAAAAAACTTAATATTATAAAATATTTTACATTTCATTATGGATCCATTATTTTTATTATTATTATTATTATTATTAATAATAATAATAATAATAATAATAATAATAATAACAATAATAATAATAATAAATAAAATCACAAAAGTTTCTGAGACTTTTTTAAAGTAAATATTAAATATTTTATCTTTCATTATAATAATAATAGTAATGATAATAATAATATTATTATTATTATTATTAAAACTATAAATCACAGAATATTTTACATTTCACTTTTTACTTATTTGTTCTAATTATAAATAATATCAGTATTATTATACTATTTTATATATATCACAATTAGAACAGACTCAGTGTCTTGATATTGCAAAAATAGTTAAACAAAATAATTTTAAAAACATAAATGTGGACCTTTGGATTTTTCCGGAGGCTGCTGTTCCTCTGTAGCCAAGCGTGGTTTCTTGTTCAGGGGCTCTGGTGAGTCTGGCGAATCTTTGATGATCTCACACTCGCTCTGTTCGTCCTTCTCTCGGTCCATTACCCCTTTCAGCCTGTAGGAGAAAAAGGACATAATGAACATCAGAAACACCCACAGATCAAGAGATTAATGAAGAAAGCTAAATCCACAGCCATTCATCTACAAACAGCTGCCGCATGACTGATGTAAATGCACAAGTCAGCATCTCTTGCACTAATGCTTACCTCTCAGTGTCTGCAGTCCAGCTTTTCTCCTCTGTGTCCTTGCCATTTTTCTCGGTTTTGTCCTCCTTGTCCTCTCTTTTCCTTCCTCTTTTTTTTCTCTCCTCCTCCTCGGGTGGTTTGCTTCGGCAAGCGATGATGCACTCCAGAACACGTTGGTGTCTCTCACTGGTGCCCACATGAGTCTTTACCAATGTCTCCAGCTCATTCCACATGATTCGATACTGTTCATCACTATATACAGAAAAAACATTTGCATCATCATACTACGGCTGTCAATATGGCTGAAAACTTTAATTCTAATTTGCTTCTTAAATATAAGCAAAATTCGAATTATATATGAATTCTTAAGTCCATACTTCATGTTACAGGAAAAACTACTATTATCTGCTATGCCCAATCTCTACTGTTTCAATTCACTATAAACTTTAAACTAAATTCACTATGTGAAGCTGCTTTGACACAATCTACATTGTATAAGCGCTATACAAATAAAGATGAATTGAATTGAATTGAATATAGGACTTGACTATACTTCATTTTCTAGTACACAATTGTGCCTGCATAACTATAAACACAAAATAAACACATGCACATACACCTTTCAATGATGTGTGGACTGTATTCTTTGTGCTATAAAAGTACTTTCTGTGTACACTAAGCTGTGTGACTTGGATTTGTAACGAAGTTGCCCAACAAGCCAAACTGAAACTTGTAGATATAAAAGCTGATGTGATATTCTCACCGCTTGGGTCCTTTTCCTCTAGAGCCGACGGTTGAGATTGGCAGAGGATCACTCTTTCTTTCCATATCAACAAGATTATAGACAGTTTTCTGACAGGTCAGCACATCTTCATCTGTTAGAGTGTCCTTCACTATGAGGTTAGCTAATGGTACCACCTGAAATAAAAAAATGCAAAAAGGATGACCACAATACCCAAGAACACACACACATATATATTATGCATATAATAGAAATTAATAATTGTTTGGATATATTTTTTAGTAGATTTCTGTAAAATATTCAGATGTAAATAACAGAATAAATTAGTAAAATAATAATAATTTTATTATTAAACTTATGTACATAGTTCTAAGATAACTTCTTTATAAATTGTGATAAATAATGAATTATATGACATTACATTCATTCATTCATGAAGTATATTGAAGTATATATTCATGAAGTATACTACATAAACCTCATTAAATAAAAAAATGCATCCTAAATTTTCGGTTTCAGCCCAGAATTTTTATTTTTAGAGCATCCCAAAAATGTAAATGAAAAAAAATGTAATCAAGCAAACACAGACTAAAAAAGCAGTCAAAATAAAAACTCATTGCAGAACATAGGATAAAGGCTATAATTAACCATTGTTTAGATTTGTGGTTCTTTTTAAATTCATTTGTTTATTATAATGTTAATGACCTTGACATGGTTATATTATACTAATTATGTGTTATTATATTCACCAATGAGAGTCCCTGTCCACCTGGTTGAGTAGCTCTGATTAAGACAGTGGCTCTTACCGCCTGCATGTTGAAGATGGTGGTCTGGGAGATGATCATTGGCCAGTACCGTGTGTGTCGTTCTAGTTGAAATTTGGCTCTCTCGATTGGAGCTCTGCCTGCTGCATCTACCATTGTGTCTGGGAATGGAGTCAGTCGATTTTCCCGCATAAACTCACCAAAGTCCTGAAGTTACATAATAACAAGATTTACATGCTGGGAATACACTGTATCCCTAAACAATTATAATGTGACATCTCTCTACTGAAATGAACGGTCTAATATTTTACTTATTAACTTGTATTTAGATCTAATAATCTCTAATATCTACTAACGCTCTAATATTTTTTACATTTGTTGTTAACACTCACAGTTCCAAACTGGATCCATCTGTAGAAAAACCTTTTAATCACTACTAATGTACTACTTCTATTTTTGGGGCTTCAGCTATTTTGTTTGATAGTTTATAAAAAAGTTTGTAATTAGAGTTTGGCATAACACATATGATTTCAAAAGATTGAAATTATTATAATTATGAAACCATAATGTGAATGCAATACAATTTACAATATAATTTCTCAAATATTCATTAATTTAATAGCAAATGTGGTAATAACGTGTAACAAGAATTTTAAAATGTTAATAATTATGAAGAATAACTAAGAAGTGATTTGTTAAATATATATTTTTATATAATGCTTTTATTATGAAAAAAAATCAAGTAATAAAATGAAAATAGATTGTAACAAAACTGTTTCTGAATGTAAAAATTTCAAAAGGTAGTCAAAGGGTTAAAAACAGCTGCTTTGATTTAATGTCTGAATCCTTAATGCAGCAATATGCAATGAAAGCTGAACTGAATTACTGATATCACTCACTACTCTTAACATAAACCATATGCACATTATAGTGGTGCAGAATCTCAGTGTGGTAACTTAACTAAAAATTTGGTTATTAGTTTATAAAGCAATTTGTAATTACAAATTTGGCAAATGTGTACACATAGATTAAATTATATTGTCAATTATGATAATCTCAGAATAATGGCCCAATCCCAATTCTATTTTTGTACCCCTTCCTCTTCCCCCTTCAAATAGAGTGTGAAGGGGAAGGGCTTCAAAATTTACCCCTAAGAAATGGGACACCACTACAGCACCTGCACACTTCATCATATGTCATCATGAGCTCTTGCTTTATATGAGATCAGACGATGGTGACTGCTGTAGTTATTCCAGTTGCATTATTTTTTGGTATTTATTTCAGGAAATCATTAAATGCATATATCATGTTATCATAACGATATAATGTGGCAATATCTCATAACTGTACTGTGCATTTACACCCTGGCCATATTCATCAATGTAAAAACAAGAAAACTACATTAACATTATGCCAGACACTGTAAAAAGGTCATTCTTTAGCCACTAGACTTTTCTGACAGGGTATTCGAGTGTCAGAATGTTGTGGGACTGCTATACAGGAGTTATTATTAGGGATTATAGATAGCGAAATTTAGCATTTTTTTTTTTTTTTTTTTTTAAGCATGATGGTAAAACACGAAAGCCATTATAAATGTATTAAAACATTTGTTTGTTTGTCATAAAAAAAATACTAATTAGTGCAACTCCTGATTTCTGGGTTCTTACCCCTTGGTTTTGAGTGTGGTCCTGAAAAATCTCTTTCGAGGGTTATCTAGCACTTCCCCTTAGCCCTACGCCTTCAAGAAAAAAAGGAATTGGGACACCCCTACCCCTTCATGTGATCGCGCAAGACAAGGGGTAGGGGTAAGGAGAAGGGCTAAGGGGTAGAATTGGGATTGGGCCAATGTGAATGCAGTAAAATTTTGTTAGCTCACAGTGATGCGGTAGTCGGTCACCCGTCCTCCACACCCCTCACTGATGGACGGTGGATCCTCCAATGTGGAGCGTGTGCTGTTAAGAACATGCAGGAAGATTTCTCCTCCATGGCTGCTTAACATGTGACTAATGACCTTTGACCCTGACTTGCGGGGCTGTTCTAGCAGCACAGAGCGACCTGGAAAGACAACAGACAAAATGAAAAGTACATTAACCTATAATATTTATAGGTTCATATCAAAGCCTCTCTCTTTTTTACTGACGGTATTAATGAGAAAAGCAGGATTTATTATAATCCATACCATTCAGCAGGAAGTTGGTGAGGCAAGATGATGGGCGGCTGTTAACGTCTACTGGAGAAATGCGATAGGCACCTGTGCAGTAATGCAGCTCTGCAAACAAGAAATTAAATCATGCTACTGACATAGGATGTAAAGAGAAAAACTCACATCTGAGTTCCACTCACCTACACTGTTGGTGCGTGGAGTGCACCATTTGAGTGTGACTGTTTCCTTCAGCCCACTGTCTCTGCTCGTGCTGCCAGCCATGTGGAGATCACCTACACACCAAGTATAAAGACATACTGAAACATCAGTGACATTCCACTAAACTTCTCCATGTGTATTCCACAGAGAATGTCAGATTTACAAATACGTGGAATAAAAGAATTGTCATTTTATACCTGCATGTTTTAGTAAAACTATGAAAGAGCTTCTCTAAAAAAATGTATTAATATAGTAGTAAGTGGTAATATCATCATAACATGTCATAATAACATCATAAAAACTTTGTGCTGGGCAAAGATTAATCACATCCAAAATAAAAGCTAGTTTTAACATAATATATTTGTATGTATTCTAAATATTTATGATGTGTGATACACACACATACCTAGAAACAATAATGCTAAACAATTTACAGACAATACAGACATTTAAATGTATATACAGAATACATTTTATATCTAAATATAAATAAACATTTTCTCAAATGTATGCCTGCACACATAATACATAATAAATATACAGTGTAATCTTTTTGTAAAAAAAAAAAACTTTTATTCTGGATGCAATCACAATTAATTTTTGCCCAGCACTTTTAAGAATAATAACTTGCAACAATTTTTGAAGATTTAAAATGTTTTCATATTCATTTATTAGAGAAGAGCCCCATCAAATAGTTTTTTTTTAAATTCAAATATTAACTTCACTACAGCTATTCATCTTCAAAATAGTTTTCATCAAATACAATGTTTTATTACAAAAAATATGAATTTGTGACTATTTTAAAACTATTTAATTGTTTGCAATTCATTTATTACTGATAAGTTATTCATCACACGTTTTTTTAATATATGACATGACTATTATTAGATTTTAAACATTTGTATATTGACTTTTGAGTTTTCATTTTTTTAAACAGAATTATAATTATATTAAATATATTCATATTTTTCATATTTATAAAATAATATTCATAATTTATTATTTAACTTGTAAACATTTTTTGAAGATCTGAAATGTTTCTTTACTGATATGCTACTGATATGCTTAATGTTTGTTATGATTACTGACTAATTACTAATATGCTGTTAATCAGATGTTTTTGGTAAAATAAATAAATAAAAAACAGACTCTAAAACTGACAATGCAAAAACAGTCTGTAATTTTTACAAGAGTTGAGATCAGTTTGCTATGATCTAATGTCCAAGTGCTTTATGCAAGAAAATGAAGGCTGTATTGCATTACTGATATCACTCACCACTCTTAATAAACTCCATATGTGCATCACGATGGTGCAGAAGCTCAACGTCGTAATTTGCTGAAGTGTTAGCATGCTGCTCCTCCTTCTCACACACACACACACACACAAACACACACACACACACACACACACACACACACAAACACACACACACACACACACACACACACATCAGCAGCTGGACCTCTACACTACAAAGACACCACAATCTACTGCTGCTTTCATGTTTGAAGAGCACGGGTCATAAAATAACTGTGCCCTCACAGATCTGATGTCCGTGAAGACCTCTGAGTCTCCCAGCTGCTTCAGATCAGAGGAGATCAGAGGCTGTAAGCTACAAACAGAGCTTACACACATCAAGAAAAGAGAGGAGAACGGCAGGGAAAACACAGATGGGGGAATACTACAGAGCAGGATGTTTTATCCCTGGGGTCATTGGCCTCAAACACACATCCTACAACTACTGTGTGTTTCTGCAGGGATTTGAGTTTTTTACACAAGTGACCAGGACAAAAAAAACACACTCAACATTCGGCCACATCACCCAGGAAAAAGAAAGAGAACGAGAGATATCACCCCGACAGAGAGAAGATCTGAGAGCTGAAAGGGTTTCTAAGAGGGTCAACTGTGCATCCAGCTGAGTGCTAATCACACATATACAGTGTCCTTCACTAATATTTGCACTCTTGGTAAATATAAAAAGTGAAAGTCTTGACTGTTCTTTGTCCTTGCAATGTTCTATCTTTTGCACAACATATTAACAAAAACACTGAAGACCTTCAAGTTTAACAAATAATTTTTTAATCGAGATTTACCACATTAAGAGTACCCCTACATTTTTTTTAATTGAACAGTTCTGAGATTATGATGACTGCTACAAACACTGTGGAATCTAGATAGATAGTAAACTCATTTACTATTTGGTCATTTGAAACTTACAAAAGTTAAAGCCCATATAGTTTTTTTATTTAACAACAAAAAATCTTTCTTTATACACACTTCAAAACAGCATTTAGTTAATTTGAGTGTTAAAATATTTTACAGGTCAGCTTCAAAAACTTTTGGTAAATGTATTTTTTACCATGCAGCAATTCAATTTGCAACTGGCATTTCATTTAATACTCATCATTTTCAAAAGTATTATTTATTGAACTGGCCTTCTCTTCATTCTCATCGACTAATTCACTGATCTCTGTTTATTTATAAAACTTTTATTGAGAATATGTATAGTATATTTACAGTCGTTTCTTAGCATACATAAAATATGCTGAAATTCTAGCAGATTTACTAGTCTCTGTATACCCAAAGCCTGTACTTTATTGCTCACTACTTTGGAAATTTTCTGCTGTAAGGTAATCCTTAAAGTTTTGTTATATTTTACTCAAATTTCATCCTTTAAAAGTTCAACTCAGTTTATAGTACATGATAACTGCACTTGTTTTTATTTTTCTCTTGTTTTATATGTCATTATTATTTGCATTTGTGTTATTTGTAACTGTGTCCTTTCATACCTCTTTTCATGCTACCTCTTGGCCAGGTCATCATTTAAATTGGGAACTGATTCTTAATTGACTTATCTGGTTAAATAAATTGTTTATTGTTTTTAGATGAGACCGAGAGTAGATGATCTTTGCTTGAAACCAGACTTTCTGACCCCAAGACCTAACTAACCTCTGTAGTTCTCCAGCTGTCATTCTTGAAGATTTTTTAGCAATTCAAACCGTCGTCTTGACAGTATGTTGTGACACTCATGATGGTGGAAATGGGCATTGTCTGTGGTTTTGCTTTTTTCTTATAACCATTATGTTATATTTATGTGTACTTTGTGAAGCACACTAAGATAAATGACGGAGTGAGTTTGATCGTATGTACAGCCCTGAGAAACAGGAGTTCATGGTTTAACAATCTCTTGTTTCTCACAACCCAGGTGTGCTAAAAAGGTAAAAAAACAAAACAAATGGGAATACAATTTTTTGTTTGCAATTGCTAATTCTCAATGAGAGCAGAGCTTTGTTGTTGTTAATATTTTGAGCAAAAGAAGATCAAAGTGTTAAACAATAAAAACATTTTTTCATAACCTTCTTTGTTCATATTTACCAAGAGCAACACTATTAGCAAAAGGCACTGTACCCATTCAAACAGGACTTTTTTACTCAACATAAAAACTGTATAACAATCAGTGTGATCCAAATGAGTCAGAGCTTTTTTTGGCATACAAAAAAAAAAACCAATGGTCAATCAAAATAGACTCATCTTTTTTTTCGTTTTCCCTTTCAGGAATAATATTAAATATATCTCAAATTTCTGTTAAATTTCTTAAATTATAAGGAGACACACACTACAAAATATACAGTCCCCCAGTATTAGGAAAAAGCTTTTTAAAAGCAGTAGAGCCTAATTAAATGAAAGCTCTTTAAAGCTCAAGTTAATGATTAGAGATTAGCAAGAGCTGGATGAGGGGTGGGGTTTTGATCTGGATAAGTAATAGAAGCTCTTGTAAAGTACTGACCTGCTCACAGACATTTAATGTAGGCTAGCAAAACAAACAATACACCATGAAAACAGCAGCTGTGTAAGCAACTGATACAGTGCAAACAAGTGAAGAAGAGAGGGAGACATGCAGTGAGGAAGATGTTTGACAGTCAGTCTGACCTTCATGGGGATGTTTGTGATGGTGGTGGAGGCCAAATCAAAGTGCTGCTGAACCAGCACATTCAGTTTACAGGCTAGATACCGTCCAGCTCGCACACTGTGAACCTCACTGCTTAACACTGAAGAAAGCTGCACACACAGAGGAGAGAAAACACACACACACACACACATTACAGAGTAATAGGGAGTCAATGTATCTAAATATTTTGGTCACACTTTACAATAAGGTTCCAATAATTAATGCATTTGCTACATGAACAATATTTGTACAGCATTTATTAATTATAGTTTAACATTTACTAATGTATTAAAAAATCTAAAGTTGTTCTTGTTAACATGAATTAATGACCTGTGAGTTAAAACAAATGACTTTGGCAACACTTTAGTTTAAGTATTAATTACCACTATTAACTACAGGCTTAATAACTGCTTATTTTTTAAATATTTGCTTTTTATTATCCAACTACTACATTAATAACTATTAATAAGGTGCAAATGAGTAGTTTATTGAGCTAAAAGTCTTAATTTAAATAATAATAGTTAATAGTTTATTAATATCAAACTTGCACCCTAAAATAAAAGATAACATTTAAAAAATTATGTATTAGTTAATGTCAACGTATTTACTAACATGAACAAAAATAAATAATACATTTATTACAATACTTATTCATCTTTGTTAACGTTAGATAATGAAAATCAAGATGATCATTGTTAGTTCATGTTACCTCACAGTACATTAATGTTAACAAGCATGAATATGGATTTTAATAATGCATTAGATTGATTAATGATTAACAAATGTTAATACTAGTATTGTTCATTCTTACTTTACATTAGTAAATACATTAATTAACATTAACTAACGAAACCTTATTGTAAAGTGCCACCAAATAAAGTGTGACCATGAAATTATTTTTTATTGACTAATGTTAATAAAGCTGAATAAATACATTAACTAATGGATCCATATTGTAAATTGTTACTGATATATATTTAAAAATGTAGGCAAGTGTAATTATCTGTTTATTACTGCTTTTATGCATTACAAAAAAAAGTTTTAAATTAGTATTCTTGTTTGGCTTGTATGATTTTTTCTAACTTTTCTTTGCCTCGTGAATTTTTTTTTTTTCCATTGTGGCGCTGGGTAAAAAAAACAAAAACAAAAAAAACATACTTATAGATATCTTAATAAATTTAACTTGTATTTAGCAAAAAAAAAAAAAAAAGTTGCTACCTCTTTTTTTTGCCGGTCTGAGACCAGAGTGTCATCCCCCTGTGGGTAGATGTGGACCAGAACAAGCTCACATTGCTGAATGGGCATCAGTCTGCACAGCAGAAACATATAAGAGTAAGAATATGTGAGAATAAAAGTGGCTCCTGCACAGAGATATCAGAAGTTACCTGTCAGATCCTGCTGCCAGCTTGTTCTGCTCCTGAATAGTTTCCAGCACACAGTCCTCCAGCATCCTGACATGAGTGTCGCTAACAAAATAAAAGAGCAGTCATTACACAAAAGTTCCTCTGAAATCATGTTACATTTCTTATTGTTTACACTAAAACAGTTTTGCTACTTAGTACTTTTTTCAGCATTAAACTAAGTTTAGTAGAACGCCATTTTTTCACAACAAAAAAATGTTAAATTACAAACATAATATGAAAGTATATACTTTAAAATAACTTTTCTGAAGAAAAAAGTCAAAATACGATAGAAATAATGTTCCAACCTTATTAAGTATTCAAAAAAACATTTAAATGTAAAAAAAGCAATATGCTTATTTAACACATAATACGTAATCATACAATAAAAAGTATAAAAAATGTAAGACTATTGGGTAAAATGTAGTGATCTAAATTATAGTGGAAAAAAAATAAAACAGTTAATGAGAATTATAGGCCTTTGTTATGATCCATAAATATGGTCTTTTAAAATTTGATTAAATATTTTCTGTTCTAAATATTGCCAATAATATTTCATTATGCTACATAAACTACTGTTTCTCTGAATGACAGTTTAGCTTCTTCTATAAACCAGAGCAAAATGTTTATGACAATCATTATTTTGTTTGCACACAAAAAAATAATTAAATACGATGCATTCTAATGTATGAAACAAATTTGCTGAATTACACTATTATAATTTTTGACACTGACCCATATAAAATACATATTATATTTCTTACCTTTTGGCATTTGTAAGACAGATAATGCGCCCCCTGTTGGCCACTCTGTCAGCCACGTCCATCAGAGTAGTACGAGACTCGTGCTGATATTCTGTGATTTTACACAGAGACTCCACAGCCGCCACCAGCCCATGCAGAACACTGCAGCATTCAGGATCCTGACGAGGGTTTGGAGGCCCAACCGCAGCCAAGGCAGACATGAGCTAAACACACCACAGACATACACTAAATTCTAGCCACTCAGATTATTCTGGAATAAGTAAATCATTGTGATCAAAATGTGCATCTTACATCATGTGTATTTTGATCCTCCTGCTTCCAGCTGTTCAGGATGTGAACCTCTGAATCGCTCACAATGTAGTTTACCTGAAAAACATTTAATTAACGGTTTACCAAGAAATGTAGTTCTATTATCATTTACTCAACAGCATATCATTTGTTTTCCATGTGCTGCTTTTACTTTCCTGGATGGATCATAAAAAAAACATTTTAAAATTATTTTATCGAAGCATGGATGTGGAATAAACATTGATGGAATCCTGTTTTATGTTTGCTATGTTAAAACAAATAATACAAATTATTATCATGTAACATTCTTTTACCTCTGGATACCATTTTAACAACAATAACAAAAGTATTTTGCTAAATATATGTATTCTATGCAACAAAAAACTATTAGTTTCTCTGGTTGCAGCAACTTTCCATTTTATTACTACTAATTTGCTAGTTTCTCAAAAATGAAAGTTTGTGCTCTTGAACACATTTGATGGAAAATGTTCAAATAAATACTTGATGCTTTATTTAGCAAATTATTTATCAGATATTCTACTGTTTGTAATCTATTGTGCTCTGTAAAATTTACAGCATTTATAAAACTACACATACTAAATGTTATATTTGAATGTATACATACTGAAGCTAATCAAATCAAGAGTCAGTGTAACATTTCAGCAATGACACCAATAATCAGCATCAGTTTCCAAACACTCACTAGTTTCTTGGTGGGGTAAATGTCATACAGGATCCTGCAGTACTCCATGGAGCACTCAACTGCACACGTCCAGAGAGATTTGGTGACTGGAGCCAAAGGAATCACACCCTGTGAGCGGCTTTTGGTCAGCATGTCACATTCAATCAGTTGCCGGCTGGACTCTGCCATGTATGGACAGTGATCGACCACAAAGGCCGTCTTATGTGAAACTGAGAACATCCTCATCCTGGTCCTGCAGCCCAGACATTTTAAAACATAAAACAGCAATTTGTCACATGTGGATATATTGACATGGCCAGCCAACATCTTGCAGAGCTTAGCTCCAGCTTTAGTTAAAAAAAAAAAACATTAACAAGAATTAAAAATATATACATATCTATACAAGTATTACTAAATTTTCTATTACTATCCAGTTTGTTAGAAGTATACTAATATATACAAAGATGTAAACAGCTAACTTAGGTAAACACATGTCTGAAAACAAAGACGATACAAAAAGAAAGATTTGGGAAATGAAAAAAGGAGTTTTTTTTGAGTGTTGTATTTATGTAGAGTACTACTTGTACTATTAATACGTGACAGGAACGTAAACAACAAGTTAACATAGGTTGGATCAGACATGATACAAAAATTAAGTAATAATAGACGTAGTAATGTTATTCAATTAATAAAAATGATGTTGAGAATAATAATTAGTTT
Source organism: Danio tinwini (assembly GCA_903798205.1). NCBI lineage: Eukaryota > Metazoa > Chordata > Actinopteri > Cypriniformes > Danionidae > Danio > Danio tinwini. The sequence continues at coordinate 13,068,998 of CAIGQZ010000320.1, read as the reverse complement.
ATTTTTTTCACCTGTGTATCACAGAAATGCAGCTAGCGTTAGCTTGCTAGCATAGCCTGCTAATTTTCCATCGATGTAGAATCCGCGTTCAATAAAATCACTCGCATAGAAAATGTTGTCATGTAGTTGTACTGAAGAGAAAACGGATACAAGTACTAAGTCAAAACTTTATGAATAAAACAAAACCAGACTGATTTGAGGATAAACTGACAGAGGCAAAATAAAAGCGCAAGGGACATAAAACGCTGTTACTCAAACGTGTCCGTCAGTGAAATTCCGCCCTGCGAGCTCAAATAAAACGGCCCTGCTGCAAAGTGACATTTCGAGTATACGACTGATATGTTCAGCTCAGTCTAAAGAGTGACAACAATACTAAATAAATGCATCATTGTACACTTATTGAGCTGTGCTGTCTGTGAAAGTCAGTAACGTTACATTGTTTATTAGAATGAGGTTTTGGGGAAGATTTGTAAAGGCAAAACTTGTATTTTATGGCACTTCAAACAGAATAACAAATGCAGTTTAACACGTGTTTTTTAAGTTTAACTTGTTTGTTACGGTATTTTAACTACTAAGTTACGGCAGCACGCGTTACGGTGAGTTTAGGATGCCCTAAAGCGAGAGTTAAACGTTTATGACATCGGAAATCAGAGACATGAATCTTGTATTTTGTGTTTTGTGGTTCAATAAGAGTTGCAGCTCGTTGTGTTGACACGGTATACTTGAACGCATTTCGTTTATAGGTTTTTGTCCCATATGGCAGCTCATACCTCAGGTCTTCTGCTGGGTCGCTTACATCAGAGGCGCGCTCGTGCGCTCGCGACACTCCCAAAACAGACGGGCGCGAGCTTGAGGCTTGCAGAGTTGACACATCGGTACGTACCTGCGTAATTAACCAGTTATAGTAATTGCATTACTTTTATCTGCTTAGCAACACACACACGCTAATGTCAGACAGCTCGTGAATACCGCGCGCGTCAGTTTTGTGTTTTATAATCCACTCCAGTGTCTTTTTTAGGGGTATTTAATATTTTCGCCTCGGGGTGATTTTAATTTATGATGTATTTTAAGGTGCAATGTTCAAATCAACAAATGTGATATAAGTAGACGATTTGGATAGAAAATATAGTTTACCTTATTATAAACGGAGCGCATGTACATTGTTTAAATTATCTTGTTTATTATGAAGGGGCCCCAGATTTAAAAGAGCACTGCCAAACTAGCGTTATACAGAAGTTTCATAGTCCAGTGATGACTTTCCTGAATCGCAGGAGATAAAACGCTGTGCAAAAAGCTAAATAGGCTGCACATGCTATCGGCTGCTGTACAGAGAACCAAGTTAACTAACATCAATGCAAATGTGCAGCGTGATAAAGGAAAATTATTCATAATGGTCAACTATGAGCAAAAGTGTATTTTTATTGTTGGACAATTGTTATTTAAGGGCATAGTTCTTACTCCATTTAAGTTGAAGTAATGTGGTGTTTAACTTATTACCTTTAACACCGAGTTCAAAACTCTTTTCAAATGAGTAAACTAACTTTCAGTTAACTTTGAGTTAACTACACTCATTTCTCAGTGTACTATGGAAGTAAATGGTTACAGGTTTCCAGCTTTCTTCAAAAAATCTTCTTTAGTGTTCAACAGAAGAGACTTAAACAGGCTGTACATGCACTGTATGGGCTGTACAAGAGAGCACAAGTTTAGAACCACTTTAGGAAGAGTAAATATTGAGTATGTTTTTATTTTTTTGTGAATTATCCCTTTAATGTCTCTTATAGCAGTGTTTCCCAACCCTGTTCCTGAAGGCACACCAACACTACACGTTTTCAACCTCTTCCTAATCAAACACACCTGAATCAACTCATCAGAACATTAGAAGAGACTTGAAAAATTAATGGGTCGGATAAGGGAGACCTCCAGGAACAGGGTTGGGAAACACTGTCTCATACTATGTGGGCTGTTTTATTCTAAATGATCAAATATGTTTTTTAGCAGGTGTTTGTGCAGTTCAGCTGCTGGTGGGGTGTCCATGGCAGAGCAACCTTTAGTCAGTGCAAGTAGCAGCATCCTGCTGGATTACAGAAAAGAGGCAGATGTTACCTGTTCCAGACGGGACTCCCACGGGCGCTTTGTGAACCCTTGGTCAACATGGCATTTCCCATCCTACAGTACCGTTGCTCGCCTCTTCCTCACCGAGAAGAACAACAGTAATATTCCCAGTGCCAAAGAGGTGAATGCATATTATCATTAATCAGGCTCTGAATTTGAAATGTTTCAGAAATAATATTACTGCACATTGTAAAGATTTTAGGTTCTGTAAAGTGTAGATTTAATTATTCTGTCGATCTCTAGAAGTCTAGGCTGATGGGCAGTGGTTCTCAACCAGGGGCTATAGCCCACTAGGGGGCCTCAAGACTTTTGTTATGTGACTTAAATGATTTAAAATAGCATAATAAAAATCTAATATTAGTTTTTTTAATGAATATACGTATTTCTTAATATGCCAAGCTCTTAAAATATTTTATTATTATTTTTTTAAATAATATTTTTTTCACAAACAATTTGAGTAAACAGGACCTTGAGATGTTACTGGAGATATGTACATGTCAATTTATAATTAGAAATGTATAAACAAAACATAAAATGGGATATTTATTATTATTTATTATATATTAGATATTATTTATTTATTTATTATTATTTATTATCTATATTTTATATAGAACTATTTAATGTATTTATTTTAACCATGCTTATATTTTTGTTTTTACATTTTTATTTAATATTTATAATAAATTAAATTATATTTATAAGTTATATATGAACATAAAATATGTTAATAAAATAAAAACTTATAAAATAAAAGCAATTGTATATTCATTATTTAATTATATTTAAAGTAATTGTAGCTTTATAAATTACAAATAATGAATGTAATTATAGATATATTTAAATTTTTTTAAATAGAAAATTTATATATACATTTTCAGTGTAAAATTATACAATATTATTTGGAAAAAATTAGGGGAAAATAATTACATATGTATTTGTTTTTTATCATCAGGCTCTGGACCGTGAGTTGCCAATTGTGCAGCCATATTTTGTTCAGAATCCAGATCAATGTGGTCAAACAGGCACATCAGTGCGAGCGACGTGGCTCGGTCACTCTACTGTACTGATGGAGATGGAAGGACTGCTGGTTCTCACTGATCCCATATTCAGCCAAAGAGCATCACCAGTGGCGTTTATGGGCCCCAAGCGCTACCGTGACCCGCCATGCACCATAGAACAGCTTCCTCGCCTGGACGCAGTGGTGATCAGTCACACACACTATGATCACCTGGACGCAGACTCTGTGAGTGCTCTGAATGCTCGCTTTGGGTCTGCTCTGCACTGGTTTGTGCCACTTGGGCTTGCGGAATGGATGCAGAAGGCAGGCTGTGAGAATGTCACAGAGCTGGACTGGTGGGTCGGGAGCCATATTCCTGGGCACGATAATGTCAGTTTTGTTTGCACACCAGCACAGCACTGGTGCAAACGCACACCTGTGGATGACAACAAAACATTATGGGGAAGCTGGAGCATTGTAGGGCCCCATTCACGCTTCTTTTTTGCTGGAGATACAGGATACTGTGCATCATTTAAGGAAATAGGAAAACACTTTGGACCATTTGACTTGGCTGCCATCCCGATTGGAGCGTATCTGCCCAGGTACGACTGTAAAATCATCTGTGTTTTTTGAATGAGCTTTTACCATATTATAATGATATGTCTTGTTTTACTTAGAGGCATCATGAAGTCTCAGCATGTTGACCCTGAAGAGGCTGTTCAAATTCACATCGACGTTCAAGCAAAAGCATCACTGGCCATTCACTGGGGGACATTTCCTTTATCCTATGAGGTACGAGGCTGTCTGTCTGTCTCTCTGTTCATTCTCTCAATGTGAATGGCCTCCACTGAGCTGGCCAGCTGTCACTGCTCTGATTGTATGTAATTGTTGTCCAGCTGGGGTTGGGGAGTCCAGGCTTTGTTGCTGTATTGCGTCAGGCTTCACTGCTGCTCCTACACATTCAGCCTCCACAATTCCTCAAAGAGGCATTTAGACATTTTTAAGAAGGTTTTTCAGAGGACAGTTAATGGATTAAGTCAACTTAGAGGACATGCATTTGAATGTGCTAGGCTTAAGTTGTGAATGTTATTTTATTTGTATCATTCTGAGGATTATTAAGGGGTGGAAAAACTTTTTTTTTCTGATTTTGATTTAGCCATTCAGCCCCCCATCTGGTAAAATAACTGTTTAGTATTATGGATTAGGAATATTACTTTATTATGTCAGTTGAGGTATATATTTTATTATTTACAATATGTTTGTTATTATTTTTTGACAGGTAGATAGATGGATGGATGGATGGATGGATAGACAGATATAATGATAGATAGATAGATAGATAGATAGACAGACAGATAGACAGACAGACAGACAGACAGACAGATATAACGATAGATAGATAGATAGATAGATAGATAGATAGATAGATAGATAGATAGACAGACAGACAGACAGACAGACAGACAGACAGACAGATAGACAGACAGATATAACGATAGATAGATAGATAGATAGACAGACAGACAGACAGACAGACAGACAGACAGACAGACAGACAGACATAATGATTGATAGATAGATGGATGGATGGATGGATGGATGGATGGATGGACGGACGGATGGACGGATGGACGGATGGATGGATAGATAGATAGATGGATGGAACGATAGATAGATAGATAGATAGATAGATAGATAGATAGATAGAT
>CAIGQZ010000320.1:13024611-13064077 GCA_903798205.1 Danio tinwini | reverse complement strand
CATAGATAGATAGATAGATAGATAGATAGATAGATAGATAGATAGATAGATAGATAGACAGACAGACAGACAGACATAATGATTGATAGATGGATGGATGGATGGATGGACGGACGGACGGATGGACGGATGGATGGATAGATAGATAGATAGATGGATGGAACGATAGATAAATGGAACAATAGATAGATAGATAGATAGATAGATAGATAGATAGATAGATAGATAGATAGATAGATAGATAGATAGATAGATAGATAGATAGATAGATAGATAGATAGATAGATAGATAGATAGACGGATGGATAGATGGATGGATGGATGGACAGACGGACGGATGGATGGATAGATAAATGGATGAATAGATGGATGAACAGATGGATGGATGGAACGATAGATGGAACGATAGATAGATGGAACGATAGATGGATGGATGGATGGATATATAGATGGTGTAACAACTATGGTGTAAAAATGGTGTAACTTTTTCTGAGCACAAAATGAGGAATAAGTTACATACATTTACAATATTAAACTAGAAAGCAGTTCTTAATATTTTACAATACTACTGTATTTTTGTGAGCATGAGGCCCTGGTTCCATCTGGTATTAACATGTTTTTAGTGATCTGATCACAGGTGGTAAGCTGAGATGCATTACTGTTTCAACATGGTATGAACATCTGTTCAAATGCGCCTCTTGTGATTAGATGTGTGTTTAGATTTCCTCAACACACTTCTCTCTTATTTACTGATGGTCTACATCAATTTCACAGAAGTGCTCAGTGTGACTCATGAGTGAAATTGAAAGAATCCAAACGTATGAAAAGGATGTGGATAGAAAATTTTGATTAAAAATTAATAAATATCTTTCTTTGTTGTTCTTTTTCCACAACGAGCAGATGTTTGGTCAGTAGGAAAGTCAATTACCACAGCATATGCATTTTGAAAGCAATCTGCATTTTTGTCTACCTTACATCTTTATTTTATAGAGTAGTTTACTTGTGATCAGAATGACAAAAACATGTTTCAATACCTGGTGTAAACAAGGCCTAAAAGACTTTTAAAAAGAAAACAAGTTGAACTGAAACTTACCAAACTGTTAAAGAGTAGTGTACAGTATCTAATGAAGTATTTTCTATCTCTATTTCTCTCAGCATTATCTTGAACCTCCAGTACGTTTGCGTGAGACAATGATGAATCACGGACTTAATCCAGATGACTTCTTCACACTTCATCATGGAGAGTCACGCATGATCAACCTCAAGGACATGCACTCATTTAGCTAAACAAAAAAAAACTTCATGAAGTTTGCTGACACACATATTATATGATAACGCTTTACATAGGCTGCATAGCTAGAAAAAATTGTCTTAAAGATTGTGCTCATCCATTGGCTGGACTCTGGATTTAATGCCAAATGAATGTTTAAAAAGAAATCAGATTTATATTTTGTTTAATATAATTTGTACATTTAATCTTCAAATATGGTGTGACCATTATAAAGCAACATGAAATTAACTTGATTAACTTGGCTGTATACACATTTGTAAGGTGGGATCTTACCTCAGACTTTGTGGGAATCGGTGATGCTCAGAAGATGCAGAAGAACCAAACCTTAGGAAATTCACTTTATTTGCAATTGTTTAATAACATCATTCCTCAGATAAAAATGCAATATTACAGGAATATACAGCAGAGATTAATTTAAAACTTCCTGTCAAGAACCATACAATCTAAAGATATTTTTTAGTTTTTATTTACTGGTAGCGTGCGTTATAAGCAAGACACACTCTGTCACCAAAGACAGACTGACAGATACAGATACAAACTGTACAATCACTTATTTACAAATCCAATTTTTTTTTTTTTTCTTTTCACTTTTTTTTTGAAAATAGGAGTAGAAAAAGTGATTGAATCTTCAGATTTACGTAGCGTATTCTTTTTAAAATCTAAATGAACAAATGAAAGAATGATGAAATGAAACAAAAGAGTCTCAGCAAAAGTAGAGGAGGGAATGACAGACCATGCAGACGTCTCACAGAGTTCTCAATAACACCCGGGGTCTAAACTCGATTTAATTGTCCAAAATGTGAATGACCTCTGACGGTGTTTTTTGTGAGAGACCTGAATGGTCAGCACTGATGCCTTCGAATTCTACCAAAAGCACGATACGCATCTAATTTTAATTCAGCTCGCAAAACTAACAAACAGTTCAGGACCTTGAGAGTACACTTCCCGTCCGCACCGTCAATCAAAACTACAGAAGCTGCTCGTGTGGTAACCAAATAAAGCAATTGAGACAATCCACTCGAAGATTCCTAGTTTTGTGAGTGTGTTGGAACGCAGGAAAATTGCGCCTCTAAAACAGAAACTGCAAGCCGACGAATCAAGCTTTAATGCAATCAAATTGAGCATTACTTCCATCTCTGCAGAAAGAAAGCAGGATGTTGTAAAGAATACAATTTAAATTATATTCACTCATACATGGCATTTGTGCAATATTAACTATTTGAGCTCTTCATCTTCATTTTTAGTGTTCCTACCATTTCTTTCTGTTTCTAGTGCTACATTCGCTGGGTGGAACTAGATGTGGGGGAATGCCACTTGAAAACCTCAGAGTGGTTCATATAAATCTGCATTCATTAGGCCCTATCCTACCCACAATACTGGGCTGCAAATGCGTTCAGTGCACCAAACAGCACTGAAGACCTGTCTCTCAATAAATCTGCTTTCGTTATCATCCCACCAACCTGTTGAAATGAAACTATGGCGAGATCGACGTTTTTTTTAGAACTTAGGGCGAAATAAATATTTACATGACAGCTAAAATCTATGCATAAATTCATCCTTTACTTGGATTATGTGTACGATGTGTCAAACTAAATGTGGTTTAAATGTGCAAATTGTGATTATTGCATCACCACCTTAGCTTTTAGTTTATCATTAAAACTCATTAACGCACTACATTAACTTATAATATCAAATTAACAGTCATATAAAGGAGGACATTAGAGATACGTGCTACACAAAGGTTAAACCAGAGGGCAGACATTGCACCTGTCCAGGCTTTCTCTGGGTCAGAGGTCAACCCCAATGGCACGCTTCTTCAGTCTGACACATGCACTATTGGCACACGAACACGAAGGAACCCAGAAACACCGGAAGGCCCGAACGAGTACTTGGACAACAAATGTCCTTAATAAATCCACTAATGTTTTGTTTGTGCATCACTGGGTTTATCCAAAAAACAACAAAACACAACCTAAAGATAAAACACAACCTGTCGAACTGCGGTAACTTGAACAATTTTAACAATGCTGCTCAATTTTTATGAATAGTTTGATAACCAAGGGCTATTGTTTTCTAATTTCAAAGGGGATTAGGTTTCCAAATGCATACATTCCTTTTTTAAATTGGCGAAAATCGTGTGCACGCTACTGCTACAGATGGCAAACCAAAATATAAAGCACAATCAATCAGGAGAGCAACTTACGCTTCCTCTGCTGAAATGTCATCCACCTTCAGCCATTCCCTCCAGCAGTGCGAAATATCTAAACTTCCATCTGATAAACATTTCTCATATATTAAAATATATAAATGAACTTCAGATTCTCTGAGAGAAGAAAAGCTACATTACAACCATTTGGGCAAACACCTCACTGAGCAACTAATAAAATATTCAGTCAAATATTTGGTACATTTCCCCAAGGCCTGAGCGGACAGCTCTCTGTGTTCATTCATTGGCGGTTTCATTCAACACAGGGACTGCTTTTGTGTCATGAAAGCTTGTGGCTTTCCACACTGTTCTATCATGTGCAGGTGCTCGGAGGGGAACGTGATGTGTTGATCTGAATTAAGCAGCTGTGAAAAAGCCCTCGGATTAAAAAATCCCATGATTAATCTCATTGCACTCCTCCCTCAGCAAAAAACACCCAAACATCCTGCTTAAAAACAGGCCGGAGTTTCAAAAGGAGCTACTGCGGTGAATACGAATGATTAACTCTATATTTCTCTATCATAAATTTAAATTTTCTATCTATACGTAGTCACTACATACATTCTCAAACACGTTTTGCGTGTAGCCATTTTAACCCTGACATTCAGCAGATATAGATGAGTTTATATTGTCTCTTTTTATGAGTTCATTATCTTCTATAAGTCTATAAAAATATACAATCATCGGCTAATGAAGGGAGAAGAGGACTTTGTCTGCTAGGCTGATTCTTCAGACTTCATGCAAATAAAACAAAAAACGAGAACTTAAAATTCAAGCTTAGCATCCAAATTCATTGTTTCCAACCTAAACCTCCTCACTGAACACAGATTGTCCATGAGACTTGAGAAATGATGGGGAGGTTTCGAATGTTTTCGCTTAAAGCCTCAAATAATAGTGAGAATTGATGTGCATGACCAACATTTGAAAGGCGTGAGGGTAGCAATAAAACGCCTTCACTGTAATGTCTGCTGAAGAAAGGACAAGAAGGGTGAGTGAATGAAAAGATAAGGGGGAAAAAGCGAGAGTGAAAGAGAGAGAGCTGCTCTTGCGTATCATGCACCTTTCAGCTGAGCACAAGATATGCAAAATCATTTTCACACCAACAAGACGCTTCTCTCCTCTGTCTGTATTTACACCTTCGCTCCTCGTCATCAGTGTTTCCTCAATGTTTCAAATGAAAACAAGAAAAGAAGTTACTCAAAACACTTGGCACACCAAAAGAATCCTCATGCAGAGATAATTGAAACCAACGGAAGAAAAACATCGAACCAAACTGACCCGCACAAGATTATTTCAAAATACTCAATACTCAAATGCACCCGATTTCAAGTATGACAGGTTTCTTCAATTTAAAGTTCTGTAACTTAATACACAACAGTGAATATATTTCTCTCTGTATCTTAGATTTTTGTACAGCTGTAGTTCTGAAGGAAACTGTTGTACAGTCAAAGTTATTGCATTGTTTTTGCATATCTTGTGGTATGCAAGCACAAACGCATGCACTCACGCACTCATTCTGCATAAACTAACACAAACACCACGCAAAATGCACTCGTTTCTGCACTCTGCATATGCTAAACACGGAGAAACTTGCACACGTACACAACCAAGGCCTCGAAATATGCCTGGGGCAGCCTCACAATGACATATGGCACGTGTGTGTAGGAGATATGAGGGTGTGGTGGCGGCTTTGGAACAGAGCAGGTGGGTTCTGGCTACATTTGTCACGTTTGTTTGTTTGATTTTCTCACAAGCTTTGCATTATCCTCAGAACAGAGACCTCCTGTAAACATTCAGGACTCATTCACAACCAAAAAAAACAACAGAAAAGTAAAACAGCACAGGATTTGACTGGAGACGGAAATAAAATGCCATGTTCAAGGCCTGGAACCAAACGCCAGGATGCTCTGTGTAGAAAGTGAAGAGTCAGCTAGACAAAAATAGTCAATTATCTTTTCATATATGGAAAGAGAGATTTATATCATCTGAAATAATGTGCAAAACGGTGACAGAACTTCTAACCCGGTCTAGTGTGGCACGAACAGAGAGACGCCTGGAAGTGGATTGGTCAGGTTTCTCATCAGCGCATGTGTTTAGGGGACATCTTCCACCCCGTCCACACATTTAACCAACACAATGCTAACGCTTCAACACCTTATTTGCATAATAGATCAATAAATAGTTCTCTGTGTGTCTGCCGAACTGCATTGAAACAGTGCTAAACCCAGCAGAAAAATATCCTTAACAATAATAGAATAATAATAGCAATCAATAACATTATATGATGATGATGACGCTGCTGATGTTGGTACTTTCATAATGATGGTCATATATTTAGCCCTGTGTGAACTACATTAGAGTTTTTTTTAATGATGCGCTACCCAGACATCCCTGAATACTCCACCCTTCCTCTCCTCAAAGTGCACCTTTACTGACCTTCAGAAGATCTGCTGTTTCCTGTGTCGAGCAGGTGGGATCATGACAGAATCGCAGCTGTCGGTTGAAGGTTTTTCTGGAGATCAGCAGTGAAGAAACGTCAGTAGTTTCAGAGCAAACAAATGTCCGATTCAGCAGCAGCAAGGGGAACCATGAGACCTGTCAGTGCTACCTGCGTCCAGGCGAGTGACACTGTTCATTTACAGCTTGAGAGCTACCCCCCTCAAAAAAAACCCCAGCAGAACACTTCACCTCTGACAGGAATAAATAAATAAATTAATTTTGTGTGTCTGTATATGAGGCATTCGATTCACAACACTGCATCTGGCATAAACAACTTAAACAGCTTCAATAATAATAGTAATAATTTAAGAAAAAAATAAAATAAAACAGCATCTGTGTGCAATCAACAACATTACAATGCTGGAAAATAAAACAGAAAATAAAACCTGAAGCAGATCTGGAATAAAAGGCCACTGATGCAATGACCCATACCTTGCACAGCTCCCAGAAAGCCGTAACGGTACACGAGAAAGAGTAAATTTAGGGAATTCAGTCTTCCGCTCGTAAAAAGAAAAGCTATGTGCAGGCTTAACTAGAGAAGAATGGGTAAAACTCAAACATAAAAAGCAGCAAAAATCATCAATACAAGAAAACTAGAGGGAGAAAGATGACGTGAGGGTGTTTGCGGACGACACTTCTCCTGAAGAACAAATTTATGGAAGGACAGCTCCTTAAAAGGAAAGACAGAGCTGCTCCATTGTGTCCCACTGAGCATCTCTTGAACCAGCGATGGCTCCTGGACAGCAGATTCCTGATCTGGCCCTCAAGATCCACCTGCTCGGCACCACAAATCCACACCGATGAGTCCAACCGCCACACACAGGTCAGCGCAAACTCACTCTGTCCTCCCACCGGTGGACAGACCTTACTGCTTGGGCAACAACAGCACATCTTTTTACTTCATTCCCTGCATGGTCAGGGTTTCGTTTTCGTACTGCAATCAAGGTTGTGAGAACTGTGAGGCACTTTTAGAAACACGCACACAAACATGTACACACGCCTACTCGCTCGTGCTCTCGCAAACACACGGACAAACTAAAAACCAACTCGGTCTCAGCTAAGCAGAATGGCCTTATACCCCTATAGGTACACGCAACAGACAGGTCAGACTGCAGGACAGCAGTGTCCTCAGAGAGAGCTGGGCTAAGACACAGGACGTCCTCCGTGCTGCTGCTGTTCCCCCTACAAACTCGTGACGCACTCCATGTCCTCGTCCTCCATCAGAGTGCTGTTCCGCTGCACCGCCCCCTCTGAGCCCTCTAGCTCCGCCTCTAGTGCCTCATCAGAGCCTGTGGCAGGAGAAAGGCCCAGTGAGAGGCTGCAACGGGACTCCTGCGAGCCAGTGTCTCTGCACTGTATGAAGGGTAGCAGGTTTCCGTTGGCGTTGGGTGGTGCGTTAGCGTTTAGAATGTTGTCTGCCGCGTTTTCCATCTCCTCCATGGTCATGTCGCAGGCCTCTGCTATTTCCTGCTTCGCTACCTGGATGAAGGAGGGATCATGTGCATAGCGACCCAAACCCTCAGATATCAACACCTGTGTGGAAAAAGAAAGAGTCTTGCTTTTCTACACTCGTGGACGCAAAAAAGTAAGATGGGAAAAAGTGAGAACATATTTGTTTTACATGCTTATTTGTAATTACATTTGTAGGCAGTTTTTTGTGTACATTTTATTTAGTTTTTGTTACCTTTTATGTCCAAAATGGAATATTTTTTGTTTATTGAATCAAGTGAAATTACTGTTGCTGAATTACTCATTTATTCATTATGGATCCTCTCTATATATAATGAATAAGGGATGTCAAAATTAATTGTTTCTTCAATGCACCACGTTGCAGAAGCAAACAATTCTGTATCGGTTCAGTAAAAATCATAACTGGTTATTATGTACTCACATCATGTATCACGTGTTATATGGCGGTAGCTTACTATGGTGAGAAAGAAGACAGCAAAAAATTAAAACACTCCAACTACTTAAAAAGCAAATAACTGCACAATTCACTGCTTGTGAGTTTGCTGGACAGTCTTTCACTGACAGAAAAGTACATCAGAAACCAGTTAGGATAAAATGAAAGCTGTAAACACTCTCGCTCACTCTCTGTGGCCCCTTTGACCTGCTGGCGTGCTCGTGAGGTAACGTTTTATCTCCTTTCTCAGCTGTTACAACAATAAAGTTACTTGTGAATCCAGACACGAGCGTATCTGCAGAGCGAGTTTTCTCCACTGCTTTGCCATCTATAATGGATCAGCTGATCACCGGGGCCATTTAACATCAGTGCACTGGCTGAACAGCACTATAGCCACACTGGACGTCAGAGCCAATAACAACCTTTTCTGTTGAGCATGTGATCAATCAAAGGCATTTAAGAACTCGCACAACAACGCTCAAAAAGCAAGCTGGATAATATTGACATAGGTTTAATTGCTATAAATGCTCATGATGTTCTGTGCATGTACTTGAGTTACAGTACATACATTTGACTGCTTGTATTAAAGCACAAAATTGTATTACGGATAATAGATAAATATAAATATTTTAATTATAAATTTTAACACAAGAATTATTGTGTTGCTAAGTAAAATATCAAATTGTTTATGGAAAGCATTGTCAATGCACCGTGATATCAAATTGAACCGAATCAATGGCTTGATAATCGTAATAAAACCGTGAGAGCAGTGTAGGTTCACATACCTAATAATGAAATTAACTCTGAGTTTTTAGTGCTATCATGTTCACATTATTAGTATATCAAGACAAATGCAGTAAACAAATTACAAGCAATAGCACAAATACATGAAATACTGTAAAATCTTGTGGGTCTTTGTAGTCTAAGTTTTTGTTAGGGCCCCTACTACACTACAAATGATCTTAACGGAGCATAATTTTATAACAGAGAAAAACCTAGCCGAGTTTAAGTTTAGGGGTGATATTAAATAGTTACATTGATAAATGGGCTCTTTCATTTGAGAGAAGACACAAAAAAATCCCCCAAAAAACATTTTCTCATTGTGAATCTAGCTTTCACCAAATAGTGAGGAGTTTTCATAAGTGTACACTTTCGACAGTGTGAAATGTGCATAATAAAATGTTTTATATCTTGTAGAGTAACTTATAAATTGCAGCTTACCGCCTCCACGAGACTGCCGGCACTCCCGTGTGCCAGGGATATAGAGTCTCTGCGCGTGACCGGAGGAACTGTAAGGGACACGGGTCGCTGCGTCCTTCCGCTGTGGTTGCCGTTACTGTCGCTGTACCACGAGCTGCAGTTCACAGACGGCATGCTGCTGTTGAGCTTTTCATAAGATCCGCTGCCCTCCAGCCGCAGAGAGGGAACAGGCTGATAGCATGGCCCTCCACCGCTGCGGCCACTGGGACTCGCAGGAGGTGTGGAACACAGACGTGTGAACAGTGTCGGAGAGTGACTCCGTCTCAGCAAGGGACTTAACCCTGCCACAGCCAGAGCCTATGAGATCCACAAGATAAAGTAAAAAGGACAGAAAATAACCCTGTTATTCATGAGTGTTTATGCATGTGTGCTTGAACTTACCTGATGATGCACTAGGTGCAATGGCAGTGCTGTCTTCTGAGAAACGTCAGGTCTGTTATGCTTTCTCAGACACTCCAAGTGAAAGGAAGACCGTCGACCTGTGTTAGGAAGGAAGTACATGTGACTTCATGGTCACGGAGCTACTGATTGTATAGATTCATCCTAACAGTAATTATTTGCACATTTACCCAGCGCAGTGGGGCAGAGAAAGGCCCGTCGTCGCGGAGACTGCCATGGCCTTCTCTCCTCCCCTACTTCTGCCTCCACCATAGGAGCCAGCTGCTTGCTTTCTTCATCCTGAAATTCCAGCCTGTACCCCACACACACATTCAGAGAATCTAAAAAAATACTCATACAAAGAAGCTGAATGTAATAAAACAGAAGTGAAGTATTACATGTCCATGGAGAGCATAGCCTGATCTCTCTCATCTAGAAATGTTTCATCATATGTCTCATCTGTAGATGCTTCCTCTCGCCGTATTATAGGGAGACGACTGTCACTGGAATCAGAGCTAAACAAAACACACATAAACACACTAAGATGAACTAAAAGCACAAGTGCACCTCACCTACAATTAACAGCAAGTCTCCTGAAGCTCTCATAAGGCTGTTTACAATGTGAACAATCAATTTTAGCAGCTTAAGGTTTGTTTTGTCTGAAGCGCTGGTGTCTAACAAACCTTATGACGAAGTTTTGAATGATTGTGTCACATTATAGAAGCACTAATTTTATTTTTTGCATGAAACCTTATGATTTTTAAAAGTAGTTCAAGGGGTACTACATAAAGACCCTCCATAAAAACAAAGAATTTGTATGATTGTTTTGCATCTGTTGGCAGCACAAAAAAAAACAACAGAATAACAAAGCAACTTAATACCGACTGTTTAATAATTTGCAAAAATTACTTGTTAAAATAATTCTTTTGTATTTTGGTCTAAATGAAGAGCCCCTTAAAAATAGCACACACACACGGACGCACACACGCATCTACATTCCCTAGCAGAGCGGTTCTCAACTGGTGGGTCTAATAGCAAGGAAAAATAAGTGAAAATGTAAATGGTTTCAGCTAACCATATAGCACATGCCTATTTATAATAACTACCGTAGTGTATAATTTTTATTACAAAGTAAATACATGAGGACTTAACCCATTTTATTAATTGAAGTTAAAGCATCTGCATTTAATCAAATCTTATAGTATTTCCTATATCTGTGATCAGTGTAACTTTTTATATATTTTTTAGGGGTTTTTACCTTTATTATAATAGGACAGTAGAGATTTCAGATGGGAATACATAGGGAGCATAGAGAGGCGAAGGATCGGCAAAGGACCTCAAGCCAGGAATCGAATTCGGGTCGCCGTGAGCACATCTGTGCTATATGTCGGCGCACAGTACCACTAGGCTATTAGCCTATTCATTTTCTTTCCGGCTTAGTCCCTTTGTTAATCTGGGGTCACCACAGTGGAATGAACCACCAACTTATCCTGCTTATGTTTTACGCAGCGGATGCCCTTCCATCTGCAACCCATCACTGGGAAACGTCCATACACACTCATTCACACTCATACACTACGGAAAATTTTAGCTTACCCAATTCACCTATACTGCATGTCTTTGGACTTACACAGAGAGTACACAGAGGAAACCCACGCGAACACAGGAAGAACATGCAAACTCCACACAGAAACGGCAACTGACCCAGCCGAGGCTTGAACCAGCGACCTTCTTGCTGTGAGGCGACAGCACTACCCACTGCGCCGCCTAACTTTAATATTTATATAATAAATTATTATATTGTATGGCCTTTTTCTTTTTATATTTTCAGTTTAAATTTTTGTTTTAGTAAATTTGTTTGTCTTTTTTATGTATTTAAGTTATTAATGATTTTGTGGTTTTAATACTTCAAACTTTAACTTAAATGACTTTTATCATGTTATTATATGCTCAAAATGTAATAATGAGCAAGTAAATAGTAAATCTATCTTCCAAATCAGTTATTTAAAAACCTTGAAATACTAGCATTAGCCTACAATAAGTATAATAAAAACAGATTTTGTGAGAAATTGTGTCCATTTGCTATATGCTATATTCTGTGCATGTCTTATAATATCTGTAAACAAACAGCCATTCTGGCCTGCATATTGTGAGGGAGTAGCATAGGTTAATCATAAGTTGTTAAAACAAAGAAACTTTAAAGCATAGCCGTCAAGCATTAAGAAAAATAAAACCTGAATCAACATTGATTTAGATATAAATGGTCTTAAAATTGACCTTTGTAGTCCATGCAGCTTTTATATAAAAGTAACATGATTTAATTACATAGGATTAGATACAGAGTTTCATTATTGGTTATTGTAGTGCTATAATGGATTTTAGTGTGGTTTGTTTTTTATTCATTATTTACAATAAAAGAGGATTGTTCTTTTACAATAAAATAAAATTATTCTATTTGTTTTGCTCAGCTTCATTTTTATTAATAAAAATGTTTTAGTTTGTAACAAGATCACTGCCTGTCTGTGTTCTTTGTAAAAACCATTCAGATTCAATGGATGCCAACATAAACATTGTTTCACATACTTTTTTCTTCAAGAAACATAAAACAAATTTTATGTTTTGAAGGAAAACCAGTTGAAATCCGCTGGCCTGAGACATGCTCATTCACTTATCAGCCAATCAGGAAAGCTGCTCACAGGTCCTGATAGTTAACATTAAGTATTAAGTGGATCTCTCAACTGAGATTCAGATCCACCACAGTATGGACAGAGCGTACAAGAACAGCCCTACAAAGTCATGAAGTCTCTATTGGTTTCTGTGAGAGGAACGTACCGCATGAAAGTGTCATAGAAACAGCTCCTGGTTCACAAGAAACAATCAGGAATGAGACAAACCATAATCAGGAACTAGAATCTGACAAACCTGAACCTCTCCAATAGCCTGTGCATCAACAATCAAACACAGAACGTGTGTGTCATCATACCTCTTGTTAGGAAAGCACCATGTGGCCCGTTGCAGTGGGATGGTGGTGAGGGGAGGCCCTGTTTGTCCGTCCACTGTGCTGACAGTAGGTTTGGGATAGCGGTGTCCGATGGCGGTGTTGTTGGCGTTGTTGATGTTGGCGTTGGATCCTGAGGAAGAGTAACTGCTGGGAGTGAAGGTGGAGTCCACCAGCTTCTGATGTGAGGGAGATTCAACCTCGCCGGGACTCCCGGATTTACTGATGTGCAACGGCCGCTGTGTTGTGAAGGACTGTGGGAAGGAGGCGTGGCCATCACTCTGATGGTAGTAGTTTACATGGTTACCAAAGAGGCCACCAGACCGCTGCAAAGATAAACATGCGTCAGTTTTATGAAACTTTATCCCCGCCTCCACCTTCCCGAAAGACCCTGTTTACATCTGGTATGAACATCTTCTGCATTTCTGGCATTAATTTACATCAAATATAAATTTTTGTGATTGCTTATAACATTTATATGTTTATATTTACAGTATTTACATGAAGGATGAACATTAAGCACTGACAGACATTGTTTTTTTCCTGATTGTAGGTAGGGATGCAGGGTTTTTCTGCAGCCATATCAATATTTGCCAATAAATGCTATTTTTTATGTTAAGGTTATCATTTTGATATTAAAATGACATCAATATCTTTAAGCCGATAAATTATAATTTTTTTTCTGCTTCACATGCTTTTGCCTGCCACAGTTTTATTATTTTACTGGTCTTCTGATTTTGGTTAATGTTTAATATTTAGAGACTTGATTGATTTATTTATTACACAATTACTTGTGTTAACTTTGA
This sequence comes from Danio tinwini, assembly GCA_903798205.1. Lineage (NCBI taxonomy): Eukaryota > Metazoa > Chordata > Actinopteri > Cypriniformes > Danionidae > Danio > Danio tinwini. The sequence goes on along the minus strand of CAIGQZ010000320.1, from coordinate 13,050,736 downwards.
CTAATATTTACATTTGTTTGATTATTTAAATAATGAAAATGCAAAATTAAGAAATGGGTAAGGCGGCAAACACATATATAATCTATCTAATATATCAGCTATCATCCTCTAAATCTAAAGAGTTTTCAGTTATCGGTCAAAAATCTATGATACATCCCTAGTTTATTGCAATTAGTTAGTGCTTATTTCATGTTCTGTCGGCATTTGTTGGGTCATGAATTGTCTGTCAAGTCACAAAATGTAATCTTTTGGTTGTCTATAGTAATCCACACTTACCTCACTACATTTAATCTTGTAATCTTATTTATATTCACCAATATATACTTACAGGATCCATTGCATTACATTTTTTAGCTGTATTTAGTGTTATTGGCTCATCATTCAACAAATGTTATTACAATGTAAACAGAGCCAAACAGGATACAGACACAGTGAGAATACAAACAAATTCACTTCCTCCGTTCACTCTGCACTCACTTTGAAAAAAGCAGTGATGCTTTATTTTTCTAAATTGCCTAAAAATGTACTTGAATGAATCAATAATCATGGTTCTTAATAGAGCTATTTAGATTTTCCTTTGAAACGTGTTTATAACCATCTGATATGTGTGATGATGGCAAAGCGCTGCTCCTTAATGAAGCCTGCTAACTTTCGATGAAAAGCTCATAATATCCAACATATTTATGATTCTAATGTTGAATAATGATTTTGTTGTCTTATTGATGAATGGAAAAGCAATTCAAGGCTGTATAATGCTGAGCAATGAATCAAAACAAGCAGCTCTGCTACAGCCAGGAAAGGTCTCTGGTTTGAAGATCTGGCTGATTGCCCCATGCAGGTGGGCAGAAGCTCTGGCAGCAGAAGCGATGATGTGACCAGAGCCGAGGAGAGGAAATAAGAGACATTATCAGACCTTTACCCTGAAGATATCATCCTCAGAAGCAGCACACACGGTTTCCTTCATGGCCCTTTCTAGCTCCTCCTCCACTGTCAGGTCTCCTGATATCGCTCTTCTTATCTCTGGACCCATATCATGTAGTGTTCGCAGGCCAGCCTGGTCACAACACACAAATGTGCACGTTCATATGCAAGCAAACAGACCTGTCAGTTTAATTATGAATGTGTGTATGTGGTCTGCTGTACCAACCTGCAGTGAAAGAGCAGTCTTTGGGGGTATTTTGGCCACCAGGCCCTGTTCCTTGCGCTTCTTGAATTTCCTGAAGTATTCCTGAATTAGGAATGTAGCATAGAACTTCCCCACTGTGACTTCATCATCTGTGGGCAAGATAAAACACAATTCGATTTACGGCAAGCTTTTGTTTGTTGTGTTGTTTGGACTTTACATTTCTTCCTGCATTTTTCCTTATGCTAAATAAATCTACGGCATGTTCAGACAACATAATATTTAAGAATTCTGAATCCTCAATTCCTGTCATGAACAAGAAACAAGTCAGGCTCTACTACACACTTCTTCTCTGTAATGATACATAAGATGTCATTGAGAAGGAATTAGTTTTTACATCACAGATTTGATGGAACCCATCATGTATAGCCAAAAATAAATAAACAACAAAAAGCATAAACAGCCTTTCTGTTGGGAAGTTGTGAGGCATCCCAGGTCCAGCCAGTTGTCATCTTCCATGCCACACTACTGACACTGGACAAGAATAAATCTTTCTAGGGCACATGTTGGGTACATGCCATTAAATTAACTACTATATACTTCCACACATGTTTAGGTCATGTTCTAAACTTACCAAGTTCTGGCAATTATTATAAAAATTATTTTCAAATATTTTGTATGTATCAATTGACCCTTGCCCTATTGTAAGAATATTTGGTTTAATTACAGTTCCCAGTTTAGACAATAATACCAAAAGCATGATTTCTTTTTCAGCATTAATTGCTAGATATCTTATACTGCTTAAATGGAAGGACAAATTTCCTCCAACTTTTAATCATTGGATTAGGGATCTTAAGCACCATCTTACAATGGAGAAGATTCGGTACTCCACCAAAGGTTGCAGTAAAAAAAATTTATCTTACTTGGCAGCCAGAGCTGACATATACTGTATAGAGCAAATGGATCCAAACTTAATATCTGCAGTTTGACAATTGTTTATTTGTTTCTCACATTTTTTTTCTTCCCTCCATTTTATTTTATTTTAATTTCTACCTATATTATTTTATATTTGCTAAGCCTATTGTAATTTATTGTATATAAATATACAAAAATGAATGAAAGTATAAGGGAACTTTTATTTATTTGTATTCGCATATGTATGTATGTATATATCATGCCATGATGTAAAACAGATAAAAAAATGTGCATAATATATTGTATTGAAATGGTGCAGTGAAGCAGGGGGTTCTGTTGGAGCAAAGATAATTTGTCTCGGTTTTTCATATTTTTTTCAATTGTTGTTTTATTGAGCAAAAGGTTAATCAAAAGATCTGAACAAAAAAAAAACTTTATACTTTGAAAGCCTCTTTTCAAAGCATTCCAAAATATTACTGACGCCAACCTTTGAATATGCTCAATGTAATAAATGGCCTTTTAGCACCACAAACCTCCAGCAGGGGGAACAACTTGATCCAGCAGCTTCATGCTTGTCCTTTTCCAAATCTTCTTCACAATGGCCCTGAGTTCCTCATTCGCCTGCTCCAGGTTACCTGAAACAAGCACATGCAAACAGTGACTTTTTGTGAAAAGATTATAACTAAACATTGTTGAGTGTATTTATGCATGTGTATATGAACTGCCAAAATATAGACAGCATGTTACATGTCCCACAGTAACATATTGGATCACTGCTATACCACAATAAAGGATGCATACCGCTCTGTCCAGCGAGCAGCTTTGGGGCACTCTGACCATTGTTTGATTCATCTCATACCAACCTACAGGCAAAAACTAAAAACAGCCAAACCTGTATTAAGATCTGTGAAAAGATGGACTAACGAAACAGAGCAGGTTTCGCACACGATTCATGTTTTTGAAGCTGCTGCAAATGATCTGGATGAGCTCACAGAGACTGTAACATATCAGTTTCTGTGAAGACGTGTGCATTCCTACCAGGACTCACATACAACAATGACAAACCATGGTTCACTGTAAAACTCAGACAGCTACGTCAGGCCAAGGAGGTTGCTTACAGGAGTGGGGAGAGGGCCTTGTATAAGCAGGTCAAATACACACTGGAAAAGGAGATCAGAGTCGCAAAAAGGAACTAATCTGAGAAACTAAAGAGTCAGTTCTCTTCCAGCAACTCAGCATCTGTGTGGAAAAGTTTGAAAAACATCACAAACTACAAGACACCATCCCCCAGCACTGTTGACAACCAACGACTTGCAAACGACTTGAATGAGTTTTACTGCTGGTTTGAGAAAACCCCCACACCCACTCTGAACTGCTCTTTACATTACCAATAACACCTCCACCACCCCCGCCTCCCCCATACCTGCACTTCAGTTCAGATGATGTGCACCAGGTCTTCCGGAAACAGAAGAGGAAAAAAGCACCAAGCCCAGAATTTATAACACCAGCCTGTTTAAAATCCTGTGCTGACCAACTGGCCCCCATCTTCACCCTAATCTTCAACAGATCACTGGAGCTGCGTGAAGTGCCCTTCTGCCTCAAACTTACAGGACTAAATGACTACAGACCGGTGGCGCTGACATCTGTGGTCATGAAATCTTTTGAAAAACTGGTGCTGGCCCACCTGAAGGACATCACTGAACCCTCACTGGACTCTCTTAAGTTTGCCTACAGAGCAAACAGGTCTGTGGATAATGCGGTCTGTATGTTCTGCAACACCTAGACAGACCAGGGACCTATGTGAGGATCTTGTTTGTTGACTTCAGCTCGGCTTTTAACACTATCATCCCAAAAATTCTCCTGCCCAAATTAACTCAACTCTCTGTACCCATCTCTGTCTGTCAGTGGGTCAACAGCTTCCTAACGGACAGGCAGCTGCTTGTGAAACTGGGAAAATTCTCATCCAGTACCCGCACAATCAGCACTGGTGCCCCCCAGTGGTGTGCCTTTTCCCCATTGCTTTTTTTAGCCAGAACTAGCTGTCTGGTGCAGTCACAACAACCTAGAACTCAACACGCTCAAAACAGTGGAGATGATAGTGAACTCCAGGAGAACCCCCCTGCTCTCCCCCCACTGAGCATCATGGACAGCATTGTGGCAGCAGTCACATTCAGGTTCCTGGGCACCACCATCTCTCAGGACCTGAAGCGGGACACTCACATTGACTCCATTGTCAAAAAAGCTCAACAGAGGCTGTACTTTCTACGTCAGCTGAGAAAGATCAACCTCCCAAAGGAGCTGCTAAAACAGTTCTACACCTCCATCATTGAATCATTCATCTGCACATCAATAACTGTCTGGTTTAGCTCCGCTACCATATCCGACCTCCGAAGACTACGTCAAATAGTACGGACCGCTGAGCCAATCATTGGTACAACCCTTCCTACTCTCCAAGAACTGTACTTATCCAGAGCGAGCAGAAGGGCTGCTAAAACCACTTTGGACCGCTCACACCCAGCACACTGCCTCTTTTAATGTATACCTTCTGGTCGAAGCTACAGAGTTTTTTCCCTCAGGCGATCCATCTCATGAACAATTGATGATAACAATTGTGGAACTAACATCACTACCTGCTATACATTTTTTATACACACATATATTTATTTAACAACAAACTTTACATGCCAATTTGCACATAACAGCTGCGCATATGACGCTGTATATAGTAATATAGCTGTACATACACTTGTCAATTTGTATATATTTGCATTCACTACTTACTTTTATTTTTAAAATATATTGTTTATCTATTGTTTGTCCTGTCTCTGTAATTCTGTTGCACTGTAGAAGCTCTGTCACGAAAACAAATTCCTCCTATGTGTGAACATACCTGGCAATAAAGCTCTTTTTCTGATTCTAATTCCATGACTGTCAGTGACATTTACACACCTTCGGTTTTGATGCGTAGAGCCGTTCGTACCAGGGCAAAGAGAGTTGCATTAAACATCACCGTTCCATCACTATTGAGAGGCATGTTCATGGACACAAGCCGCTGCAAATACACACAAAAATTAAGTTGTGTACAATGCATTGCAAAACATTAATAAGCACTATAGTATCTGAAAACTACAGTAAATTATGTTTTTACCTTGCATGCCACTCTATGTGGACAAAGCTTTCCAAATCCAAGAGGCGGCTGAATTCTGCGCAGTAACGTCACTACATCCAGATGCTTTATCCGACCCCTGCAAACATAATAATCTTAATTTGAATAAATCTAAAGTTTATCTAATCTAAAAAATTTGACTATTGGAGAGAGTGCAAGTGAGAAAGTTGGCAAAATAGGAAGTGACTGACTTAGCCTCAGGATCATATTCTGCCCATATTCTTTTGAACTCATCCAGATGATGTGGTCCCAGTATCGACCAATCACGTGTTAAATAGTCAAAGTTGTCCATGATGACAGCCACAAAAAGGTTAATGATCTGCGGGAGAGGAAGAATCTGAATCACTGTGCCTCACAAACCCCCGAATCACACCCGCTGCTTCTATTATTATGAATACGGTAAACACTGTACGGAGGGGGTAAAAGATGTTATGCTGGGAGAGAAGATTTGACAGCAACATTCACTGCTGATATACAATAACAAAGTTGCTTACTGGAAAGAAATATCGATGTCAACTCACCAGGAAGGCGCAAAGCATATAAAAGCTAACAAAGTAGAAGATGGCAAAGTGACTGCCACAGTCTTCACTGGAATGGTTGATCTCTGACCCCTTCTCACAAGGGCGGTTTGGAGAACAGGCCAGCATGATTTCCTGCCACGCCTCTCCTGTCGCACACCTACACAAGCTCAGAGTGAGAAAGAGACATTGAATGAGTGAAGGAGAGAGAGACTGAGATGGAAACTGACCTGAAGAGCAGCAGAACAGCCTGAGGAAATGTCTGAAAGTTGTTGTTTCGGTTGATCTGGCTGTTGTCCCTCAGGGCGATTTTGCCAAACATCTGTGGAGTCACAAATACATCATAAATTGTGCACAAGTACAGGAGCTGTAACAGTCATCAATGCACTTCTGTGGGAAAGAGGAGGCGGACGTTTGGAGGAGCAAATGAAGCTGCATCTGACCTGCATGCCAATGACGGCATAAATGAAGAACAGCATTACGATCAGCAATGCGACATAGGGAAGAGCCTATGAACAAGAAAAAGGAAAAGACAAAGGTGTAATTGCTCTCAAAACTCAACTCTAGGCTTAAAATCTGGAACACAGCACATTTGCAGAAGGCACTGTCTAATTTAATTCTCCTCACCTGAAAGGATTTAATGAAGGTCCAGAGCAACGTCCGAATACCCTCTCCCCGAGACAGGAGCTTCACCAGCCTCATCACCCGGAACAGCCGAAAGAACGTGATTGAGATCCTGGCGTTATCCTCAGTGTTTTGGAGGCCCTTTTTCAGCATGACAGACACACACATTTGCATGTTTATGGAGAGCCAAAAACAAACACACACACACACATATTTATACACCCAACCATTGGTGTAGAAATTCAAGGTGACACACACATACACACATAGTTAGATTAATATGTGTACAGCATGTTAGACACGTCCACTATTAGCAAACTACAGAGGCACAGACAATGTCTGGTGGCTTTATGAAATAAATGACAATATTCCAAATGGATGCAAAGCATTTACAGACATCGATCACAAAACAAAACGCTAGGCACTTATAATTTATAAACACCCTATAGTACTAACTTGACATAGAAGCATTAATACTGTATTTCAAAGGTGAAATTAAAACTATCACAAACAAAAACACGTATCCGCAGACAAACTTTATATGATTTTATCAAATCTATAATAAATTTCTGCCACTTCACGACATAAACGAAAATCATGACATAAAAAGTCAAACTTATGAGACAGTAAGTCAAATATGAGACAAAAAGACGTAAGAAAATTTAATAAATCAATTATGAAAAAAGTCAATTATTATAAATTATGATAATATTGCACATAAAAAGCCTATTATGACACTAAGTCAATAAGTTTACATGTTTGATTGTCATAATTATGAACTTTATCTCAAAAATGGTCTTAATTTCTACTTTTTATTTTATAATAATAATATTAACATCAGTTTTTACTTTAGGTAGCTGTTATGTTTTTTTCTGACTTTCTGAAATTTTAACATCATAATTACATTTTTTATAGATATGCCTATGTTATAGTTAATAAAAGTATTATTTATTTAGCTTATGTGGTAGAAATGGGCATACATATTTATTCACTTTTTTTCAAATCTTTACTTCTTTGATATACTCTAAATTTATTTACAAAACGACTGCTCTCCTTAGTAAAAGGTGCAATCAGTAGTTCTTACATAGAGGTTAACTGTAGTTTTAAAAAGTTGTTTAAATTAATATGAATAAACACTGATATACAATAAAATCAGAAGTCAAATCAGTTGCCTAAATAACTATTTATTCTACTTTGGGAGGCTCATCTAATAGGAGCTGATGTTTTGAAATCTCATGATGAAATCTTTATTGTTTTTTTATATTTGGCAGAACCCCTGTTGTCTGATACTATTGCTAGTAGACTAAATGCCTAATACAGTATTTCTGACAGTAGCAGCATAGCTAAAAGGACGATTCACCCAAAAATAAAAATTACCTCACCATTTATTCTGCCTCAGAGAAATTCAGGTTTTAAACCTTGATGAGTTTCTTTCTTCTGAACACTAAATAAGTTATTTCGAAGAATGCTGGTTGATGATACCCAATGACTTATGCCCTGGTCAGATCACACGATTTTGTCACAATTTCCTTGACATAGGGTGTCTTGAGGAGTCGTAAATGACAACTGGGTGTCGTGACACAAGATTAAATCGTTTCTTCTTGTGTGGTGTGGCATGGTTCACAACTACCGATACCATGCCTGCGATGCCTCACAACACTATTGCAGAAAGTCTAGCATGTTTAATTTTTCCCTGATCTTCATGATGAGTTTTGTCACATGGGTGACACTGTGCAATAGGAGCACATAATTTCTCGGTTATATCAGCGGGTGCTGTCGTTAATGCGCTGGTCAGGTAATCAAAAAATAGGCTGCATATTTACTTATTAGTGGGTCAAGAGTGGTTAAGATCAATCATTGGTTATGCAAACTTTAACTACTTTCTCTAAAATATGAAAGCCTTTTAAGCAATTTTATTTGACAGTCTGGCACAAATATACAGACATCTGCATTCTCACAAGGAGTTTCTAAGTTCTCTCAGCCTTCCGACTTGGTTCTTCTGAGGCAATCTGGAAATACTTTAGTGCTGCTAATACATTGTAAAAGGCTGTTTTTTGCTTGATTAAACTAATTAAATTAAAAATGAGCGGCGCAATGGAGGATTTTGTCATTAAAAATGAAAACAGTTTAATATAAGTTTGTCTGAAACTGTAAATATTTCACTGTAATTTTATTTAGGTCAGATTTTATTTTAACAAACCACTTTGTGCATTGGCGCTGAAGCATATAGCATAATGGTTTTAAAGTACATCACCTAAAATGTTACTCGTTATTCTTGTTTATCTAGTGTTATCTAGTGTTTATCTTGTTTATCTAGATAATGGACCAACAAAAAATACATAAAAATTAAGATATAAAATACACGAATGCTAAATTTGTTTCAAAAAGATATTTTTTCCAAGAAAAATATATGAAATATTCTTTGTTTGTGCCCATCCACTACTCAACTGTGCCAGTGGATGATTTGTTTCCCTCTGTGGAAAATAAGGATTTAATTGATGCTTTACTGTAATTGTTGTATCACAAACCTCTATCATATATTAGCTATTTTTTAATAAGTCAATATTAATTGTGCTGATGTGCTTTCATTTTTTTCGTCTCACTCGCAGCAAATTCAGGCAAGAAAGGGTTTAATAAGAAACCCATGGCTGGAAAATACAGTATACATTAAGATTTAAAAGAAAATATCTTAATATTAAAAAGGAAATATTTGTTTGATCTTATCAATGTCATAAGGAATGCCCTTAATATAGCCTAGTTGTCAGCAAGCATGAGTGTTTATTGAGATTGACAGAAGAAAGAAAATCAAATTAGTTTTGAACAAGTGAAGGGTGAGTGATGACAGAGATTTATTTTTTGGGTAAAACATCCAAAAATATAAGTTTATCTTTAGTTTGATGTTGCATCCACACTACTAGGTGTCACTACATGTGTAACCTAAAGAAAAAAAAACATCTCAGTGCACCTTCAAATCTCAAAAACTGCACACACATGCCCTGTAAAAATCCATCACACAAACCAAGCAAAACTGCAAATAAGCTTCATGCATGTGGACATCAGACAGGAAATCATCTTTTCACAAGCCCCCAGCTGATTTCAGAGCTCTGCCACACTGGTGGTGAACTGTCACACCAGAGCAGACCAGCAGAGGCTGACACTGGACCACACACATAGAGAGCAATGACCATGTGACTACAGCGCACCAATGACAGGCTTCATAGCCTAGGTTGAGGCAATGGACACAAAGCCAGCATAAACATGTGCCTGCCCAATGCCACAGTGATGAGAGAGAACACGTGCGTTCATGCCGAAGTCACGTGGTGAATGACAGGTGGTGATGGACAGGTCGACAAGGTGATGGGTGGAATGAGAGGTGTGGTTTTGGTTACCGTTGGTCCGTACCATTGGTCTTACCACAGAGGAGGGGGGAGAGGAGGAGGGGTCAGCTGGCTTTAAAGAAAGGCAGACAGATGAAAGCTATAGCAGCGCCGACCACCCAATGTACATCTGTGTTTGTGTGTGTGTGCGTGGGAAATGTGTCCATCAGTGTGCGCTTGGAGGTACATTTGTTGGGTCTTTTACAGGGACGCCTCATAGCAGGTCTGTCTTTCTGCCAGCTGAGGGTGCTACAGCACATGGTCCATGTGAGGGGGAGCCATACGCTGTTTCTGCAGCGGCAGACTGGAGGATGGGTTGGTGACACACGCAGACACATGCACAGATTCAACATCTCTCACGAGTCCAGAATCTCTAGGCAAGTTTTTCATGGTGTGTGTATGTGTGTTGCAGTGGATGACTGTTTGTAGGTGTGTGCTGATTTTCTACATGCAGATAGACTGGTGTCTAAATCCTCTGCAGTGCCACGATAGGCTCAAAAACTATACGTTGTCATGATTTTAGTGGTGGAGACTAAATTCTTCATTCATGTTTTTTTTTTTTTTTTTTTGGTAGAACTGCAGAGGATCTGGCAACCCCAACCATGCATGTAGCACACACATTACAGAACTGGGTCAGCAGTGTAACTTGTTCCAAATGTGCATCTGTGAGACAGTTACCATGATAAAATCTTCACACAGAACCACTTTCAGAGGACTGCCCCATATCACAGATGTTATCTCACATTGCACAAATACAGAGATTTGGCACACACTGGTAAACGCTGCCCCCTGGAGGGTACAATCATGACCATAGGCTGGCTGACACTCAGTTCAAATGTTAGGTTAATCTCATGAAAATAAGTATTTGCGTCATATTTTACCCTAAAACAAATGCAGAAAAAAGTACAAGTAATAATAAATGAATAATAAATAGTGATAAAATAATTGTAAAATAATATTTTATCTATTACTATTTTAGAAAAATGTGTGTGTGATAGATAAAGTCAATAGGGCTATATATACTTCAAAATAAAAGAAAGTTTTGCAAACAAAAAATAAAGTAATGAGCAAAATAAATAAATGCAAATCTCTAAAAATCACAAAGCGAAAATACATTTTTGTGGAAAAAAATTTTGCTAACAAAAATAAAAAAACTGCAAAGGAAAAATAAGTTTTGAGAAATAAAAATGTAATTTGCAAACAAACAAACAAACAAAAAAAAAACTACTATAAAAAATCAAGCAGTGCAAAAAAAAAAAAAAAACTACAATTTTTGCAATTTTTAGTCAACCATGAGTTTGCGATGCTGCTTTTACTTTGCACAAGTTTCTGTGCGTTTCACTTTGTGGCCCTGATTTGACAAGGGGGCGGAGTCGAGGGGATTGGCCGTTTATTGCAGGCCCGGACCTACTGTGCTGTAAGACCACCTCGGTGATATTGTGTCTCCAGGTGATCATGTCGCTTAAATAGAGGAAAGTCCTGGCCATTGACTTGACATGGTTTTATAAAGGCAATGCTATAAAAATGTTTAGCAAATATGTATAGTTTTTTATTGCAAATATTCAGTTTTTTTGCACTGCTTGATTTTTATTTGTAGTTCTTTTTTGCTTGCAAATTTTATTTTTATTCCTCAAAACTTAATTTTCTCTTTGCAGTTATTTATAGCAAAATTATAATTTTTTTCTTAAAAATACATTTTGGCTTTGTGATTTTTAGAGATTTTCAGTTATTTATTTTTTTCAATACTTTATTTTTTGCGATACAAAGCTTTGCAATATAAAATTTTGTATATATGGCCCTAGATTGACTCCATAGTGACATAATATCAAGCAATCAATCAATTTCCAAATGTTCTATTTACCAAATAATGTTTTTATAAAGGGAGTAAAAAATTAACTATATAAATAGTATTTTAATAAATATAAATAGTATTTAAATGAATAGTTTTTTAATAAATATAAATGTAGATGTTTTTTATATAAAGATATTTTATTTAAATAATACTAATAATAAAATAGAATAAATAGAATAAACACTTTTTTTGCTATAATTTTACATTTTCACTAGGTTTAACTTTTCTCATATAAAAGACTTTTCATCTTTTATGTAAAGATATAAATATTTCATGAGATATACCCCTTTGGTCAATATATGTTTGTTTTTTATGCATTTTACCCAATTATGTTTATTAATTGTTCGTAGCAGTCAGCCAGCAGCTAATGGCAGAGGGAGCAGGCCTACCCAGAATGCTGTGTGGGTGTTCAAGTGTACCATAGAAGAAAGAGAGAAGAGACAGAGGAAAAACACTGAAAAAAGGGAGAAAAATGCAGAGAGACAGAAAAGAAGAGGCATTCATAGAGAGGGATGCAATGTGGCATCGTCAGCAAAACAGAGCTGGCAAACACTCCCATCTCTCCACCCCCCGCTTCTGTCCAATCAGACGGCACGAATCAGACAGTGCCTCCAACAGGCAGGGAGGACAAATCACTGAGAGGAGCAGAGCGGCCTCAGGGGGAGGAGGGGTCACATAAACGCTTTTCTAAGGGAGAACAGAGTCGTCCGGTTTCACTCTAATCTCCTTGAAGCACTGAGAGGAGGGACTGGCTATCAGCACGGATTCATCACTTTCATTTCAGATCACGAATCAGATTAATTAACAGGTTAATGAAGCATGAGAAAAAAAGTGCTTTCTCAAAGTCAAAAATAAATCAATAAATAAATAAACAAACAATCCAAACACAATGCTGGGTCAAAGGTCATGCCTTCAGATCAAATCAGATGCTGGATGAGGAGAAAACTCCAACCAAATCAAACCCAGTCAGTGCTGAAATGGATGTGTATAGCAAAACAGGGGGTATATCTCCGGCATAACTGCTGTCAATCATAAAGGACCTTCATTAACACTTTTTGAGCAGAGAGTCCATATTTTGTTGTTACTTACTGTAGCCTTGTATTTGTTCATCTACCTTCAAGTAGTTTTGTAGTGTCATATTCCCAGAGACGGGCAACATTATGTTATAGAACAAAAATAAGGTTTGAGGTCAGTAATTTGTTTTTTTTTTCTTATGCAAATATTTGATCAAAAGTTACAGTGATATTTACAATGTTACAAAATATTTCTGCTTCAAATAAAAATGTGGAAATTTCCAATAATCTCTATTTGTTAAATAATCCAAATAGATTAAATCTTAATGCAAAAATAGTAAGCATCACAATTGTACGACATTTTAAGAAATAAATGTCTAAATCAGCATATTAGAATGATTTCTGAAGGGTCATGTGATACCAAGAACTGGATTAGGCTTACTGAAAATTCAACTTTGCCATTACAGAAATAAATGTCATTGTAAAACATATTAAAATAGAAAACAATTATTTAACCATCAACTATCCTAATATTACTGATTTACTGTATTCTTAACCAAATACATTAAAGCATTAGAGAGATTGCTTTCAAAAACATTAAAAATACTTACTGATCCCATTCTTCTGAGTGGTACTAAACATCAAAGATAATATATAGTGATCATTTCAGGTTAAAATCAACCAATACCAATAAATACCTGATATGCATCAAATACTACATTTGAAAGTTGTTTACATTGGCATTGTTAACCAATTTTGATCTGAAAAAAGCTAAACAAGGCTTAAAGTGTACACTAAACAAACAAGTTTGTTTTTCTAAAGAGAGTCTGGGCTCTTCTGTCAAAACAAATTTGAAGGTTTATGAATTGATTCAACAGTAAAGCAACATTTTCAGCATTTACTGAATTACAGGCAACATTGATCAAATCGCCCATCCATCCTAATATAACAGCTTTCCAAAACAATGTATCAGTCTATATTGATTGTGAAGCCAGAATATATCACCCTGAGTGCTATACAAGGTCATTCATGCCTATGTGTGCGGGTGGAGGGTTAAAGCAACTCCATCTTTGTTAGTGTGGGGGGGTGGAGGGAGGGGTGCAGGCAGGCAGATTGAGAGAGAGAGATTACTTACGTTAACCTCTGTGATGGCTATATCAACAACACTACCCACTACAATAAGGGCATCAAACGTGTTCCATGCATCAACAAAATAATGCTGGACGGAAAAAGAAAAAATGAAAAAGAAAAGGAGAGAGGAGAAAATAAGGAAGAAAACAGTTACACATGAACATTTAACTCACAGAAGACATGAGGAAAAAAAAACAAATCATAAAATTAAATGACGGGTGTGAGGAAATAAAAAAAATACGAGAATTCCATGATGACCTGGGACCTGTCATGCTAATCCATCAAAACCGCCCTGAGAGGTACGGCCAGGACTCCAGGGTTAGTTCGGGTGTGACTGTTAGTTACAGCAAAACAACATACATCACGGCCTGGGGGATGAAAACAAACGCTCTTTCTCTCTTTTTCACGGGCCTACCAAAAAATGCTCCCTTTTTATTATTATTACGCGTGTGCCCTAAATATACCTCTCACCACCAGAGGGCGACCTGCCACAGCAGCCATCTTGCCATCAGGACAGGGGAATGAGGATTTGTAAGGGACAGCAGGAGCAGAGAATGGCAAGAAGCACAGGGGGGGGGGGGTAAAGACAGCAGAGATGGACAGGAGAGCAAAAGAGAGAAGAGAAAGAGAGAAAAGAGAGAGAGAGAAAGAGAGAGAGAGAGAGAGAGAGAGAGAGAGAGGTGGCGATGTACTTACGTTGATCTCACTCAGAATGACGTCTATAATGCTGCCAATTACGATGAGGAAGTCAAAAACATTCCAGGGGTCACTAAAGTAACCCTACACAGGACGAGGGGAGGGTGGGGGTGAGGGGTGAGAGAGGGCAGTTAGAGAGGAAGAATTGACCATCACTAGCGCTGCCCGTACCCATGATGCATGAGCACAGTCAACATCCCAAACGCTCGTTAGCCAATCACCATTCAGCAAAACAAAAACAAAAAAAATCAGGAAATTACTGATTGTACATGTCCATTTCCACATGAAAATGCGCTTTGATGCTCATGTTTATAGGAAAAAAGATGGCTTTCAGGGCTCTAGAGGACGCTTGAGAGCATGTCTGCTTTGAGTAATTCAGAGCGGATGGCATCTCTACTGACACCATCTTTACAATATCTGATTTGTGCTTAATAGCGCAGGAAAACCTTTAATGGACTGGAAATGGCTGCCAAGTTATGCGAGAAGTCTTTAAACACTAACTGATGGAATTACTGGGTCTGTGTTTTAAGGCTGGCGATGTAACTCATATCAGAGGAAGAGCGGGGGACTATTATTGTTTCATGTTAGATTCATATCTGTCCTCATCTGGGCCAAAACTAGCGATCATTGTAAAGTACGTTAAGTCATGTAGGTTAAATAAGTGTGACGTGGCATAATTCTGAAACAGAGGGTTGTCCACTGAAAACAAGCTTTTTTAATAAAATAAAACAAAAAAATGAATAGAAAACATTGAGCCTGGAAGGCAGCTGCAAAAAACATACAGCAATTAAACAAAACAAAGCACTATTAAAAAAGTACTGTACAATGCATTTTGGGACATCTGTATTAAGAATAGCTCATTACTTGATAATATCAATTCTTAAAAATATCAATCTTTCCATCCTGATTAGTTCATGATACAGAATTGTAATAATAAATATAGATTCCATGATTAAAAATTAGATAATACATAAAAACATGCAGGTCGTACCCTGGGTTTGAAGGCGATGAGTTTGAGGATCATTTCCACAGTGAAGAGGCCGGTGAACAACATATTGAGGATATTCATGGCTTTGTTAAAAGACTGAGATTGACCATGGTGCTGCAAACACAAGAATTAAAAACGTTATAAAATATATATATACATTTCTATTATTTGACAATACAGCTATGGAAAAATTATCTGGAAACAAGATTCTCTGGAATTACAATTAATAGTTATGTGTTAGCAATATGCAGTGTGTCATATTTGATGGAATAGCCCTGATTTTCGATCACAATCAATAAAATATGTGTTATTATTGTCATTTTCTATAAAGAAAAAAAAACTAAATAAAAAAAACTCTTAAATGACAATATTTGATAGGGCTGCATGATATTGGAAAAATCTGACATTGCAATATTTTGCTTATCTGCGATGTGAATACAAATTCACCAGATGGCTTAAAAATCTCTATTTGGGAAAAAAAAATCATTAATTTAGATTGATTGGGCTGATTTTGTAAGAGTGTGAATTATGTAAAATAAAAAAAATGCAAGCAAGAGTAATTATAATAGAGCAAAGAAAAAAGTAAAATAAATAGTGCTTTATGGTTTTCTGGAGAGTCAAACTGTATTCAGATACAGACACAATGAACAAAGAAATGTAAAATAACTCTGTATAGTCTGTATTGTATTGATAATTCTGTAAAATTATTCTGCATTAAAGTTACAAATGTTGCACATTATTGTGCCTGAATACATTGCACTCTCTTGAAATGCCTTTAAAAACACATGCAAATGGTAAAGTTTCACTCTGTTATGGTTAAACTTTGCAATGACTAATCTCATTGCATCTAAATTGTGGATCAATTATAATCCAGACTCAAGGTTGTATATCATGCAATGTGACTACTGCAGACAGACACATTGCAATATCGATGCTAAAACAAGGTATTGTGCAGCCCTAATATATGGTAACACTTTATTTTAAGGTGTCCTTGTTACACATACTCCATGTGCTTAAAATAGTAAATACAATTAACTTTGCTAATTATAATTCCATGCAACTATCCCTAAACCTACCCCAAATTTCAACCATAACCATACACTAAGCACATTCATTAATTTATTCATTTTCCTTCGTCTTTATCTTTGTCTTATTTATCAGGGGTCACCACAGCAGAATGAACCGCCAAATATTCTGGTATATGTTTTATACAGCAGATGCCCTTCCAGCTGCAACCCAGTACGGCAAAACACCCATACACTCTTGCATTCTTGCTGTGAGGCAACAGTGCTAACCACTGAGCCACCATGTCATCCTAGTAAGTACATGTAATTGATTAATATTACTCAGTAGTTAAATGAATAGTTACACTGCACAGACAACGGTACGTTAAAATAAAGCATTACCCAATATGTTTTATTGAATTTTGTTCAACTTTCAGAGCTTTGTTGAAATTAGACCTTTGTAGAATAAATACCTGATAAATCCAGTAAACCCAGAGAAACTGAGCTGTATGCATTAGTTGAGTATCTGTGTGCACTAACCTGCATGGCCAGGCAGATGGTGTTGAGAAGGATGAGCGTGAACATCAGGTACTCGAAGTAGGTGGAGTTCACCACGTACCAGACTTTGTACTGATACGGGTTTTTGGGAATGTACCTGCGTAGGGGACGAGCCTTCAGGGCGTACTCCACACACTGACGCTACACACAGAAACAGATGAACATGAGTTACAAAGGAATCAATCATTATCAGAAACCAACAATCCAATCCATAATCTAAACTTGATTTATTGTCATCAGTCTACCTGGTTCTTGTCCAGCTCACAGTTTTTGTACTCTTGTTCTCCCTGCTCCTGAAACGTCACAATGACGAAACCTACGAATATGTTCATCATGAAGAAGGCGATGATGATAATGTAGATGATGAAGAATATGGAGATGACCACACGGTAGTTGTAGATCGGCCCAACATCCTCTGCATGAGAGTCAATGGCTCTGTAGAGGAGCCTGTGGGACAACAGAAAGCTTCCTGTTTGAGTTTTCAATCACTGCTTTTATTACTGATGATTTTCTTGAAGAAATACATGAAAATCTTAAAGCCATTTCTACCTAACTAAAAACATTCCTTGGTATTTTTTGATATTTATTTAAAATTAACACTGATCTTTTGAACTTTCAACTCATCTAGGGCTGCAACAACAAATCAATAAAGTCAATAATTGTTGATAATGAAATTGTCAATAAATGCCATTGGCGATTAGTTGGGCTACGTCACATTATACGATTATGTTACGTCACATTACTCAGCTGTTTGCACAGTGCAATGGAGGCTACAGAACAGGAGTCCTGACACTGGTTGCAGGAAAAAGCCTACACCCCATTTCCTACAAGAAAACATGTTTGTGATACAAATAGGCCTGTCAATAATCAATATATCGACTTATCGTGCAATACTTGCAGATGATCACAATATTTTTTGCCGTTGCAATATATATTACAAATTCACAAAAAACGTTAAAGCCATTTTACAAAGACATTTATATTCTTCTTTACCGGTGTCAAAGTTTATACTTGGACATTTACCTAATAGGACATTTAATAGTATATATAATAGGGCATTTACCTTTTAAACATCAAATTATAGAATCTATAAGAAATAACCTTAAGAATGATAACTATGCTAAAGTGTTTATGGCTATTTGCATTATTATGCTCTTATATAATCACTATATACACAGTGGCATAAAAAGATCTCAAAATGACAATAATATCGCTTATCGCAACAATTTCTGTGATAATATATTTTTATAGATAAATTCCTTATCGTGACAGGCTTAGTTAGGGGTGGCCGAACATCAGCATGTTAAGCAAAAACTGTGTCTCTTCATCATGTAAAATGATCTAGTTTAAGTGCTTTTGTTTAAACTGTTTGCTAACTTCAGGACAGCCGTGCTGGATCTGTTCAGTTATGACTCGCGAGCATCACATTACGCAATCACCTTACGAGCTGTAGTAATTATTTAAATGGTGCTACTTTAGATTAGCTTAAATTAGACTATGCATATTAAAAAAAGAGGTCTTTCAAGTCTCACACATTTTAGCATGACACACGCATTTGAACCTACTCACAAGGCACACTTTGTATTCTCACAGTTAGAAGTTATTGGTAAGGTATATACAATTAATGGTTGTAAATATATTAAAAAGTAGTGGTAGTGTATGTGTTTGTGGTGTTTGTCTCTCGCACCCTGGCCAACCCTCAAAAGTGGACACAGCAAACAGAGCCATCATGCCCTGCAGGACATCATCAAAGTTGAAGTCACTGTTCTCCCAAGAGCGTTGAGCTTTCTCTGGCTTTCCAACATTTCCATCTTTGTACAGTATGTAGGCACCTCTGTTAAAAAAACATACATAAACACATTAATGAGCTTTTTCTTTACTGTCAATGTTGAACTTTGTATGCAAAGACAATGAGATTTCACCTGCACTCAGCCTGCGTCTGTTTAGAAGTGTCTGTGCAGTAGAAGAATTTGCCCTAGAAAAAAAACATCAGTTTACATGCATTTAACACCAAATGTTATTGAAGTGCAAACAGCACACAGCTGGGTTCCAGAAAAAAACCCTCATCATTTTCTCTGTAGACAAATATATTGTTATCAATTATTTATTAAGAATGAAACAGCAGAACTTACCTTGAAGAGTTGAACACCAATACAGGCAAACATGAACTGCAGCAAAGAGGTGACGATGACGATATTCCCGATGGTGCGGATGGCAACAAACACACACTGAACCACATGCTGTGAATGCAAACAAAGCTCTCAATTTAAAAAAATGCTCAGCACATCCATTACACTGTATGAAAACTGTAGGTTAGAGCCAGTCTCTGAACAGAGAAGTGTGCAATTTTATGAATGAGACAGAAAGACTCACTTTGAGGCCCTTGGCTCTGTTGATTGCTCTCAGGGGCCTCAACACCCTCAGCACTCTGAGAATCTTCACTACATTAATGGCACTTGACCTGTGAATCACAGCACAGTTTGGCATCACCAATCAAAGTGGCTAATTACCGATCATGTGACTGTACTAACAACACTACAGAGAGAGGCAGATGCCCACAGATTGCAAGTAATTTCTGCTCAATGTTTCTGCTTAATATTAATCTAAATACCACTCATTCCCACATTTTAAACAATTAAAAGTACTAGTGCAATCAAAAGATTTACATGACATTTACATTTTATTCAATTGTTGAAAATGTTTACTTATTATTTTTTATTGCAATTTTATTTGCATATAAATTTGAATCAAAGATATGACCATTCAAAAAGTGCAAAGCCTTATTTCAGTAGCATTTATAGATTTTTATGGTATATATTTTTTATGTTTTAAATGAACTATGAAATGAATTATTTTTCTTTTGGTCTAAGCTTTAGTATTTTTTGTTTGCTTTTGTCATTTAAATAAAAAGCATATTTTCATAGTCTTAATTTATTTTAATTTTTTTAAGTTTTAATATTAGCACTTTAACTTAAGTTTAAGAAAAAAAAACATTTTTACACATTTTTCATCAAACATTCATGTTTTATTGCAGCTTTTTTAATAAAAAAAAAATTAAATTCAGATCACTTAGTTATTATGTACATACCAGAAAGGAAATTATATTCAATCCTGGTCCACTTAACATTAACATTGTCTTTTAACTTACACAAAACACTGCATAAAAAAATCTATTTTATCATGTATATTTTGTTGTGCTACAATTGCACTCATTGACGAAAAAAAAAAACAGTCTACGCATTCTGTCCTTTCTTGGTCACATCTTGTATTTTTAGTTAATTAAAATGTCCTTGGCCTGTGTAACAAATTCAGTCAAACTGCGCGGCCTATTTGGAAGCAGTCTAAGACTTATTTTTTCAGTTTGGTGAACACCACAATGAAGATGGCAGTGTTCATTCTAATGAACAGTGCTAACAAGCAAACACACCCTACTTTGTTTTAATAAAACCAAACCTGATAGTATGAATACACCCTTATTTAACAATAACAACAATGTTTTGGCCAGACATAAACTGAATAGCAATTGACCGGGCAATGAAAATAATAAAGGTTACACTGGATAGATTATTTGTGCCATGAGAAGCAGTAGTACTGGTTAGTTTGGAAAAAGGTACTTACTGAATTCCAGAGGAGATCAGAGACACACTGACCACCACCAGATCCAAAATATTAAAATAATTCCGACAAAATGAACCCTTATGAAGAAATGCTCCATACGCTGTCATCTGAGAGGCAGAGCAGACCAATGGAAGACAGCGAGGAATTAGATGAGTGTGAAAGAAACACCGTGAGAAGGTTATAGTAGGAAAGATATTATTAGCATGAAATGAACTGGGACACATTTAACTCTGGAATGGAAATTTACCTTTAATATGATCTCTATGGTGAAGATTCCTGTAAACACATAATCTGCATAGCCTAGAATCTAGCAGAGAAAAAAAGAGAAAGAAATGCAGATATCAAAGCCTCATAACAGCAGTGCTACAAACATGATGTATATGTCAGTGTGTGTATGTTTGTGTGTACCTGATTCCTGAATGAGTCATTCTTCACTGGGTCCTCCGCTGCCAGTGAAATACTGCTCAGCAGTATGAAGAACAGGATTAAATTGGTGAAGATGTTGTGGTTTACAATCTTATGACACAAAACCCTGAACCTACAGAGGAGAAAAAGGGGAAAGAAATTTAGATAGAGAAGACATTTTTGGGCTTTGAATACTAAGCAGCATAGCCCATTTATGTAAAAATCAAAGTGTACTGATGTGTGTGTGCTTTTCATACTTGTTACTGGGGCTGAAAACAAAGAAGGCTTTGGCTTGTGGCATAGGGACAGCTTTCTCCTTCAGCTGAATGTCAGAGAGTGGACGTGGACGAGGACCTACTGGCATCTCTGGCTCCTCCTCGTCATCCCCCCCTGCTAAAAGAACAACCGATAGACCAATTCACAGAGTAAATGAGACGCTTCATCCCTCAACAGTTTCTCATACTGTAGGTCTTTGCATCACTGATGATGACTTATGTCGTCTAGTATACAGTTGGCATGAGCTGGGGAGTGTGGTGAACTTGGGGAAATCAACAAGTGTAAAGAAAAGGACAGCTTTGCTCAACCGAAAAACAACTCACGTAGAGTGCTCCCAGAGCTGAATACAACAGCCTGGGCTCTTCTGTGGAAATTACTTAAGGTACTTTCCTGAAAAATAAAAAAGACGCACTCTTTCTCTTAACACACCTGGGAAATCGTTGACAGGATATGGATTCTTCTCTTCGTTGTCCTCCCCTGTGTACTCATCTATGTTGATCTAAAATCAGACAAGCAAACCAAATTCTTTTTCAATATTTTAGATGAGAAATAACAATAATAATGATAATAATAATGATGATAATAATAATAATAATAATAATAATAATAATAATAATAATAATAATGATGGTGATGGTTATTATTATTATCATAATCATCATTATTATTATTATTATTATTATTATTGTTATAAAATGTATAAATTATTAAAACATTGTTATTTAACTGATTTAATTCCAATCAATTAGTATTATTATAATTACTATTCTAATTAGGTCACTAAATACTGGAAAATGAATCAAATAGTGAGGGGAAAACCATTAGGCAAGTGAAGAATTGCTAAGCACTTATATTATAAATGTAGTCATTCTTTAACTATATGCAATAATTTGAGTAGTTGGTACCACCATTATGGTCACAAGTCAGGTCACACACACAGTACAGATTTGATGCTGCATCTGTGCATCTGTATGCAAATATCTTATTTGTACGTGATCTGTATGCATCTCCTTTACCAGCTTTATGTTTAGAGACAAAAATTATATATATAAGCCATTATTATATGATAAAGGTGTACACTGTAAATTAAGTTGATTTTCCAATAGAGTTTGGCTTTGTTAGGACAATCTGTTTAAAATCTAATCTTTTATTTGAAAAATAGGGTTTTTCTTCTTTATTTTTATCACTTTCTTTTTATATTCTGTTTCCACTGTCACAACTCAATTCCTATTATTGCTTTAATCAGTTTCTGTGCAGCTACTAACCTTGGTGGCAGTTGGCGTCTCTCCATCTGAAGTGATAGATTTGAGTTCAATTTTTTCTTCTTTCTTTTCATCCTCTAGGGGTGGTTTCTCAGAGTTCTGGCGCTTCTCTGGACTGGCCGTTCTGTAAGACAGAGATGGTGTCATAAATGTGTGCATATGCAGCTTTATGGTCCCGTTAAGCACCTGTATTTACAGCTCTTCAGAGGTGCAAAAACACTTCTGCAAAATGATACTTAATTTCCTCAATGTTAAACTAATGAAGTCATAACTGATCCAGTCTTAATGAGCTCATTAGGCAGGAGACAGGAAATCCTCATAGGAAGGTTTTATGGGCCCTCAGACCATCTCAAAACACTGCACTCAAGTGAACTCTGAGTCACTAAACCTGGCCAGCTTCTTTCTTTCTTTCTCCTCTTCTTCCTCTTTCTGCGCTGATGTTAGACTCTCTGCGTCTGCGAGGTTGTCCACAGCAATGGCCAAGAAGACATTCAGGAGGATGTCTGTTTAGAGTTCAGGAACAGAACTATCAGTTTCTATTATCAAATTGTTTATTTTTGGTGTCACATCAAACTGCAGTTTTTAGGATACAGTTTCCGCAGATGAAGAGGATGATGAAGTAAATGCAGACAAGCATGCCAGGAAAGGACGGTCCTCCATACGCCATGATGCCATCGTACATCACAGAGTTCCAGTCCTCTCCAGTCAAAATCTGTTAACAACAAAAATGATTCAAATCATTGAATTAGTCCTGATTAAAGCCATATTGCAAGTGTGCGCTGTGAGTGTGAGTGTGACTGTGGCAGAACCTGAAAGACGGTGAGGAGAGACTGAGGGAAATTATCAAATGTGCTGCGTCGTGTCTCATCAAAGTTGAACTTTCCACCGAAGAGCTGCATTCCGAGCAGACTGAAGATAATAATGAAGAGGAAGAGCAGCAGTAACAGGGATGCGATTGAACGCACAGAGTTCAACAGAGACGCCACCAGATTACTCAGAGAGTTCCAGTATCTGAAAGTGGACAGTATGCATTAGTATAAACACAAAAACAAATGACCTAAACATACAGTACACACATCTTTAACACACACCTGGTGATCTTGAAGATGCGAAGCAGACGTACGCAGCGCAGCACAGAGATGCCCAGGGGTGACATTATTTTGGTCTCCACCAGGATGGTTTCCAGAATCCCACCGCACACCACAAAGCTGTCAAAGCGGTTGAAAAGGGAGACAAAATAGGCCTGTAGGCCCAGACTGTACATCTTTAACAGCATCTCACCGGTAAAGAGAGCCAGCAGCACCTTATTGGCTATATCTGTAAGTACATAAACAACACATTTATTCAGTGTGAGATTTATAAACCACAATAACAACACCTAAAATAACAATCATTATAAAATACAGTCTTGTTATCATTATTTTTAAATCTAAATGAATGATTTATTACCACAGATGTATCGATCAAAAGTGACCATTAAGTGACAGACATTTGTAATATTTTAATGTTTATTTATAACTTTATAAAGGACCATGTGATAACCCCAATGAACAGCTGAAAACTCACATTTACGTACAAGTTTACAATAAATTGCTCAATAAAATATAGTAAATCTCTTACTTTACAGTTTTTCTCAGTCGCTTTGGTGCGTTTCTCACAAAACTATTTACATTTGCACAACAGTTAATGCATTTCTCAAAACAATTAGTCATTTGTGCACATCATAGTAGCAGTTTCTCATTCCTTCCAACAAATTGCAAATGCTTTTGGACATGCATCAATTGCTTTCATACAACTCTCTGCTGTTTGTAACATTATCATTTGCTTATGTCATGTCAGTCAAAATTAACTAAACTTGTGAATGATGAATAGTCATTTCATATAAAACTAATAGTCCTTATTTCATTACTTGAGTCATTACATACAAAAATTTTGAACTAGTTGTCAAAATCTGTCAAGCCAATTTTATTTAAAAACTTTAAATCTTTTTTTTTCTGAAAATGTCTTGAATGATTTACAGACCTGTGTATGTTGTAGGTTCAGTTCCAATATGTACTGCAATATTGTTTACAGTTGTGCTCAAACGGAGTTTATGTTTGTTGTAAATAAGGGTGTATTTATTCTTTTGCACAATGCTGTGAATAAATTAGACTTGTAAAGAGCATCTGCAGTAAAAATGTGAAACATACATATTCAGATGTCTCACTATGTCTCACTAAATGTCTCACACATGTCTCACTACTCAGATGTCTCACTAAATGCAGTGATGTCTAACTTTACTGTAGTTTTCAAATGGCTGTGCAAATAGTATATCATGCTGTCTTAAGCATTTTCAGAGTGTCACCAAAATCAGACTTTTATGCATTGGAAAAAATGTACAGAGTAAACTGTCATGATGGAAACATGACAAAGCCATTTGGCTATCTTGTTCATAAACAATGGTGGCAGGACTTTTCATCTTGATGACACTGACACTTTCATTGACATGAATACTTGCTTTTGAGGAATGAGCTCTCCATTTTGAGCAAGTGACACGCTTTTGCAAGTTATCCACTAGGTTTTGCAGTTTGTACTAATTGTTTTGAGAAATGCATGAACTGTTGTGCAAATGTAAATAGTGTTGTGAGAAATGCACCAAAGCGACTGAGAAAAACTGTAAATGGTAATAAAAATGCTATGGCATATGGCTTGGGGTTGAGAGCGGAGCTATTTCTATGTCAGTATTATTATATTGATATGTGTTGAGTACCTTGTACATTGGTGAGCCAGTCCGGCTGCTGGTGATGCTCTGAGGCAATAGTAAGTGTGTTCAAAAATACCAGAAAAATCACCAGCCAGTAGAAGACGTTTGATTTCACTGCTGCACGGCACTTACGACGACATAACCGATTCCACCGGCGTGAATATCGACTGTAAATACAAAGAGACAGAGATAGAGAGACAGAGAAAGAAGGAGGGAGGAAAAATGTATGAAAAGTTCAGAGTTTTAAATCTGTGCATCCTGACGCTATTCTTACTGAATGCAGTATTCACTAAATGCACTCTCTGAAAATATAAAAACAACTGTATGTGTGTTTCAGCTGGCAGTGACTGTAAATGCTACTGCTCTTGATTCTTTTGGCATATATAGCAAACAAATCTAATCTGAATAACGCTGGCAGTCTAAAATTGTTAATGGATATCTAGCCACTGATTCGAGGGCCACCGTGATGATCAAAACACAACACTGGCATTAAAACACAACAAACACACACACACACAACACATATATATGAAGAGCGTAAAGGAAGGCAGCCTCAGCCTTTAGGCGGTGTGCAATGTACTAACCTGAATTTGGATTTGGAGATCCTATTTCTGGAATGGAAAACAAAATGTATTATACATACAGAACAGACACGACATCATGAAGGACAGTGCTCCACAGAGACAGCAGAACTGAGAGGAAATCAGGTGGACCTGCTCATACTGTACATCAGCACTCTGTTTAGAGCGCCTTGTGGAAAAAAAGACAATGAGCAGGAGCAACTGAGTGCCGCTCACATATAAAAGGATGATAGATAGATAGATAGATAGATAGATAGATAGATAGATAGATAGAT
>CAIGQZ010000320.1:12960370-13022747 GCA_903798205.1 Danio tinwini | reverse complement strand
GAGAGAGAGAGAGAGAGAGAGAGAGAGAGAGAGAGAGAGAGAGAGAGGAAGATGAATTACCAGTAGAGATGATACTCATTGCTCATCAAAGGCTGGTTTAACACACTCACACGGACAAGCAACTCACTTCCAACCTGTAAAGAACCCCTACTTACACTTTTAGCCAGACACACTGACTGCAGAGATTAGACCAGGGTCCAAAATGAACACTTGCTAAATGTCAAATTGACATAAAAATAAGACTTGGCAAATAAATAAAATGTAGTTATTCTGCATTATAAAAAATGGTCTAATGTAAAGTCTAATGCTGAAAATGCTAATCTGAACCTTACTGAAGTCAGGTGATCGAAGACTTACCAAAGAAAACATTTGCTACAATTATTGCATGTTCTAAACATCATTTGTAGGTTTTTTTCTCCAGATCATACATTATGTTTAATATCTTGCACAGGAAGTCACCGAAACATACACAATGAACCCAATCCTAATTAGTTTTCTTTACTATATTTGCAACAGGTGCAGTTCCAGTTAGAAACAGAGCTTAGGTCACTTTTGCATGAACACAAAGCTGTTTCTTAGTAATGTGCAAATAATAAAACAATAACCATACTCGCTTAATTACAATAAAATCTTATTACAAAAACACAGACCTATTAGACAGGTAGATAAAGGAAAGATTAAGTATAGAGGAAGGAGTAAATACATTTTTTTAATATAAATATAAGAATTACTGAGACTTTTTTTAAAACTTAACAAACAGTCCTGATGACTGTTATATATCCATGCTCAGATGTGAACTTTAAGTTTTTAAGATGGACTATGAGTGCCCCAGAAAATGCTCGCAAAGAATAAAATGGTACACCTCATCAGTACACGCATAAATATACTGTTATTATTAGGGCTGCACAATATATTGTTTCAGCATTAAAATATCGCAATGTGCGCATCTGCAATAGTCATATCGCAAGATATGCAATGTTGAGTCTTAATTTTAGTTGACCAGGAGCTACAGAATTGTATTTAATTACTGTATTTATATGGCATTTATACGATTTATGCAAAAAAAAAATAAAATAAAAAGGAAAACAAGATTATTTCACTTACCCCACTGGCATATAATTTTGCTTGTTTTAAGGAATTACTTTTAATTTTGACTTCTTTCTTCAGTTTTTACTAGATTTTTTTTTTAATATTTGGAGTAGAAATGAGACAAAGCAAAGTAACAGAAGCCTTTTTAGCATTTTTAATCATTCCATTTCTGTAGCTGAATACTATTAGACTCATCAGAAAACCATCAAATAGTGCTATTCAAACTATCTTTTGAAACTGTATTCAGCAGTATTCATCGCAAACAAATAAAATATCGCAATATCACATTTTTTTAATATCTTGCAGCCCTAGTTAATATAGTTCATATAAATCAATGTTAATTAAACTAGGCCTAAACTATTAGCATATATACACCTTTATAATGATTTGGATGGGTTCAGGAAAAAAAAAAATTCAAATGTGTGATATGTAAAAGATTATGCTGTCAACCAAAACCTTGCTAATCTACTAATCAGCATGCAGGCCTACAATTCCATCTCATTAACATGCACAGGGGCGGGGTCAAGCAGTGTCTCTAAATTCCATGCTCCATTCGCATTGGCTCTGATCTTTTCCCCCTAATTCTATTTCTCACAATAATGAAAACACATTATCAAGCAGACTACACCACCCTTGGAAATGGGATTATGGGATTATGTTTGATCGGATATTCCGAGACAGGATTACACATGTCGAATAGTGAAATTACATCATTTGTGTGCTGATGATGTCCTTAGAAAATTAATGTATTTAAGATGAAAATAACTGTTAGTCTTACAATTTTTGAACTTCTTGTTTTATGAACGAAACTTGAAATATTTTTTGTAACATAAACACTAAAGCAAACAAATCTGCTGAAGACCGATGGGGGTGAAGCAACATGAGTCTCAAATAAAAATGAATATTTCAGTGTTCAAATGGATGAATACTGAAAGTTCACTCAGAATACTCTGCAATATCTCACCATGGTTGTCAAAGAGAAAACACAATCTAAACCATCAGAACCATCTGAACTGGTGATGTGCAACTGTTTTTCTCTAGATAACACAGATCACATGCAGATCACATCGCAACGGAGCCTGATGTGTGACTGAAATCTAATACAAAGCAGCTAATTCTGATTCAAATACCTGGAGAAAAAAAGAAACATGCTAAAAGTCCAGATATTTCAAACAGAAAAACTTTACCGCCCCGAAAGAGCCCATATTTTAAAACTCTTAGATCTTCATGATTCATCTTCATCATCATTCAGAAATCAAAACCACGGAGAGTCCATCATCATCCCTACCCAGATTGACATGTCTGAGCAGGGAAGGATGAGTTGGGGGTCAGTATATAAAGGTCTAGGGGGCTTGTTGCACTTTTGCCATGCAAACGCAAAAGTAAACCGTGGTTGCTTTGGAAACGCACACGCCTTACGAAGCAGAGCTGCTTTTTTCTTCACTGCTCCACGGATGTACTGTAAACGATGAGTCTTGCCTGAAAACAACAGATCAAGACTCAAACAGTCAAAGACAGACACACTGACAGACAGAAAGAAAGAGAGAGACGCCACCAACACTCCCTATCCTAACATTCATCATTAGGCACACCAAAATTAAGACACTTGACACAACACACTGAACATAAAACATCACTCTTCTTAATACAAGTACTGTACTGAGGTGCAGTTCTATTTTGTGCCACTAGATGTGTGTCAGCTTGTAAATTGGAGTATATCTGTATACATATACTGGATGTGTTTAAAAAAATCTTTCCCATCTGATTTTAGTTAGGGACTAAATGACAATACACAATATCAGGCTCTAAATTGCCAAAAATAAGTTCAAAGACACAAACATACACATATACACACACAAACAAGGGTATACAGTATATCCCTGCAGGGGTTGCCCATTTACATTTTCTTAATGTAGATAAATTATAGTTACCAATCCTAAGCCTAAATCTGGCATTTACATGATCTAGATCACTATCTGGAGCAGATCCTTACTAAATGCCCTTTCTCACAAGAACTATTAGTCCATTTCTGTCTGCATCTTTCAGCAATGTAACGCCTAATACAGAGAGCAAAACCTGCCTGCATATAAACACAAGCACATCCATACATTCCTTTGATTAGTGGTTTGTGTTTAAAATAAAATAAAACAGTAATATAGGTTATTCATTTATATTTATCATCAGCAGGCAGGTTAATCTTGATCAAAACGTTTTGTCCACTTGAATTCAGATCAAACCAAGCATGATGGCGGTTGAGCTACTGTTTATTATTGCTTTCTTAACACCAATATATAGAGAAAAAACAAGAGGCTGTGCATATTAGGTCTAGAACATGCATGAGCCCATGTAAATATTCATAGATCTCCAAGTATTTTCAAACTCAATATAGATCAAAAAAGAATTTAACCTAGTAATACAGCAATAATTTGAACATTGTAACCCATATAAAAAGGCAATACTTTACTGTCCACTTTCATGGACCATCTCTGACATAAAAAAAAAACTGTGATCAATTCTCTCTCGACCCTGGTGCTTTCCTATTTTTGTACTTACGATTTCTAGGCTTGTCGTCATCCAGTCCCTCGTCGTCATTCTCAGGGTCAATATCCTCTGCTTGCGTGATCCAGTCCAGGTAGCCCTTAAGATCCTCCTCCAGCTGCTGCTTCTCACGGAGCTTTTGAAAATCACCACGAGCTTTGGCCTTTTCTCTCTCTTTAGAGAACTCTCTGCGAAATGGAAAGAGAGAGACCTGCTCTGAATATCCATCCCATAAAACTTAGATTACTTAAAAAAAAAGAAGAAGAATTTTAAAAATGTATATGTATAGACAAGCCTGAAATTATTTATATCCCTGGCATTTTGTTTAAAAGGTAAATAAAATAAATATTTTCCACAATGATGCCTCTTGTACATCGGTCAAAAAATAGTTGAATAAAACTAACTTTAAGTCAGAACTTGCTAGGTGTATGAATAATATCCAGCTTGACTACAGTATATAGTGTTTAACATTGGGTTCAACATAAAATGGCATTTCTACACACTATTTTACTTCTGTGTGGCCACATATAATACAGCATAAAACAGAACATGAAAAATGCTCACAATGAGATCATGAATGTGCATTTAAGTAAATAGGGTTAATACCGTTTTCATGTTGACTTCTGAGCAATTTTGGCAATAAAATGCACACATGCTATTAGATTTATGATTTTCATCAGAAAAATCATGTTTTGTTTTTATAAAAAGAGAAAAGGAAAACAACTTTTTTCCCTTGTATTCTTGAATGTACAGTATACACAGAAAAGAAACAAGAAGATTACAATACTCTCTTACACACTTCTTCTGACAAAGACAAAAAATTGAGTAAGAAAGTGAGAAAAAGTTGGAGAGAGAATGAATGAGTGTCCCTTACCCGCTTAACACCCCAAGAACCAAATTAAGAACAAAAAAGGAGCCAATGATGATTAAAGTGACAAAATAAAGCCATGGCCAGGAATTCCCTACAGCATCATTTACCTGGGAATGGAGGGAGGGATGGAGTATGGGAGGAGACAGGGAATACAGAGTTGAATGAATGATTAGTAAAGGTGTCCCACTTGAGTCCTCTGGGCAGTAAAAACACAAACCCTCTCTGTCTGTCTGTACCCCAGTGCTTTGAGAAAGGAAATGTTGGATGGTTCAATCAGAGTTCACTCAAACACACACAAACACGCATTTAGCACACAATTCTTACCCGCTCAACACACCCAGAACCAGATTAAGAACGAAAAAGGATCCAAAGATGACCAGACTGACAAAATAGACCCATGGAAGCTCATAACCCATGGCATCCTGCATCTGAGACGAGGAGGGGACAGTTAGATAAAAGGAGAAAAGAGTGAAGAGAAGAGGAAGACAGTAAGCGGAAACGAGTGCAGTGTCCATCAGAGCCCCAGAACATTAAGAAAAGCCATGAAGCACAGAGCATCTTCAAAAGAGAGAGAGAGACAGAGAGAGACAGGGAGACAAGTCTAGCTGAGTCTGTTTAACTGCCTTAAAAGATGTCATCAGAAAAAACGTCAGTCACTTTAAGTATCTAGAGGAGTGCAGAAGACTGAGACACAGTAAAGATGTGCTGTGGCCCAACAGGACTTTTCCTGTTAGCGATTCTGCGAAATCTGAGTTCAGATTTTCATAAGCATTGCAAGTATTTTTAGTGGCCTCACTAAATAAGAACATGACATAATATTAAATTAATTTAATTGTTTTAAAATTATAAAATGTATTTGCTACTATTGTTTACATTTCATATTAAATGTTACGTTTGGTTTGTTGTATGCACACAAAAAATATCTTTTATTTCCCTTACAAAAATCTATAAAAGTCATCATTGTTTAGCCCTCACATACACAAATCATAATAATACAACAAAAAACAATATGCATTTAATTCTTAAAACATTACAATATGTTCTTTTACACATTTGTTTTTCTATAAAATAATGATTGTTCATTAATTTTTCTCCGGCTTGGTCCCTTTATTCATCAGGGGTTGCCACAGCAGAATGAACCGCTGACTTGTCCAGCATATGTTTTACACCACGGAAAATGAAATAAAATAATGACTATAATACATTTTTGTAATTATCATTCAAGACATCCACTACAATGTCATTCAGTGTAACAATTGTTTATATATTCAATATTTGGAATATTTTAATCAAGAATAATTTGATGACATCTTAAAATACTCTATTTAAAAAGGCACAGTGAAGCCTCGCAACACTACATCCTTTAAACCACTGGGCTGTTACCTTTTGTTTTTAATCATTTAAAATAATATCACTAATTCTTTTATATATTTTCAGGGTTTCTGCAGGTTTCACCAAGACAAATTTAAGACTTTTTAAAACTATGAAGAATGAAATTTCAGACCTATATAGGGCTAAACACTAAGGATTATTTAATCGCCCAGTTAAAAAAAAAATGTTGCCCCATCAAAAAAACTAATTCTAATTTGAATTTATTTATTGAATGGGATAGCCCCTTGAGATGAATCACCTTATTTTCGAGGGGGTCCCTAAAGTAATTAGTTATTACTTAGCCACATATTTTAAATAATGTCAAAACAAGCAGACCCTAGTTGTAGTTGGGGTTTTTTCAACATAATTAAAACACTTTTTTTAAAAACTAAATGTGTGCACAACAGACTACTGTCTGTTAGTTATGAATATAGTTTTACTAAAAGTTTTATTGAGATGTATTGTTGGGGATTGAATGTGTGTTGGACCGATTGAGTACATAAACAAAGAAAAATTAAGACCCGTTTAAAACGATTTAAGACCTAGAAGACAGTGCAGTGAATTGCAGAAGACTTTTTAAAGTTTTTGAAATTGAAGACCCTACGGACACCCTGATTTTAAAGTGTACAGGTCAAAATGAGTATGCTGTTTCATTTTTACATAAATATATCTGTTACACTGAATGATGCTGAATATTATTTCACCCAAATTTTGACTTTTTTCCACAAAATGTATTTGAAACACATTTGACAACTTGTATTTCCTTTCTTTGTATAGAAAATCACTTTAGTAAGTTTAACTTGATGCCGACACCAAAATGGGACGTCTCGTCTTTGACCCATATATATGAAAGTGTTCAGGATTCCTAATGGATTTTTTACTATAATTTAGATCTAAGAATATAGCAGGAACCATTAAATAAGAAGAATTCGTGCAAGCTACTCCCATTTGACACTCACTGATGTACTGGATCATGTCCAAACAACCTGTTTCAGATTAACGTCTAGTCATAATGTAAATTGCATGGAAAGCTATTACAATCCCCAAAAAATGTCTTCACTCCAAGCTCGCAATCATAATAGTCCTATTAACAATTAAATCCTCAACAATACTGTTTTTCTGTAAAACCCTACAAGACAAATCCATTAGGATTACAATTTGGCTTTGTTCCGGTTTGGCTTTTGTTCCAGTTAATTTTTTGTTGGTCATCTTTAGAAATGCAGTTGACTATGACCATGCTTATACCTGGTGTTAAAATGTGTTTTCATCAATATAATTACAGGTGTAAAATTATAAATACAGATGTAAATTGGGTCTAAAATGAGCTTGTCCACTTCGGACCCCTTCCAGAGGTACTTAACTTGCAGAGTTGTACCAAAAATGTATTGTAATCAGTAGAGTTGCCATCCAAACACTATTCATTCTTTTTTCTGTTTTCTCATAAGCTGTTTAAAATGTTTTATTTTTCATTCAATAGTAATTGCTTTCATGTAGAGCATGACAAAAAAACAGGAAAGAGTCTCAACAAAACTTGTTGCTTGTCAACTTAAAGCTTGATAATATTATCATCTCAGATATAGTTAAATTCTAATAGTAATACTCTATTGACTACTAGTTGAGATGTAGTCATAAATATACTTTTATTGAACCAAATGTCTAAAAAAAACATCAAAATGAAGTGCGACCTTTCTTCCAAACTGAGAAAGACCAGTAGGTGTCCTTTAAGATATAAACTAAGGAGTGTGATGCATTCCTAATTCTGTCTTATTCATATGTTTCAGTAAAGTAAATGTTTGAGTCCTTCTATACTGGACTGTGTAGTGTGCCGTTACTGGAGCAGACTCACCCAGTACAGGACATCAGTCCAGCCCTCCATTGTGATGCACTGAAACACAGTCAGCATGGCAAATGCAAAGTTATCAAAGTTCGTGATTCCATCATTTGGGCCCTCCCATCCCATCATGCACTGCGTTATGTTGGGAGGAGAACAGTGTCTTCCATGGGCAGAGCTTGGAGCGCAAGGGGCTGGCTTCTCTTCAGCTATATGACCTAAAAGAAAACAGTTGATCTTGGTAAACACCAGGGTCAATGGTTAGTTCAAGCGAGAACCAAAAGCTGAAGTCCTGACCTTTGTGTCCATCTTTAAAGAAGAAACAGGTTCTATGCATCTTTCCCATGAAGAGTTCGAGGCCGATGATGGCGTAAATGATGATGACGAACAGAACGAGCAGAGCGATGTGAAGGAGGGGAACCATGGCTTTAATGATGGAGTTCAGCACCACCTGTAAACCTGCAAGCACACAGAAAACAAAGCTAAAAAATACTGAAGAGAACCATTTCTCCTTGGGGATTTTGTGAATGAACCAATTATTAACATATTTATATATTATTAGCAGGCCCACTCGCAAAAATCTGAAAAATTGTTGACCCTGAATATATGAAAAAATATATATGAAGAGTTCAGATGCAAAAAAACTCTTAAGTGCCATGTAAAAATGTTCTTCTAAAATTAGCCCTTTTCTTAAGCTCCTGTCTTGATTCAGTAATTTCACTTTTATGGCAAAGAATAGTTTTTTTTCCATTGATTTTAACATGAAATAACTGAACATAAGAACATGAGAGGCAGAAAGAAATGCTCATTGTAAAAAAAAAAAAATCTAGATGGCACTTAGAGGTTTTTGCATCTTACTCTTCATATCTAGTTTTTATTGTTTATATAATAAATCATATATATATAATTTATTGTTATATTATTGAGAAACATGTAAATGGTTGGATGTTAGGATTCTTTGTGTACAATAATATTATTTATTATATATTTTATTATTTAATTTATTTTCTGCCTTGTAGGATGTATTAGATGAAAGATCTACTGTATCTTTGTGTGCTAAACAAATGGTTCTAATTGATTGCATTTTAAAACTTAAATAAACATTTTTTTTTTTATTTTATTTATTATGTGTTCAGCTCCTGTACTCTCAAACTAATTCAGCAAAATCTTTTTTCTAACAAAATTATGTGCAGAAATAGCAAAGAAAAGTCCAAATTCTATCTGGCCCTGATGATCAGAAATGAAATGATGCAATGCATAGTCTGATGACCAGGACCAACTGTGAAGCCAAAACAGCTTACAATAGATTAGAGTGTATAGTTTAATTGTCTTCTTACTTGGATGTTGGAAATAATTATTTAAATGCAGATTAAAGTAACTGCTCAGTATCAAGTGGTCCAAAAAACCACATAATAATCGCATAAGTCACATTCTGGACAAAACTGCAATCAGAAAGGAAATGAATCTGCCTACACAATAATAAAAAGCTGTGCCTACATCTGCTAATGACAAAGCTGATAGAGTTTTGACTTCTGAATTCCTGGGTTGTAATTACTGATTTTACAATTTTGTCTAATCATTTCAGATCCTCCTACATGAAGGAAATGAACATTCATCTAAATTCATGTTCTCTCAGTTTCTCAGCCCTGACTCATGGGCGACTTGCTCAACATTTATTAGATGAGTGTGTGAGTGTGTGTGTGCACTCACTAGGTACTCCAGACACGAGTCTCAGAGGTCTCAACACTCTAAAGGCTCGAAGGGCTTTTACATCAAACCCAGCAGCTTTGCCACCCATTGAAGTACCACCATCCCCTTTAGTGGCCTGCTCTAATATTGCACTGAAGAGCCTGAAAGAGAGACAGAAAAAGTTCACTGATTAACACAGATTATCAATTTACATTCTAGAAGTTTTAAAATAATTGTTTAAATAAGTCTTTAAATGACAGAAGCGTTGGTTGAACACAGGTTGCAGCGTCATGCAGCAGGTACTATTTATTACTTTATTTTATTTTTAATAATGTATAATTATGGGGCGACCCGGTGGCTCAGTGGTTAGCACTATCGCCTCACAGCAAGAAGGTCACTGATTCGAATCCAAGATGGGTCAGTTGGCATTTCTGTGTGGAGACTGCATGTTCTCCCCGTGTTTGTGTGGGTTTCCTACGGGTGCTCTGGTTTCCCCCACAGTCCAAAGACATGTGCTTTAGGTAAATTGAATAAATGAACTAAATTGAATAATGAACTAAATTGGCTGTATGTAAATTTAATGTGTGTGTGGAATGAGTGTGTATGGATGTTTCCCAGTACTGGGTTGTAGCTGGAAAGACATCCACTGTGTAAAACATATAGATAAGTTGGCGATTCATTCCATTGTGACAACCCTTGATGAATAAAGGGACTAAGCCGAAGGAAAAGGAATAGATGTATAATGACTTGTATTTAAAATTTGATTTAATTGCATTGTCATTACCCTTTAAAACTCTGATAAAAACAAAATAAATGCAATCAATTTTGCACATAAAACTATATAAGAGCATTTTTTATACAGATGAGACACTGAGTCTAGAGCATAAAACTATCACATTCAGAGCAGACAGCCAGACCATACATGTGAATTATATTTAGAAGAAAAAAACCTTCAGTTTTTAACAAGACCTTGAAATATACTACATGTTTTGATAAGAGTAAAAATATTTAGTTTTCAAGGAAGGGCTATGCTTGGAAATGGCCATGACGTCAAATAGAGGGAGAGAAAAACAAGATAAAACAAAATAAATAATGAACGAATAAATTAATAAAAATAAAATGTAATGAAAATATTTATTTTTACATATATTAAAAAATGATTTCATATTTGTTCCAGCAACTCTTTTTTTGTGAAAGTGTATTTATTATATATTGTTTTAAAAGAAAAAGAAAAGAAAAGGAAGAAAATGAAACTTTGGCAGTTAGTTGAATAGATCAAATAAATTTAAGTATAATGCCTTATTTTAAACATTATATTTTTCAAATACAATAAAATAATAAAATAAAAGAAGAAGAAGATCATTTTATCAATTGTAATATTTATGGAAGTGTATTTATAATGTTATATTTGACACTTTAGATGTCAAACTCCAACTCTAATCAAAACACAGCTGATGCAACAAATCAAGGTGTCCAAGACTCTTTTGAACACCTTGATTATTTGGATCAGCTGTGTTTGATTAGAGTCGGAGCAAAACTGTACAGAGCTGTGGCCCTCCAGGAATCGAGTTTAAGACCTATGCTTTAGATGCAGCTTTTGACGCACCACAAAAAGTGTCTCCGTCACCTTCTGTGACAACTGAAACTGCACATATGAGAGTGTACTGCATATAATGTACATACCAGAGGTTACCAGAGTTTGCAGGGATCTTGCACTCACCCTACGACCACGATGATGAAATCCAACAAGTTCCAGCCATTCCGCAGGTATGCATTAGGGTGACACAGCAGCCCATATGCAATAACTTTCAGAAAGGCTTCCACCGTAAAAATGATCAGAAAGAGATACTCCACCCGTTCCTAGACAGACGAAACAGACGGAAAGAGGATATTAGTTCTCTAATTGCATCAGCTCTAATATCTTTAAGCGTAAAGCCACTCCAATCTCTGAAGTGACATCAGAAAATGTTCTGAGCCATTTGTCTGGATGACATTTTATTACAGATCAGGCCTATCAGAGGAGAACAGATATCTCACACACACAAACACACAGAAAGTCTCTGCACCGGAGAGACTGTGTTCCACTGGATTATAGAGCAGAAATGCTGCGTCTGTAAATGCCAGAAGAATTTCAAAGTCTTTTCTGACAGTCTACTTACTTTCCTGTGAGGATCAAAACACAGACATTCATCTCTGAGGATGTGTCTACAGATACAGGACACCAATTTCAGACCTGATTTTTTTTTCTCTCAGCTGGGGCTGTCAATTGATTTCGAATTGATATCGACACTGAAAAAATGTAAAAAAAAAAAATAATAATAATAATAATAAAAAAAACAATATTGTAGCATAGTAAATTACTAAATAGGCATAGTGGCTATAAAAATAACAATCAACTTAAAGGTAAAATGACAATAAATTAATACTTTATACAATAGTACAACTACTACTGAAAGTAGTTTACATTTATTCCTTCAGCATCTTATACTGTGTGTGACTGAGTACATTACTATTGACAAATGACTTAAAAAATAAACAAACAGCTGAACTGTTTATTTACAAAGTGGCAGAATCACACCATTAAACATTCAGTGGGAAACAAACATTTCAGATTTTTACAGGCACATTGTACTTCAAATGAAATGCTTCAGAATAAAATCCATATATATGCTTCACAGAAGAGAGA
This sequence comes from Danio tinwini, assembly GCA_903798205.1. Lineage (NCBI taxonomy): Eukaryota > Metazoa > Chordata > Actinopteri > Cypriniformes > Danionidae > Danio > Danio tinwini. The sequence continues at coordinate 13,010,672 of CAIGQZ010000320.1, read as the reverse complement.
ACATTAGCTCAGAAAAGACCATATTGTCTGAGAGTTTTATCACACACACAATAATGTTAGAGTGATTTTCTTTGCAGAAAGGATATTGAATTTAACACTGTGATAAGGATTAGTTTTAAAGAACTAGCGATTTTAGCTTTTCAATACAATTCACTGCAGAGCTGCATTCAAAAGTTAATTGCTTAATTCAGAGAGTTATAAATGTTTAATGATAGAGACACAGGTATGAAGCCAAATGTTGCTTATAAATAAACTGCATTAGTCCAAAATAATTTAGCACAAAAATTAGCACATTATTATTTATTTAAAAAGAAAATGAAAATTGGTCAGAGTTATTTGTTGTGTGTTCAGTCATTGCAGCAAATAACATTTTTTGCAATCAATGCAAAAACATGCTTGAAATTACAACATTTGTGACCAAAAGTTTACAGATTATAACAAATATTTATTATAATAATTTAATATTATTTTAATAATTTGATCCTTCAAAATTATTTCGCATTCAACAATAACAAAACACCCTTTTGTACAGGGATTTAAAAAAAATATATGGGCAAGTCAATATTGATAAAAATTTAGTTTTAGGTAGAATCGAGAATTTGACAGAAACAGACTAATATTTAGTTTGTGCGGAATCACATTACAAATCAAGTAGCTCCAAAAACGAGGTTAAATGATGCTGTTATCACCTACTTTACTGTAGACTAAACTCTGAAATCTGGAATCAATCCGAGCCTCTTAAATTAATTAAGCTCAATTACTGACAAGAGCCCTTGGTCATCAGCGCAATCAACACCACTGCAATCTACTACTACTACTACACACACACACACACACACACACACACACACACACACACACACACACACACACACACTACACACTACACACACACACACAGACAGAGAAGAGGCAAAACATATTCACAGATTTTACACGATTACATTCACATAGACAGATGCATCTGTTATATTTATCTTAATCTAAGATCCGTTTTATGTCCTGTACTTTATTTGCTAGGATATGATTGTATAACACAGTCTGAACACATAGAGTTCAGCGGTCTCCGGCTGCTGATCTGCTGTGTATGTGTGGATGTAAGAGGTCAGAGGTTGTGGGAGCTGCTCTGAGACAGTCTCGTCCCCTGAGAACTGCTTGGGTTTACAGAACAAAACACGAGCTCCAGCACTGCTCGCGGAAAGAGACGGAAATATTCCCATGGCTCGGTCTGTCAACGGTCACTCTTACAAAACACATAAAATGCAGGGATGGTCAACCTGCTCTCAGCAGTTCACTGATCTTCCCAAGCCAATGGGCCTCTCAGTCTACAAAACCTGTAAGAATCCTGCACTTCAGTAAAGGCCGGCTCAGAAATAGGTCCACTGATCATAGGCGATGACGTATTCAAACTAAAATAACAAATGTGTGTGACTTTAACATGAATAAAATCTCTATGGGGAACTGTTTCACCCTCATGCAAATCTCATTTCTCTTGAATTCCTACTGTAATGAATAGACTTTGGGACAAAAATTAGCCTAGCAATGATAAATGTCACCTTAACCAGTATTAAGGTGTTTATTATTCCACTCTGTTTTGATTAAGCTGACAGAAATGTTAGATTAAGTATGCCATTGTTTATCATTTAGGATCAGGAACATGCATGCAAAGTTTTGACACTCTGGTCAACTTGATCTTTTGATTTTATGGCCTAAGGTAGCTGCACATGACCAGAAAAGAGCTTACTGTATGTCAATTGCTCTCTAATGGTATTTTTATTTACATTCATGCATTTTGGTGTACCCTATTAATTATATATGCATCAATGGAAAGTTTTTCTTTTTATAATTTCAAGCATACAGTGCAAAAATGCTGGTTTTGTCTTGTTTCTACTACAAATATCTAAAATGTGTCCATGAATGTGCTCATTATTCTGGAAGCTTTTAGTAACATGCTATATCTATCTGAATTATAGAAAAACCTTTTTCACTTTTTCACAGTCTTTTTCACAGTTAGTGATATTTAAAAAATGTGTTTTACTTTGGGTTAGTGTTTTACCTGTTTTAAATAAGAAATTATATACAGCACACATGCTTTTTAACTTTTTTCCAAAATCTTTAGTGTTTTGGACTTAAATTACATAATTGAAGTATGAATGTCATAAGTGTTAGCACATGCTTGATTATTAATAGGGATGCTCGTTAATGCCGATTGGATGATTGGTGTGATAATGATCAATTAATGGTGTTAACTATCTGTGCATGCTTTGTTTATAAAACATCACTAAGATACCCTTTTTTAAAACTAAGACTAACAAAATCAGAGCAAAAATCTTCATGGATTTTACACAACACAGTTTTGAAGACAATACATCAGCAAAAAACAGCCTGTTTAATTCTAAGTGTAACAGGGCAAAAAAACCACCATAGGAATTTGGATTATGGCTGTTTTCAGCACAAAATGATAGCATTATGTACACCTTAGGGGGCAAAAAGAAATTCAATAACTAAACACAAAAAATATATATAATAAAAAACAACAACAAAAAACTTTTAAACAAAGTACTCACTGCAGGACTCAAATACTCTCTTAAACTACTTCTTAGCACCTGCTCTCTTATCTGGGATCAATGCATCAGACAATATAACACACAATCCTCTTATAACTAATCTCATTGTGTAAAGTACATCTGTGAGAACAATGAAGATACAGAGTTTGTGTGTGTGTTTGAATTTAAGTGTTATGCAATGCTTTATACCACTTCACCAAAATTATGAGTTTACACTGCACGTCATTCAGCAATACTGAAAGACAGAAAGAGTGCGAGTGAGAGAGCGATTTACAGGGCTACTCACTCATGCCCATAATTGCAGCAATAGCACATTTAAAAAGGTCAATTTAAGCCTGGAGTAGCGTAAGATATCCATGTGAGTGAGAATGTATTATTAAGACTCTTAGAAGGCGAGACGTGTTAGTTTTCCTTTGAACCAGCTGGCACAGAGACAGACACACACACACACACACACACACACACACACACACACACACTACAATCATTGATCAAATATGCATGTTTGCAACACTGTCTAGAGCAGCTTAACCCTCAAAACACATTCAGGTCAATTTTAACCTGGAATAGGTATTTCAAAATATATATAATTCAGAAAAATGTAAAGAAATTTTATATGAGGGCCACTGCAGAGTTTATTTTCAACCCTGCTTCCACACACTAACCTGTAGACTTTAAACAAGCCTGAAGAACTCAATTATTTTGATCTTCATGAATGGACCCTCCAGGAACTGAGTTTGACACCTATGATATACTGTGCAGAACATCCAAAAGTAAATAAACATACAGTATAAATGGCATGTTTCATGTTTCCTCCTCCAGTCATCCTCGCTGTGCTCCCATGACAAAAACACATTTGTGCCCAATAATGTGTTTTATTTCTGTATTAGTGATCGCAATCACAAACAAATCCCTGATTTTAACAGGATTTTCTAAGTGAACCGGTTGAACTAGTTCACCAAATCGAACTGAATCATTTGAACTGATCTGCTTAAGTTGAGTTTTTATTATACAATATTTAATCTGATGATTGTTAATCTTGCACCAAACAAATATCCGAATTTACAATAAATAAATAAATAAATAAAACTAATACTGAAACTAATAAAAACTAAACTAAAACTGAGCAATTTCAACTGAACTTGAAAACAAAAAGTTAAAATGAACTGCCCTTTACATGCAAATCAATGGAATGCGAATGAATGAATGAATGAATGAATGAATGTCTCTTTGTGTTATGATGATGCTAAATAAATGGGGTATGGTGTTCTAATTCAGGCTCCAAATGCAAAGCATGACAGAGGTCAGATTAGGACTGTATGGCTTATACAGTTGAAGTCAGAATTATTAGCCCCCCTGAATTATAAGCCCCCTGTTTAATTTTTTCCATAATTTCTGTTTAACAGAGAGATTTTTTTTCAACACATTTCTAGACCTAATAGTTTTAATAACTCATTTCTAATAATTAGTATTAATTTAATTAATTTTATCTTTGCCATGATGACAGTAAATAATATTTTACTAGATATTTTCAAGACACTTCTATACAGCTTAGTCACATTTAAAGGCTTAACTATGTAAATTAGGTTAACTAGGCAGGTAAGGGTAATTAGGCAAGTTATTGTATAACACTGGTTTGTTCTGTAGACAATCACAAAAAAAGTAGCTTAAAGGGGCTAATAATTTTGACCTTAAAATGGTTCTTAAAAATATAAAAACTGCTTTTGTTCTAGCTAAAATAAAACAAATAAGCCTTTTTCAGAAAGAAAAAATATTATCAGACATACTGTGAAGATGTCCTTGCTCTGTTAAACATCATTTGGGAAATATTTAAAAAAGAAAAAAAATCAAAGGGGGGCTAATAATTCTGACTTCAACTGTATTTTCTACAGTGGAAGGAAGTAGAGATTCATTGTACATCTTTTTACAGACAATGGACAAAAAACATGCACACGTTTAAATATGTGGGACGGATATAATTATGGAACTTTCATGTTTTTTTTTCATCCTGTTTGAACTTGGTATTCAGTGGGTACTATATGAAATGTTACTGTATACAAAATTTTCCAAAGATTACTAAAAAATATTTATTTTTGTGTACCAATGGGAGAAAACAGCATATGGTTGAGCAGAATAACAATTTGTTGTTTTTTAACCCTCATCTGCATTCAGGCACAAAAAAAAAAGTCAAACTAATCGCACCACATTTTGCAACTCATCCTTTTTCTTTTTCCACTCTGTAATGTGTCAAATGATGATACAGAATAATAAAATAGCTGAAAGAAAACATGATAAAAGCATCAACGAAAGAGTAGAGAGTCAAAAATGAGAAGTCAATGAGAGGAAGAGTGGAGAGATGGAAGGATGGAGACAGTAGAGGTGAGCTGTGCGGCTCTCACTGGATGACAGTCACGATAATTCAATTTTCTGTGATGGGTGCACAAACGGGGCCGCGAGCCAATCAAATTACAGAGAGCTGCTCAGGGGACAGAACCTCTCGATCTCTGTGATCTTACCTTTATGCCCAGTCTGTCTGTATCCAAGGTAACAGGATTTGCGGTCAGCAGATGCCATGTCAGACACACCTACCCACTTACAAGTCATTTCTGACAGACACATGATGTCACAAGGCAACATAATGTTGCTTAGTTAGGGACATGGCAGCCTATAAAAACTGTACTTTTTACCATACACAAAATGGACAGAAAAAAGTGGACAAAGTAAATGGGATTATTAAAAGATAGCAAGCCAAATTCAAACTAAAAGGTCTTCTTAAATATCTTGACATCCACAGCTTTGTTCAATGTGTGACATAATTTAACTGAAAAATGAAGATGGGCGAGGCCTATTGAGTAGCTCTTCCCCTTTTTAAAAATAGCCAGTAGTGTTTAGTTTACATCACAGCTCAGCCAGTCGTTGAGCTAAAGCATATGTTACTCCTGACAGTCTTTAATAGCAATGCAGAGCCTGTTTTAACCATTTCTTCACAATAAAATACAGCATTCAGAGTAGATTTGAAATCAGTCCAATATGTTGTTCAATATATGATCTGCTTTGTTGTGTCATGTCTTCGTACCAGAGCAGACCATGGGTTTGTGTACTGTTGCAGTTTGTGTTTAGTTTAAGTAACAATTCAGATTTTTAACTAGTGGCTTATTACATGCCTATTATTAAGATATTGGCTATTTATTAGTACTCATAAAGTTCATATTCTGCATGATCTTATGCTATATCCTAAGCCTACCTAATACCTAAACTACTACCTTAACATATATAAATATGCAGCAAATCAGAAATTTTTGAGGTAAAAGTCCTCATAATAATGGTTTATTAATAGCAAGAACTGTACCTTAAAATAACGTAACCTAGACTTGTTTTTGAACATCCTAGTTTCAAAGTATGCTCACTTTTTGTATGTATGTGTAATGCATTTACACTTGTATTATAAAGATGAGTACATGAGCACACTGCTTTTTTAGGGTTCCCACAGTACAATTATATATCTGGAGGTGTTCAGACACTGTGTTGACTACAGTTACTTATTTTCACACTTTCCCTTGGTATAAGTGCACGTAAATAAGTGACTGATTTCAGCTATGCCTTGAAGTGGATAGGGCACTTTAGATACTAGAGAGCATTTGATTGGCCAGAAGATCTGATGAGAAGCTGAAGTGCACGGTGATGTCAAAAGAAAACATTTTTGCAGAAGTGAAAAACTGCAAGTTTAAATGCTTATATCTTGTAAATGTGAATTTTGCCCATGTATTGGAGCATACTAGTTTGTATATAACCTTAAAACAAACTTTCATTTTGATTTTAGAGGGACTTAAAATCCTGCGTAAGCACCAAGACTTTTTAAAACACATGCATAAACTGCTACGCCACAACAACAGGTTTTACATCTAGTACAATCCCTCTAAGTCTTTGTAACTGCTTGCGTCTTTATTTTGTTATAACTGTGACAAGATCTTCATTTGTTTTGGGCTCATATTCCCATGCGGCTGGAGAACCTGCAAGAAACGACATAATGAATTAGAGGTTTTAGCTGAAGTTCTGACTCAGTTTAAATATTGACTGTATGTACAGAGTTAAACACTGCTCTCGGGAGCCGTACACGTTGCAAAACCCACAGCATGCTGCTGTCAGTTTCCATGACAACCAGAGCCCATCTTGGTCTCCATGGAGACAGCTGGTGAGCAGCAGCATGGCTGCGATGGGACGCAGTACCCGCTGTGAATCCTGCGAATGCGTGTAAGTGTTTGCACGTGTGGAGCTCGGCTCATTTCACTCTGAGGAAACCCGCTCTCTGCCGTTATCTGACACCACACGCATCACTGCAACAGGAAGTTTCACGGACCACATGTAGGCTTAATTTACCTGTAGTCGACATGGAAATCTTCTGTCTTTTTTTTTACCGCCTTTACTAGTTTATTATACTAGTTTATTATATACATTTCAGGCTTGCCTATATATGAATTATATTTGTATTATTTTATGAAAAAATATAATATATAATATAGATATATTAGAAATGTATTTTATGTTTTTACTGTTTTATCAACAATGTTTTCTCAAAGGGCACCTACATATGATGAAAATCATCTTTTGTGAGCTGTTTGGACAGAACTGTGTGTAGGTATCGTGTGTCCACTGTCACATTGGGGTGATACAATAGGACAAAAAGTCTCTTTTTTTTATTTCCTGACGTTAAAATAGGATCCAAACCCTTTCCATTTTGAGGCCCACCGTAACGTGACATAGGAGTGCTGTTTCCCCGCCCACCGAACTGATTGACAGACGCATATTAACATATCTCCGTAGTAACGTGTATAATCATATACACAAGACAGAATGTGCGCAAAGCAACTGGGATTAAAAGATCTGTTCAGCTCACTGTGATCATCAATCATCATCAAATGTGATCAAGAATGAGTTTTACAAGTTTACAACGTTTTTCAAACAGGGCACGTTTGTAATAAGGACAGTAAAATCGCTACATAATTTATCACTACAGACGCAAAGTGTCAGTACCATTATAAAAGAAGACACTTCAATCCCAGTTCATGGACCAGGTTTATTTTGTACAGTAACATAACGTATCCTGTCACCTTTGCTGTGCATAAACAGTGCAAAGCTAAATGTGCGTGTATGTGCGCACACACGTTAGCAATCTTTATAACAACACTGTGTGTGTGTGTGTGACTCATCATTGCAGAAAGGCTTGAATTAACTCCACAACAAACATAACAAATAAACGTTGGGAAAGTTCTAACTGCAGTAAGGGAGATCTGCTTCATTCTTGTCTGTCACTGTGCTGTTTGTCTACGCGAAGGCTATGGCTCTGAGATGTTCATGGGAACGGTGGGCAGGGAGAACCAGCTCATTCGCATTTAAAGGTGCTGTATGTAAGTTTTTGACTCATCTAAAGCATAACAATGCCATAATATTTAAGAAACATGCTACGGGAACTTTCTTGTTTATCTGAAAAACAATGCTGAAGGAACCGTGCAGGAACGGCTGTTTTTTTACCTGCCCAATGCCAGCTTACCCAATTATAATTCAGCACCCCGGGTTGCTTTGTTGGAAAACCACATATTTCATTCATTCATTCTCATAGCATGCGTCCGTGATTAAAATGCGACCTCAGGTGGACAGTAACGTTAGCAGACTCCGAAATGACACGCAGATAGAGTTCCACATGAGGTTATTAATTAGCAAACAAATATTACGAACGTAAACATAGGTGAGCAGGATACATTGAACTATCTGCTGCTGCTTTCAGTAGTATGGCAATTAATCTCATGTAAAATGGCATTCAAACTCACATTATTAGCATTTAAAACAGAATAACGCACATGTGGTGTTACTGAGGTGATATCCTGTTTATCCTGTTGTTCACCAGTAAGAAATAGATGCCGTTTCTAATATATCAATTTGACTTGTTGGTTAGAACAAAAACTCCTTTTAATACAGAAAATATGCTTTCTATTGTGTGCCATTGCTTTTATTTAGAACATGGTTTAAATTAGCTTTGCTGTTGGTGTTGTCAATCTGGCAACCTGCGCTTGCATTTGTTTTGATGCAGGAATGTAATATCTAGTTCAACCACTGGGTGTCAAACTTACATACTGCACCTTTAAGGCACAGGCAACAAAAACAGCTTCAATGTTAAAACAGCTCAAATTTCCCAGATCTAAAAAGGTACAATAAATAATCTGATGGGTGTTTTGAGCTGAAACTTTACAGACACATTCTGGAGACACAAAATATATATTTTATTATATACATTTTAATTATTAAAATTTATATTAATTCTTAAAATATGTGCCCTTTAAGGTTTTAAATATGTCTGTATTATGCATTATACTTTGTTTTAAAAATGTTACCTAGAAACAAATACAATCCTAATATTAACAAAAAATATACATATAAAGAAAAATATAAAAAGTATTTTTAACCACCCACTTATATGTTATACTATATATTTTTACCATTTTACCAATAATTCAATATTTTTATATTTTTCTCTACCAAATGCATGTGATAGTAACCCACAAACAGTAACAATCGTCAGTTTTTTAGCAAATCTTCTAAGATTGGCCAAATTTCAATACCTTTTCGTAATATGCCTCCTCCACTTTTTATACGCTCCTATGCTTCTGGACTAAACCCAAACAATGAAAAAAACAAAGTAAACCTGCTCTAAAACCAGATATGAAGGGAGTTCTGGCAGTGTCGTAATTTCTCCAGAAATAACATCACTGGGTCTATTCATCATCGCACTGCACCTACACCAGCATCCCAGAGCGTGTGAGTGTGTTTTTGTGAGTGTGTGTATGAGAGAGGAATTATTTATGGTGCAGTGCTCAAACGCTATCTGAAAGTGACTGCCAAATTCCACCCACTCTCCTACACTAATATAATAATAATAATAATCGACATGGGGCGGGGATCATATTTTCTCTGAGTGTGTGTATATTTAAGGAAGGACCCTGATGGGTCTATTACTCTCAAATTCCCCCATGACGATATGTCTTATTGGACAAAAGAGATCACTGCGCAAAGTTCGACCAATCGGAGGTGAGCGACTGAGAAAAGAGGAGGAACGCTCTGTTCCGCTGCATTTTTCACACCACTTTCTAAAATTAACCACATACTCATCTGTATACCCTCCCTTTCTCTTTTTCTTTGTCTCTTTCTCTCTGTCTCAGCAGGTACCAAAAATATTCTGTCCCATAGGAACAAATTTATCTGCAGCTTCTAGTTCTTTAGCACGAGTGTGTGTACGTCTGAATGCTGGGTGGCCGCCATACTATCTCAGGTACAACCACACACACACACACACACACACACGCACCTACACACACATTTTTTATCAGTTCATCTTTAAGAGGGACTTTCTGTTAGACAACTTGGCCTTTTAAAAATGTACTTGTATATTTACTTTATATATATATATTTTTTTTTACTAGATTTATATATTTACATCATACACTGGTTAGTGTGATTTCACCAAGTAGGACATCTACAGTACATTGAGCTTGAAACAACATTCTAATCAGCCAATCAGATTCAAGGAATAAGTTTACAGTTTATGTTTAGGCGTACAGTTAAAGTATAGTGTCATCATTGTTATCCAACTATTACTCTATTTTTGGGAATAATTTACAGTTAGAATTGGGTTCAGAGGTAGGAATTAGGTACTAATGACATTTTTTAAAAAACAGAAATCCTTGTTTGTGCTAATTCACAATCATGATGCCTTCGAACTTGTGTTTGCAACAGCATTGCTATGTGATTGCTAAAGTGTCTTGAGCACTTTCAGCCTATTTTGACCCAAAGTAACTTGCATTTTGAGAAGCTAGACGTTTTTACAATTTAACAAAATGCCACAATTTTATACAGCATCTGGTTAAAAAAATGACCAAGATGTGATATTGTTTATGATCTTTGCTTCTTTCTTAAAAAGCTAAGAGAAACCAAGGTCCTCTGACGGCCAATAATATTTGTGAAAGCTTCAACCATTATATTTTTTAGCAGATTCAAAATAATTTAACCTTACTGGGGAAATAAATTGTATGAGAATTTACCCACTGAAGTCTACTGCAGTTTCAGGTATTAACACATGTAAATAACTATAGTTGGAACATCTATCAAGCCTTCACAGTCCAGGTTTGATCAGATGACTTGGGCAAAGCAGACATTAGAAATGTTGCTAATGTGATATCTACATTTAGGCTACAAGTCTAAAACCTTCTAGAAAGAAACTAGCAGAAAGAATAAATAGGTGTCTAGACCCATATTTATATGAAGACATAACCCTTAACCCATACTTAAAAAAAATTGTTGAACATTTTAACAATACAAAAATTCTAAAATAAATTGATAATAATGATACAATTTGGGAAATATTTTTAAATTGAATAACAAAGTAATAATTTATGTTAGACTGTGATATTATTTTCATGCAAAATAAGACCCTCAGCACTTTACTATCATTCATTTTAGTTTTGATGTTTTTATTTTTAAATGCACAATAACAAGTTAGAAGTAGAACAAGACAGAAGATGAGAGTTTTGACCTTTTCTACGAAAGTCAGACATGAATGACCACAGTGAAGCACAAAGTAAATGCAATTTGTCATTCAAATTTTGAAATCATGAACTCCAATCACTGGTGTCTGGTGGTGGCCAAATGCACATTATGCACAAGTGACGTATACAACATATTACACATGACATAATAGACACATTCATAGCACAAGCTCCAAGTATAGACGTGTCTTGCAGAAACCCCTTTTTGTTTGGTCTTACTTTGTTTGTTACAGAAGACAACAACGACCAACAAAACTAGTTGGCTTGACATTACTCTATAATGAAATACAGTATATTACCCTTACAATGCTGTGTCCATGTATCTACCCGTCTTATGTCATGCATTACACATTGTGAACATCAGTCTCTCATAACAAAACAAAAATCGAATCAAATTAGAGTTTATCATTTAAAAAAGCCAAATATTTCTGTTACAAAAATCTAATCCGCTTCATAAAACATGCGTTAACCTCCTGGCAGTGTATGGGTTAGTTTGACATGGATTTTCACACATTTAGAAGCTTCAAAATAAAAGCCACTAAAGCCACAATATGATTAAACATCACCCACGAAAATCTGCTGAACAGCGATAAATGTGACACGACCTTAATAGTGATTCATTCTTTCTTGCAAGTTCCACTAATAAACAGGTAATCAACACTAAACAAAGGGCTTTTCTGTTGACTTTCTGAGTTGCTTGTAAGTTTAGGTCATTGTAGTGACCGTTCCGCAAGACAGGGCATGTTGTGTTCATGAGAAACTGAACGCTGTGTGACAGTAGGGGATGTTTCTGCCAGAAGGAGAGGCCAGTGGCTGTGAAGCAGCTTCAAAGATGGACGAGGCACTGCTGCTTTTCTCAAAGGAGGAAAATCTTGTTAGTCTTTTAATTGACAGTGTAGGTTGGGTTGGTGGGTGGGGTGTAACACATTGTTTTGCTGCTGGGTCAAGAAAAAAAATGCTAAAGAATCAAACAAAGATGTTACATCCCAAAGATTAAAGTGGCAGGCTTGTCACCTTTGTGCAGTAAGTTATATGTGAAGAAACAGATATTTCATGGCTTATAGAACTGTACAGCACTTGCGTCATATAAAAATTTAGAGAGATAAATGGATAAGTTGCACGGGGCGTCTCTCTTTCTTTCCTTTTCCTTCTGTCTTTTTCTCTCAATCCATCTGTCGGACAGCTTCTCTACGGCATGATTAAAGCAATATGACTCACTCTGCCGTTACAGTGACTCACAGAGAGAGAAGTAAGGGGGGTTTAAAGGAAGCCGTAAACTGTTGGGACTCAAAGCCACCAGCCCTATTACATGCCTACAGACTTGTAGCGATCACACACACACACACACACACACACACACACACACACACACACACACACACACACACAGTGAGAGAGACATATACCCATGAGCCCACATATGTTCTTGCACATGTGTTGTCATAATCACATATGTTCTCAGTAACCCACACACACATGTACAGACATTGGATTCACTACTGGATATAAAGCTCTGTGCTGTCAGGTGTTTGCTGGCCAGCTCTCTTTCCCAGAGGACCCCAGCTCCACCCTCTACTCTGCCTTAATGACAAGAGGTCTCTACTGCAGGCTTATCGATCAATAGAAAACAAGTTCACACTCACACAGATGCGCACACGCACACACACACACGCACACACACACACACACACACACACACACACACACACACACACACACACACACACGTTACTTTACAACACTGAACACAGACACATTTAGAAAGTCTCACTCTTTAGCCACACAAAGACATTAAGTCGCATAAAAGAAGACGCTTTAATCCGGATTTGTGGGAGTTAAATCAAGTTTTTTTTGCACATTAACATAACGGATATCCATACAGCAGTGGATGTTAACGTGTGTCCTGTCACATTGTGCAAAAAGTTGTGTAAAATTAAACGCGCACACTGTCAGTGTGTGTGAACTTTGTAATGATATTGTGTATGGCTCATCATTGCAGAAAGGCTTGAATAAACTCCACAACAAATACATCAAATAATCATTGGAAAAGTTTTTACTGTAGTATTTCTCACAAACGTTATGTGAGATCTGCTTCCATTATGTATGTCACTGTGCTGTTTATCTGATGCTGCCAAAGGTTGAGGCACACTCTGACAGGCACGTAGGAACGGTGGGCAGGGAGGACTAGCTCATTTGCATTAAAGGCACAGGCAACAAAATAGCTGCATTGTGTTCAGAGCAGAAAATTACAATATTCTGAAAGGTATAATAAATAATCTGATGGGTGTTTTGAGCTGAAACTTTAAAGACACATTCTTGGGACACAAAAGACTTATCTTCAATTTTGAAAAGAGGGTCAAATAGATGCCTTTTAAATGATTAAGAAAATTAAAACCTTAAAACGACTACAGCAAATGCTATCATAACATCTGTAATGGGTAGTTGTAATTTAATAAATTAATATCGTACCAAATGCAACAAAAAAAATGTTTCTTTTCAGCTTTCTCATCTAAATTAGATTTATATATTTTTATTGGTTTCCATAATGGAAAAAATACTAGAAAAGTTATTAAAATTGCTTTCTTTTTTAAATAGGATTCAGTTTTATCAGTTACAACATAGAAAATAAATGCACAAAACACAAATGACTATACCCTCTACAACAGTAACACTGGTGAAAATAATACATGCACAAACACAGAGAGAGCGAGAGACATCTGCCCTTTTGTTCATTTGGCTGACAGGAATGATCACAGTGAAGCACAAAAGCTTATAAAGAAAAAGACAGGAAGAGCGGGTCTGCTTTTCTCAGTGGAATGTAAATAATGTTGATGAGACCGGTGTGACATCCTAGTGAAGGACTCGAGCCAAATATTTCAGATGTCTCTTCTTGCTGCCTAGCTCAGACCAACAGCACGCAGCCTGCACCTACCTGTCTTCCATTCAGTTCAGAATCAATTTTATAAACACATCTGGCCTATCTGTCCTTGTCATTTCTTTCTTAACTCTCTAAACACTAGTTTTCATTTACATCCATTGTTACTATGACAACATTTGCACATCCTCCAAGAACAAAAAACAGTTTTATAAGACATGAGATTCTGCACTCTGAGAAAAATGAGAAAAAAGCAGGAGAAGGTTGTTAAAAAAGATACACATTTCATAAACAATAATCTGATGTTACTAACAATCATAATAAACAACCCAGACTGAAAACGTACCCCTATATACATTTCTGGAAAGAGCCAAATACATGCAGAAGGTAAGGTTTTTTTTTTTGCAGTTTTTGTTTTCACTAATCCACCAGAGGCTGCTGTGTACGCTTTTTGAGATCTCAAATTTTGAGTAGGGTCTGTCTGCAAACAGAAACATGAAGGGACCTTAGGGGCATAACTTGTAGTTAGAGGCAAAACTTGAAGTTATGGAGACATGTCAAAACTATGTTGTCGGCAAGATGGCGCTGTACATCAGCTATTAACATCTACACCAACTTACAGGGGTGTAGCAGACATTTTAAAAGTGGGGGGACAGCTGTAAGCTAGTTTATGTTCATACAACCTACTCCACACCTAAGCCTTATTAACGTCTACACCTACCCCAACCCTTAACCCAACCATCACAGTTATTAACATCTACACCTTACTCAACCCTAAACCCAACCATCACAGTTTTTTAACGTAATGAAGAACGTAATTTCAAAACGGACGAAGAAACCAGCGAGTTGCATGGTGGAGTTGCTAAATGAATGAATATAATAATATATCAAATTCAATCAATTAAATCAATTAATTGTGGATAAATTTGGAGAAAACTCATGAAAACATTTGATGAAAATGTTCTCTGGATTTTCACTCTTTTGCCAACAACATCTCATTGTGACATCTCGCATGGTTCAATGGGATCTCAATAACTGCAAGTCACACCTCTAACTTACAAGTTAAACCCCTTCATCTTACGCCCCCGTCTTGCAGTCCGCAGACAGATACACTTTGAAATTTCTCTCGCGAGTGCCATTCACGTCTGCTCTTCTTACGTAAATCCACCAGAGGCCACTGTCGACTGACTGACTGACTGCGATGCACACATAAACTCACCCCTAAACCCAGCCGATAGTGTTTTTAAAAGCACCGATTAATCAGCACCCACCCACTTCCCTAAACTCAACCGACAACAGTGTTTTGAAAAGCAATCTAAAAAAAAGAAAAGCCCTTGCCTGATTTTTACCACGTTTTCAGATTTTACCACATTCTCACCCTGTTATTTACTTGTTTATTTAATTTTTTGGCTTTTGTTTTTGTCTTACCCACTTTCTGGAATCATTCTTTGCCAGACTCAATTCTCGTCAACTTATCTCTGTGTCTCAAGTCCGCCAACGTACGCTGCAAGCCACTGGACAAACAGTGGAAGAGCCATCCATATTGAGGTAAGCATTTAGCTGCTATCGTGAAAAGGAACGGCATCATACCGCTGCCCTATTGCGTTCATTTTAAAGACGAAATGCAGCCATACATACTTCTGGCTACATAATTCGCAATCTCCAGAAATGTATATAGAGCTACGTTTTCGGAATGAGCCTATGTTGATAATAAATCACACAGTCTAGATTCATTTTATATGAGAATATTTGAGGTTATTAATTTCATAGACATAGCCAGTTTACTGTGTGTTTACTTTAACAGCCATTACCTTCATGCAACCACCATTTGAAATGTAGTTTGTTTTGATTGTGATTGTGCCACCTTCATCACAGAGTACAAGCTTCATCTGTTTGCAGGCATGGAGATCACACTCCAGCGTTTTCATTAAATGAACAAATTCACTCTTCAGACTCAATCATCAATGACCTCAGAAGTCTGGAAATACATTGCACTCGCTAAACTCTCTGCAACTGCTGAACTCAACCACAGGACACAATGGAGGATGATAAATACTGTAACAGAAGGAGACAATACCTGGACTGCACAACAGGACAAAAGCACAACACTGAGCTAAATCTGAGATGTTAAATACAAAATGACTTTAAACTGCACACAACTACAGGACAAACAGAAGACAGGTTTTAAAAAACAGGACGGACTCTGCCATCTCAACAGCACATTACATTCTATATGACATATACTGTAGATATGATATAGATAGATATGATATAGATAGATACAGTATGACATAAAACTATGACAATGACTGAACTAACAGCACACTCTAACCTAAAGCACACAAACAGAAATGAAAGACTATAAACTACACTGTTACTAGTTTTTGTAAATTACACAGTATTTAATTGAAATATGAACTGAATTTTACTGTAGAATAGTTATGCTGTATGTCAATGTATTTTAAAGCTGCATTGTTAAAATGACTGTACTGTACTGACAATACTGTAAATACATATACAGCAAAATAAATGGTGCTGTAAATGCAAATACAGTATTTGTGCTGTAATTGATTACAGTAAGTACAGATTCTACAGGAAATTATTAATAGTCTACACAATATTTACTACAGGACATAAAGTCAATGACAGATAAGCTTCTGACTTGAAACAGCATAGACTCTGTCTTAGGCCAGGCTCAGTCTAAAAAAACTCCAAAGTCTTTTAAAATCCACACTACAAGATATTATTCTATACTATTAAGAATACTAAATTGTACAACTTAATTTATCATTTCTAATAATTTATAGCAAGAAACAACAAAAGCGCAAAGTTAGCATAGATTAGAAAGTGGTTATGAAGACAGGGTCAACATGGATGATCAGTTCTTCAGAATCAAAGGTAAGAACTTAACTAGCAATATTGATATCTGTAGTATTGTATATTGCACTGTTATAGCCCAAATGTTCAGATAGCTAGCTCTAACACTGTAATGAAGTTTAGAAAAATAATAATTCACTGATAGCAATGATAAACCCTGCTTTAATATAAGCTAGATGTTGAAACACTAAACGTTGCTTTGGCTAACACTGGTTATGTTAACTTTGCTAAACTAGAATCCTGGACTACTGCAACTCAATTTTTATAGGTATTGGTCAATCCTATATAAATTGCCCACAAAGGGTCCAAAATGGAGCTACTAAACTTCTTACTTGCACTCGTAAATTTGAGCTTATTACCCCTGTCTTACTCTCTCTGTTTTAGAATAGAGTTTAAAAATGTTCTCTTTGTATTTAAGATTTTAAATGGTCTGGGACCTTCGTATTTATCTGAACGTCTGACTGTTAACATATCGGCTAGATGTTTGAAGTCATCAAGTCTAAAATTGTTAAAAGTTCCCAGATTAAAGTTACAGAAAAACTTCACCTTTTAGAAAAGGCTTTTAATACCGGAGTCATTTGAGCTTGCTTTTTTCTTTTAAATGTGTCATGCTATAATCACCTCACAGCAAGAAGTTCACTGGTTTGAGTCCCATCTGGGTCAGTTGGCATTTCTGAGTGGAGTTTGCATGTTCTCCCCGTGTTGGCGTAGGTTTCCTCTGGGTGCTTCGGTTTCCCCCACAGTCCAAAGACATGTGTTACAGGTGAATTTGATGAACTAAATTGGCTATGATGTTTGAGTGTGTGTGTGTGTGTGTGAATGCAAGATTGTATGGGTGTGTCCCAGTACTGGGTTGTGGCTGGAAGGACATCAGCTGTGTAAAACATATGTCGGAATAGCTGTCAGTTCATTCAACTGTGGCGACCCCTGAAATAAGGGACTAAGCCAAAGGAAAATGACTGAATGAATGAATAAATGTTGTATGTATTGTATGCTGTTTTATTCCTTTGGTCTTATTTCATAATTTTTTAAAAATCTGTGTACACTAAATAAATGATGTCTGCAAAACTGTTGCAAACACTTTATTTGTGTTGAATTTAAACAAACGAATAAAATAAAAAAAAATTCTACTTAATTTGTTTGTTTAAATTCAGCCCAAATTAATTGTTTACAGTCACTTAACGTAAAAAATTGAGTAAATCCAAGAAATCATCTCTGAATGATTTTTTTCAGTGTACAGCACAATGATCAACGACTATTGTTATATTGTGCTATATAAATAAGAATTACTATAAACTACAACTGAAATTTAATATATATATTACAAGAAAAAGAAAATTGTTGAAATTTGTTAAAAAAAAATTAAAAAATAAACTAACATTTACATCAAATAGTATTGAAACAAAAGCTAATGTAAAAATAAATGACCTGTGTTCCCACATACGGTATTGCAAATCACCCTGTAGTCACCTCTCACACTCCAGCTCATCTCCACAGCAACATGATCACGTCGCTCAGGATCAGGAATGTTAGGAATCTGAGTGAGATGGTTAAAGAGCATCACCATGACGACAGTACAGAGAGGGATGAGTTTAGAGGAGCGCCATGTAAGGAGGAGTTGATGTCACCGGCATCAGAGAAGAGAAACACTGAAACTAAACAGAGCGTTAAGCGCAACATACACGACAGAGAATTCTTGGGAGACGTCTTTACGTAAACAACACTGAACCATGAATTCATCATTCCCAAGCACTCATTCGCCATGGCAACGGTGTCACATTGTGAGATTGGGGACTGGTGACGGATTGATTCTAGGATGGGGTTTGTGTGACCAGTGCTTCAATCACTCCCGTCCTTTTTGAGCAGTGTGTTACCACACTGCCATGCTGCTATTTAGGGTCTGACTGTGAGCCCGGAGATAAAAACCAATGGAAATGTGTCCTTTCATGATTATTTACTTTTAAAGTTGATTTTAGCACTGGCATGCTTTGATTTACCATGGTGAAGGGATGGTATTTAAAAAAATCATATTTAACATCAGTGTTTCCCACAGGTTTGAAATATACTTGCAGAGGTAGCTGAATTGAAACACATGAATGGTCAACTACTGTACACACGACAAACATTAATTCATTCATTTTCTTGTTGGCTTAGTCCCTTTATTAATCTTATATATTAACTATTTTAAATATATTAACATAATTAAATTAATAAAATATACAGCAAATGAAATAAATAACAGAAAAATGAATAAAAATAGACATTATTGCATTATTGGTGTACAAATATTTTGCAGCCAGTATATTTTGTTCTCTCCGTGTATGCAGTAAAATTTATCTGAGTCGTTTATTAAATGATTAATCATTTAATGTTTCTCTCGTGGCTGTGACCCCCAGTCAGCTGCGAAAAAGTTGTGCAAAAACACATACAAATGACGGCAACTTTAGAAAGCAATAATAAAACCAAATTTTAGAAGATTTGCATTTTGACGCAAAAGGCCCATCTCTGTGGGTCTGTTGAGCCTGTGTGATTGTCTGTGTGAGTGTTGACGGTCCTCGTGCACACAGAACCAGCAGTAGGAAACGTGTAGAGTGTAAGAAGTTTTCCACTGGTTAATCGATCGCGAATGCTTGGCATTCTTGGGCGGATACAAAAAAAGTGCGAAAGGATGATAATAATAGTATTATGCATATGTCACCACTAAATATACTTGGGCGGCAATTAATATACCTGGATGGCCCACCCAGGTAAAGTCTAAGGGCCCTATCATACACTCGGCGCAATAAGGCGCAAGACATGTTTGCCCCAACGTGTTGCTATTTTCAGACCAGCGCAATCTTGATTTTCCCGTTTTCCGCCAAGTTGTTTAAATATCCACTTTGTGGACTCATGGATGTTAGAAAAGAGGTGTGTTAAGGCGCATTGTTGGCGCATTGCTATTTTGAGGTACTAAAAATAGACTGAAATACTGTGCAATAGATCAGCTGAAAGCAGGTCTGAAGTCCAGCGAAGAGTGCGTTAGTTGTGGCCCTCGCTTATAGGGTTGGGTACCAAAACCCATGCCATTATGGCACCAGTACTTTGTAACCGGTATGCACTGGACCGAATGAGCATATGAATTTTGGTGCCTAATTTCGGTGCCACTGGTGCTGTGACAAGAACGTAAGAACAATCAAAGGCACACATAAGTATGCGTTGTGTCACACCATCTCTAAATATTAAATTCTAAACAGCTTTGAGGGATACGGACACCGTCAGCGATGTCAGGCATTTGTTCTTGTTGTTTATAGAAGGCAAAGCTCTATGACTCTCTACATCAACACGCATGATCGCATTAATCTAATTTGCTTAAACTATGCATTCTACAGTTATCTATATTTTAAAAGCAAGGATTCTGACACAACAACAGGCAGCAGATGCTTTACAAAAGTTGCATGTAAGGGGGGAAACATGTCAAAATGAAATTTGAGGGCTGATGGAATCAACTTAAGGGTGAGGAATGGACTGTCATTGACTACGTTTACATGGACATCTATAATCAAATTATTTGCTTTAATCTAATTAAGACAATAATAAGATTAAGGTGTTTACATGAGTTGCTTTTTGAATGTTCCTTTGATGATCCTGTTTTACATGTTATATCACATAATTCGATTAATATCATTGCTTCACCGCATTTCCTCTGGAGTTTCATGTAATTTCGGGTGTTTTTTTTTATTTGTCGACTTTAACTGCAGTTTGGGACTTTTATATATATATATAAACTGCTGGAAGAGCGTTGTTTTAATGAAAGTTCATACAGCATGCTAAATGGAAGAAAAAAAACTCAGCATTTCACAATGCAGGTGTCTGTGGTCTGCACTGATTCAGTAGGTGCAAAAAGTGTCCAACAGCCGTGTGTGTGTGTGTGTGTGTGTGTGTGTGTGTGTGTGTGCGTGTGTGTGTGTGTGCGTGTGTGGACTATCCTGTCACAAAACGTGGCAAAAAGTCCTACATGACAGTAATAGTTCGATTGAGGTGTTTACATGTCTGTACTGCACTTCAATAATGCGACTAAAATCGGCACACACATGTCTTAATTCGATTTCTCTTTAGTTCGATTTTGAATTATTGGTGTCCATGTAAATGTACTCTTTGACAGCTTGTGACATCATCTGACACTTTCAATTTTTAAATAGTTTTAAAACAAATCTTTGTGCTTAACAAAAAAAAAATATTATGTAGGCTAATGGATGTCTTTAGGGGATTGTACAACACAGTTTCCTTATCCATGTAAGAGAGAAAGAGAAAGTGAAAGTAAAAGCTAATTGGAGGAGTCTCCTTTATCCTCAAGCTGCAGATGGTCTGTTTAATTGTTTTCTCGCTAATGAAGCCTTCGGTTTTTTCAATTACAAACTCCGTCATGTAAATAGCAAATGTGCCATGGCGCGACGCAACTAACTCTTAAAGACAATGGGAGATGAGACTCTGATTGGTTTATTCTCAAAACACACCCATAACTCATTAAGAGAATAAGCACAACCCTGTTAGACCATGTGCTGAGGCGCAGAGTGCAACAGTGGATTTGGACACGCGCTTAATGCTTTTGCACCCTGCACTTTAGACTTTGCGCCTAGATTGTTAAAAATTGAGTCCTATGTGTTGGAAGCACTAAATATATTACTAATTTTACAAAAAAAGTATAAACATGGTGGTAAATGTCCCAAAAAAATGTATAATGCAATAATGAGGTATGCTATGATCTAATATGGATGTTTAAATGCATTTAATTAATTGTAAGATGACTGAAGACTTGCAAGAGCTCCTACAGACATAAAGCTTCAATAAATATATGCACAAAAGCTGAATTTGGGCAGAAAGCTGAAAGTCTGTGGTAACTATGACACTAGTTGTCATGGAGACGGTGTACTCTGCAGAGCATTGTTTTGATTGGTGATGATGCCAAAGTGAGGCTCCATCAAACGTCATGAACAGCCAAAACCACAATCCTCCCACACTGCATGTGTGTGGGCAAGAACATGACATTTTTCTCTGTTGAAGACTCTTGTAAAAGACTCTTTAAAAGTTAAATGTGCAGCAGTAGCAGCTCATTATCTCCATTATTCGCAAATTGACCCAAAAAAGTATGTGATTATTTTGTTATTGTGTGAGGGCTGGTAATGTTCATGCTTATCAAACACATTTGTTGCACTGTAAAGATTTTTAAGAAATTCTCCAGCCACAGAACCACGATAAAGTTTAGAAGGACCCCTAGCTTAGCAAAATCATACTTAATTTTGTGTAATTTATGAGCTCTTTTTTTATAGGGACAAAAAATGTCACTACAAGGTCAAAAATTAACAGTGTTACTAACCGACATTTGGTCTCCACGATGTGAGGAATACTGTAATAAAGTTACGGCCACCTGGCCGCCGGGAAGAAGGAGGAGGAGAACCGACGAACTTTATATATATATTTATTAATAAAAGGGACGGCAGCTCCTCACGGAGACTGCCATCTAAATCAAAACAAACGGACGGCAGCTCCTCACGGATTTGGCGCCACAGCACCCGCGAGACCTATATGAGACGGGCCGAGAGAAAAGGAGATGGAGAAAAAAGGAGGAAAGACAGAGTAGACAGAGTGGGGAGAGAGGAAAAAAAAAATTGGGGTTCGGTTCTCCAGACACACTGCCACTCGGTCCTCAACCAACTGAGAGAAGTGACGACATGCTGGGAGCCCTGTGGAGGAATCTATCCACCCGTCCGTCTTCTGGTGTCCGGCGGCGGTTCTCCTGACTGGCTGGCGGCATTTCTGATCTCCTGCTCCGCTCCCGCTATGGTGGAGGATGCAGGCTTCGGCGTCATGGCGGATCGCGGCGACTCCCCCCGGGCTTTTTGGGATGGCTCCCTTCAGCTCTTTCCCATCCGGTGGGGAGCCCCGCGTCCCCTGCTCCTCCCCATGCTGGGAGACGGCAGCAGGCAGATCCTTCCTCGCCAGCCTCAGGCCGCCCTGGCACTCTGGCAGACGAACGGGTTTCTCCCTCACTCGGGTTAACTCCCGAACACTCGCCCTCCTCAGCGGCAAGGGCAACTGGACGACGTGTCCCTCCTTCTCCCGGGTTTCGGCACCACTGTAATAAAGTTACGGCCACCTGGCCGCCGGGAAGAAGGAGGTGGAGAACCGACGAACTTTATATATATATTTATTAATAAAAGGGACGGCAGCTCCTCACGGAGACTGCCGTCCAAATCAAAACAAACGGACGGCAGCTCCTCACGGAGACTGCCGTCAAACTAAAAACAAAAGTAACATGTCCGGGCCCGGTCGTCTCTCTCTGTCCTCTGCCATCGTTCCTCCTCTTATAGTCCAGAGCTCCTTCCGTGGGATTGAAGGCAGGTGCGCGCCACAGGTGCATCTCATCTGTGGCGGGCCTCGTTTCGCTCCCACAGCTCTCGGCCACGCCCCCTCGCCATAAATACAAAGTGCACACACACAAGCAAGTAGGCATGAGAAGGTATAAGAATCTGACGTTATGATAACCTTGGATAAAAATATCACGGTTTCACAGTTTTTGATTACTGCTCTAAAATATGTTCTTTATAAATGTTTATGTAAAAAAAAAACAACAACTTTTTTTTCCATTTGAACACAATATATTTTCTTTTGAGACACATTTATAATATTTTAGAGCAGTAAACATGTCAGGCGGAATAATTCAAATGAATCATTGACTTCTGCTGTCTTCGTTTGTTTCAAAAACACAGATTTCTTTACAATTTAAAACAACATCTTTGGATATATTTTCTGCTGGAGATACTGTTGTCCTACATAAAAAAAATGATAGCAGAACATTTTGGTGGTTTTAAAATTGTGACTTTTCCAAAGCAGTTATAGTCCCATGCCTGCAAGCAAGGGGCATTTTTTTTTTACTGAGCAGACAAAGAATGCATTAAATATGAAACTGTAAAATGTATAAATCATTCCTAAGTATCGCTGTCCGACAGTACCAGGAAAGGTGTTTCAAAGGGAAGGTGTTTTGCCTGAGCTTTTGAATGAATGAATAATTATATAATACATTTAATTATAGTAAAGTATTTATTACAATAGTATTATAGTATATAGTATTAGATATTAATATTATAGTAAGCTATTTTTGAGGAAACAAACTAAATATAAAATAGTGATGTTGTGCAAAATCTAAATTTATGGATTAAAAGGGAACTAAGTTTTCAGCGCTTCACTTAAAATAAATCTTTATTTTGTTGGAATCAAAAGAAACTGAAAGACGGATGCAAAAATAACTCACTCCAAGTGCATAAATATCTTCGTAACAAGCTAATTGTAATGTCGGAGAGGGGAGGAGGGGAGAGGACAGAAGTTATAAAAAGATGAGAGTAGGAAGTGTGAAGATGGAGACAGGACAGAATAAGTGTCTCTGAGAGGTCTCTGGCCTGAGGACATTTGTAACTTGGATGACAGATAGATCTGACATCTTAATATTTTTAGTGATAATACATAATAGTAGACTGTCACTGCTTTTTCCCTGTAATCTAATGAACCCTAATAGTAACATTTATTTTCTATGGTTGAATGCTTTGCAAATTCAGCTCACAATTTTTTTTTGTAAGGTTAATATGTCAGTTTACACCTGAGCATTGATTATTATGGAATGTTACTCTGTGATATGGGTGACAGATTCGGCCACATTGGCCAAACACACATCAACACGCTTCATTTAAATCTGCTGCTTGTAAACCCAAACACTTGTGAGGCCTGAGCTCCCACAATGCACCTGTCACAAACATCTGTCCGGATGCCGCTGTGCAGCTCTGTGGCATTACATCATTACATTAATATATTCAAGTAGCACATCGCAGCATAATGGCTTGTTTAATTTTGGACCATAGAACAGACTGGGAATTATAATGAGACACTGCACACACACACACATACACACACACACACGCATATGCGCATGCACACACACACGCACGCACGCACAAGCACACACACACGCTATGTTGTAAATAAATCTATAAGAGATGTTCTCCGTTTCTAATACCTAGTATCCATGAAGCAAAATCCTGAATAATTGCATGTTTAATCTTTTAAAACTGTATAGCTGAATAATTCTGATTGTATAAATTCCTCAAACTTTAACAGAAATAAACTTGCTTCATTTTCTGATACTCTGTTGTCATAGCAACTTGCTGTAAGCCTTTGCAGGAAAACAGGAAGCTCTGGGTTGTGGGAACTACATTATCCAGCAGCCCCAGCACTTGATTGAAAAAATACAAGGGGGTTGTGATTATGACTGCACAATATATCGTTTCAGAATTAATATCACGATGTGATCATTCACAATAGTCACATTGCGAGTACACACAATGTTAAGTCTGGATTATAATGGACTTTTTTACAAGTGTTTTTTGAGGCCTGTGACTGTGTGAGAGTTTT
The DNA here is from genome assembly GCA_903798205.1 of Danio tinwini. Taxonomy (NCBI): domain Eukaryota; kingdom Metazoa; phylum Chordata; class Actinopteri; order Cypriniformes; family Danionidae; genus Danio; species Danio tinwini. The sequence goes on along the minus strand of CAIGQZ010000320.1, from coordinate 12,985,320 downwards.
AAAAGCATTCAGGAATAAGAAAAAAATATAATTTCTAACTTTAAAAATTTAATAACGGTTAATTTTATTGAACTGTTTATAAAACAACGACTATGCAGCATTATTTACATTTCATTACTTAATTACTGTATACCTGAATACCTTTTGACTCCTTGGAAAACAATAAAACGCTGTTAATTTAATTTGCATATTTTTATATTTTTAATTTGCATATTTTTTGCAAACTTTATTGAATTTATATATGCTTGTTTATTATCCCCTACAAAATTATTCCAATCGATCTAAAAGTATAACACATCTAGTGAATTTGTATATATATATCACAATATATATCACAGCATAAAAAATATTGCAATGTCAAATTTTTCCAATATTGTGCAGCCCTAGTTGTGATTAATATTAATCATTCTTATTCCTATTCAATTTATATCATTTAAAATGACATTTTAATATACTGTAAAATGTAATTCATGTGGCAAATTATGTCACGTCGCATTATGCTTCAGAAATAATTGTAATATAGCCATTTGTAGCTTAATTAAAATCACTTATTATAGTGCAAAATAAATAATGTTTAATTTTATTAATGTTAAATCTAGTATTTGCCAGTTTTGCTATATTAAAATATTTTTAAAAGATAAATAAAATAATAAAATTAATAGGATAAATATTAAAAACAAATTCTTTGAATATTTATTTGAAATATAATTTTTTCATATCAATATGAATATAATTAGTCACTTTTGATCAATTTAATGCAACCTTTATTGCATGAAAAACAGTGTTAAAATAAACTTTTGAATGGTAATATATCAATTGTAACTATAATTATAATTGTTTCTTGAGAGGCAAATCACCATACATATCATTACACCAAAGACTAGAGTAAAGCATCACTCTGCCATCACAAAAATAAACAGATTTTATTATAGATTCAAATATAACATTGACATTCTTCTGTATTTTTGATCACATAAATTGTATGCTTAATTAGATTAAGAGACTGCTTTAAAAAAAACGTAGAAACAAAATATATAAAAGTGCATAAATACCTAAAAGTGCAAATGTTTTATGAGCAGAAAGAAAAGATAAAGCTTTATACAGCAGCACTTCAGTCTGAAGAACGAAACGGTGCCTACCTGTATAGATTTTTGTTTTAATTCATTTAAACACTAGGTGGCGTCTGAGAGCATGTGTCATCCAAAATCTCTTATTCAGCTGCCACACACCCCCATCTCTCTTCCCTTCACACACTCGCTTTCTGAGAGGTGTGTGTAACCAGAATCCAGCCCCCTAAAGTAGGTCAGTCTCTTTCTAGCTCTTCTTCCCTCTTTCACCTCTCCATCATGTGTGTGTGTGTGTGTGTGTGTGTGTGTGTGTGTGTGTGTGTCCTACTGAATGCCTCAGTATAGAAAAAGCCACAAATAACTGTTTAACTGGTGCCACAGACACGCATATATAAAGAATGCACACACACACACACACACACACACACACACACACACACACACACACACACACACACACACACACACACACACACACACACACACACACACACACACACACACACACACACACACACACACACACATACAGTATCTGTGTCTGGTTGATGTATAAGGGTCCTAGGGTCCTAATTAGCTAATAATAAGCAAAGTAGTACTTTGCAGAAACACACAAACAAACAAGTAATACAAAATCATTTACATAAACACAACCTACATGCAAACATGTGTACACACGCACCAGGGGGAGAGAAAGATAAAAAGAGAGAGCAAGAGAGAGAGAGAGAGAGAGAAGAGAAAGAGAAAGGAGGAATCTGGGCCTTTGAAGTGTCATGGCTAAATTAGCCTTTCTAATTGTGGTAGTTCATTTCCGGACTTTTCCCAAAAGCTCAAGATTCAGAGGTCAAATACACAGCATAGTTGCGTATTAGAAAGACATGTGTGCACACTTTCTTACCTAGTGACTGCATATTAAAACAAAAAAGAGAGTGAGTGACACTCGAGTAAATAACTTTGGTAACTTGAATCAATATTTAATACATACACTAAGGAGTATGCAAAGAAATTGTATGAATATTTTCAGCTGAACCCCAACAAACCTGGCAAATTAAAGCAGTGTTTATACAGTATTTAATACTTAGACGTCAGTTATAAAAGTAGCTAACAGAATGGCACATAAAATAAAGCTTCCAAAAGTGGGGTTTCACATCTATACTATACAACGCTAGAACCATCTTGGGTTCCCTGAAGAACCTTTATATGAGCATTCTAAAATAAAATAAAACATTTATCTGTTTAATGAACACTTTCCAGTATTAAACACTTGTGAGGCAGCACGGTGGCGCAGTGGGTAGCACAATCGCCTCACAGCAAGAAGATTCGGCTGGGTCAGTTGGCATTTCTGTGTGGAGTTTGCATGTTCTCCCCATGTTGGCGTGGGTTTTCTCTAGGTGCTCTGATTTCCCCCACAAGTCCAAAGACATGTGCTGTAGGTGAATTGAATAAACTAAATTGGCTGTAGTGTATGTGAGTGTGTGCAAGGGTGTGTGTGTGATTCCCAGTTTTGGGTTGCGGCTGGAAGGGCATCCGCTGCGTAAAACATATGCTGGATAAGTTGGCGGTTTATTTTGCTGTGGCGATCCCAGATTAATAAAGGGACTAAGCTGAAAAAAAAATGAATGAATGAATGAATGAATAAACATCTGTGCTTAAAAAAAGGTTTCATGAATGTTGAGTTGGTGTTGAGTTTGAGTTCCTCATGTTCTTTTCAGAGTTTTGGTGGAAATAAGCAATTGCAGAAGGTCTGTTCATACTCTAAATACCAAATTAATGTATAATTAATGTAAATAAATGATTTTTATGACAAATATGGATAAACCCAACAACTTATTGACTGCACCGAAACCAAGTTCGGTTGTCGCCCCTTGCCACCTTTTCGGTTGGTTTGTGTTCACACTGTCTTTTTTTCCTTCTGAACCCCAGTACACTTGCGTCATCAAGCTGCTGTTTTGTGTATGGCTGTTGCTAGGTGATGGCAACGAAAGCAAAGCACCAAAATAAAAATGTCCACATATCACGGTCAGTCTGCTTTTACTGAATCTTTTGGTTTTGTTACCAAAGCCAAAGTACAGAGAGCCACTTGCATCTATCTGCCGCAAAAAATAATAAAAACATTTAGAACATTACACGATGTCTGCAGAAGTGTTGGCACACTGACAGTCCTGCTTGTCACCAAGGTCGGTGATAGAGACACACACACAGGAATGAACGTTATGAAAACGAAAGTTTGTTGTACGGCGGAACTGTACCAGAGTCACACGAACCGTACCCCAATACAACTCTTTTAGGCAGACTCAGGTACGGTTCACGGGTGCGCACCTGAGTTTACTAGGGGTGTCAAAATTAATTGTTTCTTCGGTGCACCGCGATGCAGACGGGGACAATTCGATATCGGTTCAGTAATAGATCATAACCGGTTATAACGTACTGACGTCATTTATCTCCTATGCGCGATGTCGTAGTAGAATACTATGGCAAAGGAGGCGAGGGCGAGTAAATAAAAGGCTCCTACTACTTAAGGTAGATAATTATGCACAGTTCAACTGCTTGTGAGTTTGCTGGAATGTCTTTCATTGACACTGAAGAAGGCACAGCACACGAGCTGCTATTTTACTAATAGGGAGAAATGCTGTAAAACTCCATCTCTACCTCTCTCTCTCACTTTGGACATTTGACCCGCTGGTGTGTTTGTGAGGTAACTTTTACTTTCCTCTCAGCTGTTAAAGCAATACTTGTGGATCCAGACACGAGCGTGCCTGAAGTGCAAGTTTTCTCCACTGTGTCTATTATGGATTACCTGTGATAACGCGAATTATTCGCATATAGACTGTAACCGCGGCTCTTCTTCCCGCGTCACTCATTGGTAAACAGCGATTTCATTTCTAAAGACAATTGCAGCCCTTTCTGTTGAGCAGGTGAAGACAATGACCAATCATAGGGGTGTAAGACCTTGTTTGACAGCGCTTTAAAAGCAAGCGAGATAATATTTACATTAGTTTATTTGCTATAAATGCTCATGTTGTCTTCTGTGCATGTGTTGGAGTTTTGTTTAATACATTTAAACAGATTGTTTTCTTTGATCAGGTCAAATTAAAGGTACAGTTCAAATATCTTACTGCTTGTATTAAAAGACAAAATTGTATTACAAATAGTATATAAATATTAATATATTTATAGATTTTAATAAAAAAAATATATTGTGTTGTGAAGAAAAAATCGAATTATGTATGGAAAGCATCGTCGATGCACCGAGGTATCGAATTGAACCGAATCGATGCCATGATAATCGTAACCGAACCGAACCGTGAGACCAGTGTAGGTTCACACCCCTAACGTTTACACTAGCTAAATGTACCGTACTTTGACGTCAAGCGAACCCAGGTGCAGACCAAAAGTGCTAGTGTGAAAATATAAATTTCATTTTAACCCGCCAGTTATTTATTTATTTGTTTTTATTCTCTATAATTTGTTTTTATTCCCCAAATTTAGGTTACAACAGAGTGTGTAAGAGTGTATAAAGAACTAAACCAATTTAAAGAGGATAGTGCTAAAAAGTCTAAACAAAAGATATAGAAAATATCTCATGATGTTTTATTTGAATATATACATTTAATCGGCGGCATGGTGCTGCCTCACTGCCGCCTTACAGAAAGAATGTCACAGGTTTGAGTCCCGGCTGTGCCAGTTGGCATTTCTGTGTGGAGTTTGCATGTTCTCTCCATGTTAGCATGTGTTTCCTCTGGGTGCTTCGGTTTCCAGTCCAAAGACATTCGCTATGTGTGAATTGAATAAAATTTGCTGAAGTGTGTGTAAATGAGTTTGGATGTTTCCCAGTGATAGATTGCAACTGGAAGGGCATCCACTGCAAAACATATGCTGGATAATTTGGCGGTTCATTCTGCTGTGGCGACCCTTGATGAATAAAGAGAGTAAGCCAAAGGAAAATGAATGAATGAATATACATTTAATCATTAATTTACTACCTTGCAGTATTTTACATTAATTATCAATGTTAATGTTAATTATGTGATGCATTTAATCCAGATGGCTTTTTCATTTAACTTTCACCTGACAACAAAACTGGTTAACGTTTAATCAAATTTTACAGCAAACAGCTAGTAAATGACAACTTTACAACTGATACACCTGTGTGTGTGCATTTGTGTGTGTGTACTGTAAGTGAGAGTGTGTGTTGGCTGTGCCCATTATAACAGGAGGAACAGCAATAAAAACAGTTTGTGAACTCCATAACAGATGGCTGAAAAACAGAGCCATGCCTTAACAACACACACTCAGACAACCTTCATGCACAAACACACACACACACCAGTTGTGGGTTATGATGGACTAAAACTGTAGGTAGTGGGTGGTGTCGTGAGAGAGAGAGAAAGCAGAATATGCAGCTCGCTTACTGAAAGAAGAAAAGATTTGCATTTGGAACAAAGACAACCAAGCGTATGAATGCCGTGTGGCAGGTGAGTCGAAAACGGATATAAACTCTCTAAAGGGGCCTTTTAAAACACTTGCAATGACAAAGCAGCTGGAAGTCATTTATTTTCCATGAGAGTTGCTGATGTGAGGTGACACAGACCATGTAAACCTTAAGCAGGCCAGAGTTAAACTTTAGGCAAATGAGCCGTGATGTGATACAGCGTCCACCAATGGAAAAGAAGCGAGCGGAAGTCATGTGATTTGCCTCCTGATACAGCAGTCGACCAGCAGCATACACACTCTGCAACACCGGTGGTTAAATCGATGTCAACATGAATGCACCTTTAAACTGGGAGATGTTACATAAATGTGGAGAAAACTCATTAAGTTTTCATCAGAATTGAATAATAAAAAAGATTTGCTGCCATGTGCCAAACTGCCTGAGAGAGTTGTTAAGGAGAAGCGATTGTTATTACATCACTTTGACATGATTCATGCCATCTTTTAGAGGGCAATCTCTTTTTCAGTCAAACAATCCATATTGCAGAGTCATTGTTACTGAGCTTTCAAATGTTCAGAATCCTAATGGAAACTGTTTTAACATACTGTTTACTTAGCAAAACATTGATTTTGAAATAAAAGGAACTTCTTGAACACAAGCTGAAAGGCTCATGTAGTGAAATATAACTTTTATCCAATGTAACTTACTGTACAAGAGAGGAAACAAACATTTACTTTTATCCATTCAACCAAAACATTTACCCAAGCAACTCAGAGTTTAAAAAACAAACAGTTATGCATTTATGCAAACACTTTTATGCAAAGTAAATTATTATAACAGAAACAAAGCAATATCTACTTTCATTCATTCATTTTCATTCATTTATCCAAAAGCAACACAAAACAAACATTTATTTTATGCATTCAGCACTTTTATCCAAGTGACAGTTCAAAACAAACAAAAAAAAATATTTTTTTAAAAATGCATTCAGTAGACAAATTATCCACAGCAACTCAGAACAGAGGATACAAACATATAAACATTAAATAAACATTTAATATAGACATAATATCTTTATAATATATTATCTAAAGCAATTTAGAATAGACAGAACAAACATTTAATTTTAAGATTCCAGCTAGGGCTGCACGGTATTGGACAAAACTGACATTGCAATATTTTCATTCACTGCGATATAGATTGCGATATAAATGCAAGATGACTGGAATAGCTTGTAAAAAATTGGTAATTTTAGATCAATTGGGATGATTCTGTAGGGGAGTGTATGTGCATAAATATTATTCGAAAATGTCAAGCAAAGTTAAATATAAAAGAAAAGATGCAAAAAAACAATGATTTATGAATTTCTAGGGAGTCTGAAGCAGAATTCAGAAGCATACTTTTAGAAATCACCATATAATAATAATAACAACAACGCTGTATCTTTTTATTTGAGTAAACAATTATATAAATGTACAATTCATCTTTAAGCTACAAATATTTAATTTATTGTGCCCAAATGGCTTAAATTTGCTTCAAATTCTTGCAGTCAAAACACATGCAAATAATAAACTTTAACTCTGAAATTACTCCTTGATGTTGTTAACTGTAATGTCTGGTCAACTATAATCCAAACTATATTGCAAATCCCTGCGATGTGACTATTGCAAACTTGTTCATATATTATAATATTATATTGATGCTGAAACGATTTACTGTATAGTGCAGCCCTTATTCCAGCAGACACTATGATGCAAAGCAACTCCTGCATAGACAATACACACAAACATTTACACAGAAAACATTTAAAATAGCCGAAACAAACAAACCTTTACTATCATGTATTTAAATATCAGACCCTTTCATCCAAATCAACTTAATTCAGCCACCAAACAAAAACAACAACAACAACAACAACAACAAAACACTTGCCTGCACAATATTTAATAAAATGCAATAACATGTTCCTGCTCTGAAACAACTATTTTGTCAGCTCCTCATCCCAACAGGTTATTTAGAGACATTCATTCATTCATTCATCTTCTTTCAACTTAGTCCCTTTATTATTCAGGGGTCGCCACAGTGGAATGAACCGCCAACTTATCCAGCATATGTTTTATGAAGTGGATGCCCTTCCAGCCACAACCCAGCATTGGGAAACATCCATACACTCACACATTTACACACATACGCTGTGGCCAATTTAGTTTATTCAATTCACCTATACCCGCATGTCTTTGGACTGTAGGGGAAACCGGAGCACCCAGAGGTAATCCACACGAACACGGGAAGAACATGCAAACTCCACACAGAAATGCCAACTGATCCAGCTGGGGCTCGAACCAGCGATCTTCTTGCTTTGAGGCGACAGTGCTAACCCCTGAGCCACCTAGCCGCCCTATTTAAAGACATTTTTTCACAATTCAAAAATTCCTGACCAAGATGATAATCTCACCTTACTTTTTGTTTACTCATTAAATGTCCTGTATTGTATGTCACAAGAGTAAAATGAGGTTGTGAAGCTGTGTCATTCTTTCAGTATCAGCAGAGCAAAGAACAGAACAGTGTGCCACACTTAAATGTATCCCTCTTGAAGCACACTGCTAACTGAAGCTCTAATGCCAACAAATCAATGTTTTAACCAATGAAACACACATACACACACACATACACACACACACACACACACACACACACACACACACAAACGTAAATGCACTCACTGACACTGCCTGCAGTGATGCCAGCAGCCTGGCATAAGGGTTACCAGGTGGAACTATCTCTTTCTCTCTTTCTCTCTTTCCCTTTCAATGTGCCTTACTAGCATAACAGATAAGTATACATTTGCCAAAGAACTTTTGTATAAGAAAGCATTTATATTAATGCAAAATAGAAAATAATAGTAATTCTCTCTCTCTCACTTTCTCCATCTAAGGTAAATGATGTGCACTCATTCACCGTGATTGATTTACTGATGCTGAAGGATGAGAGCATGAGTGATTCATTCTGTCTGAGAGATAGAGAGAGAGAGAGAAAGAGAGAGCGAGCGAGGATACAGAATAGAGGAGCATCCAATGGCATGGACACTATAAAACATGGAACAGCTTGGCAAATGTGTGTGTGTGAGTGTAATTAAGTTTGAGAGAGATGATGGTAATATATGAGGGTCTATGGGCATCTCTGTTCCTCAGTACAAGGTGACTCTTTCTCTCTGCAGACACACACACACATTCAGTCTCTCCTCTCATTTTCTCTCAAACTCTCCAAATCCCTATCTCACATTTATCATTGCCACACTCCTGTCAATACACGCCTGCAATAATGAGAAATAGGGTCATGTTATACTGCGCCTCACACACATTCGCAGACACATGCGGAAGCTTTAAAATATAACACTGTAGAATATTTGCAGAACTAGTTAAATAATGAAATGAGCAAACACCAAAACTTTACATAAATATTTGTTTGGGTTATAGATATAAATGATGAATCAAATACTTAATAGCACAGACTTAAAAGAGGCTTAAAGGAACCATAAAACTGGACAAGTTTTAGGTCCAATTTTGGGCAAATATGTTCATCATTTTTTGTTTGCTTGTTTTGTAAAAAGTGTTATGTATGTAACAGAGCTGAAACGACCAGCTTTCTGCTGGTCAACAATATCAGAGATCAACCTGAATGCATTACATAAAGGTGAAACTATCATTCACATGCTAAATTGTGGATGTCATAAATTTCATTTTACATAACTGGATGGTAAACCATAAATGTAATCCAACCAGAAGCAACCAACTTGAAGGCAGTTTTTGAATAGAATGGCTTCAAAAAATCTAATAAAAAGTGATTTACTACATTCAAATTATAGAAATGCACTGTATTAAAACTTAAAGTATTAATAAAGCAAAATACAGCATAATAAGATATGAAAAGGGAATGGAAGAGCAGGAGGTTTGACTTGATAACAAGTCCGGCATCGCATTGATCTGAGAGGAAATTACTGAGCGCCAAATAGAATTTCACTCAATTTCCTCTTTCAGCCATTTTAAAGGGGGCGATGAGTAAATGATTGTGCAAGAAACGTAGAGAGATAGAGGGATTGAGAGGCTACAGGGAATATATGTGTTATGTGTGTGCACAAGGCTTAGAGTTCATCTGCCTGAAACACTAATCAATCAGCCAATTGCTTTATCCAGCTTACACACACACACACACACACACACACACACACACACACACACACACACACACACACACACACAGCAGTTAACAAATGTATGTCTCTTTATGCCCTTACTTATTATTTATCTGATATCAGCAATCGGGTATTTGTTTTTATAGTTGTTCACACCTGGTTTGTGTAACATCACAGCTTTGTGAAAAGATTTCCTTTTCTATTTGGCCACAAAATGTGTCTCTGCTAAATAGATATGATTCTGATCATCAAATCCCACAATGTATGCAAACTTAACAAGGTTGTGTTTATTTTAATTATGGTGTATCTGATACTTATTTAACAGTAAAACATTATAAAAGAGGACAGGCTAAATAAAACATTGTTGTCTTGCAGATACATGCAAATCATTTAAAATATAGTTTAGTGTGTATTACTCTCTAGTGTGTATTTTTTTCTCTCAATTCACAGAGACAGGCTACTACAGGTACTACAGGCTACATGTTATACATCTCTGTTGTTAAGTTTTTTTTTTATTTAATATAAAGTAAAGTTATAATTTTATCATTTACCAGTTAATACCTCTCCAAATATATAATGAAATGAAAAAAGAAACAAAAAAACTAAAAAACCATCCCAAACATCATCTGTGGCATTGCATTTTGCATTTGTGTCACAGTATATCTGATTACATCATATAGCCTATAACAATCCAAACTATCGGATTTATCCATCCTGACTGCATATTTACACCTGTTCTTTTCATGATCGGATAGCTTTCCCATCAGAAAGCAAATGCATGAAGTGACCATGTTTAAACAGCGGCTTTGAGAAAGAGGGAGTATTGCACTATAATTAAAAGACAGCTGATGAGCATCACAGATTAGCAACCTCACAATTAAAGTTTAATCGGACTCACTTTAACTCTGGTCACACACACACCTCCATATTAACTTCAGTAAGATGCCTATGGCATGTTTATATTGCATTAAACAGTGTTGAGACACTCTAGAGCATAATTGTGACCTTTTTCAACTTTCAGATAAGACCTGCCTGCTGGCTCAGAAAACATGACATAAAGAAATAAATTCAGTTCAGCCAAGTAATGCTCCCACAGCTACAGCTAATAGCTCTCTTGCTTTATTTGCTCTTTCTGTGTTGCTCTCATTGACGGTGAGATATCTGTAGTCGGATATATTTTTCCTTTAAGGCCAGTACATGATTAATGCCTTGGCTCGACATATAGCATAATAATAATTCAACAGCAACATTACAAGTAGGTAAGTATGCCTCCCTCAGCAATCTTTTACGCACAGATCCATCTTTGCAAAACACACAGACATATATATGTGTGTGTGTGTGTGACAGAAAAAAAAAGTGATCTAGTCTTAACTACACTGTGAGTGTGTTTATATTGTGAATTACATTCATAGTAAAAAATAACAGTATCGGGGTGGTTTACGGGTTACATATTGTGAGTTATCAGTGCATGGACAGTAAATATAAGTCTGTTCCAGATTTATGTTCACATTATGCAATAAAATCATCTTTACGGTGTTTTAACTTCCACACGTAAGAATTACTGACACTGACTATGGCTACAGTTTGTTTACATGCACCCTTAAAATGTGATTAAAGTCAATAGAGTGATTAAACTGAAGCTTACATAAAAAGAATTCTGTGATTATGCAAAAAATTTGTTGCAATGATAACAATAAAATACATGAAATTAAATATATGAATGTTTACATTTGTATTGTATTTCTTCTGAATCTACTATAAACAAACATGCATGTGTTAGTCCTCCAGGCAGATTTGCATTTTGCCTAATGGAGATATTTTCAGACACAGAAATACCCACTGCACCACCGCATCACTACTAATGGAGATATTTTCAAACAAAAACAGATACAGTAGGCCAGGTACTCGAACTCACAAACATTTAGTAGTTGCAGCAGGTAATGCGATAAACAAAAACAGCAACAAACTGGAAAAACAAGCACAGTTCTTAGTGAATAGCCTAATAGCCTGCTGAAGTAGCAAACCGAATCCAGTTACACTGAAAAAAAAGGATATCTGCAAAATTGTTGCAAACAATTCATATGGGTTGATTTGAACAAAGAAATTAAATTAAGTAATATTCAATGTAATTTATTTGTTTAAATTCAGCCCAAATAAATTGTTTACAACCACTTACCGTAACATTTTTGACAAACCTCATTGTGTGTATAAACAAGGCAAAGTAAAACCCAACCAAATAATCTGAATAACATGCATCTTTATCACAAAATAAGTTGTAAAGTGTGTAAACCAAGCAAACGCAAAACAAATTATATCAAATCAAAACACAAAAAGCACAATAAATAAATCAATAAATAGCATGTATTTGAGTATATTGATGACACAATGCTGCTGTACCTCTCCGTTCTGTTGCACTTTTTTAAAACACGAGGTGTAATGCATATGCATATAAAAATGACTTGAATGCATGTCATCTAAGGATTCAATATTTTTTTTCTAATGAATTAATCAAGTTTTTAAGTCTATATGACTTTTGTCAAGTCTTACATCCATGTCTAGACATTGTAAAATACATTATATTACTCACTCACTTTCCTTCGGCTTAGTTCCTGATTTATCAGGGGTCGCCACAAAGAAATTAACCGCTAATTATTTACTGGCGGATGCCATTCCAGCTGTGTATTATATTATTTTATTTTTAATGTTTTTAACATTTTTTTAAATTATTTATTTATTTATTTATTCACAGCCATATCACCATGCAGCCCAAGGCCAGCTACTCACTGAAGCTAAGCAGGGCTGAGCCTGGTCAGTACCTGGATGGGAGACCACATAGGAAAACTAGGTTGCTGTTGAAAGTGGTGTTAGTGAAGCTAGGAGGGGCACTCAACCTGCAGTCTGTGTGAGTCCTAATGCCCCAGTAAAGTGAAGAGGACACTTCTTTCGGATGAGTGCCATGAGTGCCATCTTTCGGATGAGACGTTAAACCAAGGTCCTGATACTCTGTGGTCATTAGAAATCCCATGGCACTTCCCTTGAAAAGTAGGGGTGTAATCCCGGTGTCCTGGTAAAATTCTCTACATCGGCCCTTACCCATCATATGACCTCCCAATCATCCCCATCAACCGAATTGGCTTTATCACTGTCTTTTCTCTCCACCAATAGCTGGTGTGTGGTAGACGCACTGCTGCCATTGTCCTGTGACTGTCGTCGCATCATCCAAGTGGATGCTGCACACTGGTGGTGGTGTGGAGAGATCCTCCATGCGATTGTGAAGCAAGTTGGGTGTATGGCCATACACAATAAATGTGCTATATAAATGCACATTACATTACATAATGAAATCCATTTTTCTGTAATACATTTGCCTTTTGGAGGTTCATTCCGCTGTGGCGACCCCTGATATGAATGAATGAATGAATGAATGAATGAATGAACATTTGCCTTTTTCTGCCTGCTTCTATTGTACCCATGCAAAGTTCTACAACCTTTTAAAAAGAGAGGAAAAAGAGCTGTTAACTGAGGTGAGCTGATAGTGGAAACATCACTGGAGTGGACAGCAGAGAAGATAGTCTGACATGGAGAACCACACACACACACACACACACACACAAATGCTCGCAACAGCCACTAGATCAATCTTATTCAACCACATCACCTACTGATAACACCTTGAGAGAGTGACAGAGAGGGAGAGAAAGAGAGAGAGAAAGAGGAGGAGGAGACTGAGCTGATAGCTCATTAGTAAAGTGTAAAGAGACATTTTCATGCAAATCCAATCTCATCTTAGCTTCAGGGATGTCACAAACTTATTGATGAAATAAAAGTATGTTTGTGTGTTATATATCTAAAGCACTACAGCACATAGGTAGCATATTTGTTGTCTAAAAGCAATGTGAGCTTATCACTGTTAAGTGGCAATCAGGTTCTGATTCTGCAGTTATTTCTGCCTAAATCAGCTTTACTATATAAAATCACATACTCGTGCAGAAGATGCTACAATGACACAGAACGAAGGACGATAGAGATAGAACAAGGGACGAGCTAAACCTCCATCATTCTGCTTTGGATGTGGTTGCTAGGCAGCGCGCAGACAGCTAACTATAGTTCGGGCCGTGGGGCAAAGGTGGTGGGTGTGTGTGAGTGTGTGTGTGTGTCTGTTGGAGGACGGCCCCCCTGGCAGGCTGAGAGGATGCAGCTGTTCAACATCCCCAAATACCCCCATCCACCCCCGTCTCTCCCTTGCCTTGCTACTATTTACATCCTCCTGCCTCTCTCTACTATTAAAAGCTCATTTTTCTTAAGATTCTCAAAAGCAGACACTGAGTGTTGATTATGTTGCCTGGCAACTTGAAAAGTTTTTTTTCTCTCCACAGAGCTAAACACACCCACTGATGATCTGTTTTAATGAGTCACATGAAGAACTGATCCAGAACATTCTACAGGTGCAGGTGAGATGAGATACTGCAAAGTTGTATATATTGTATACAGTGCTTAATTTGTGAATTGTGAGGTCCCGGAGAGTGGGGCGGTGGATGGCAGAGGAAAAGGACGAAAGTTAAGAGGGTTGGGGAGTCGCGGAAGAAAGTAAAATTGAACAGCGGACGGGAAAGAAGAGCTATGAGGAGGGGGATCAGTAAAATGAGGTGCTGGTCAGATTTCAGAGATGCCAGATCTGGATCTGGCGTGTTCCAGCACAAATTAAGCCCTGATTGTACATGCAGGATAACTAATATGAGGAGATTAATAGAGTATGATTTATTTGCATGCATGTGTATTAACACAATCTAGAGATCCATCTTCAGCTGCACCATTGTTCCTAGCCGTTTACAAATATGGCCCTTATCTGAGAATTTTTCAATAGGAATGAAAATTATCATATGCATTTGTTTATATGGCAAATCATGTCTTTTTCACCAAGAAGGTCCATACTGACTCCAAAAGCAGATACTGATAAGATCAGGGCCTGGTGTAGGGACTTTGGGGGTTTTACGATGAGGTCACATGCTGATTGGTCAGTTTGAATATCTCAGTATTTGAGCTTTGGCCACATGGTCGAGAAAGAAACAAAAAAGTTGGTAAAGATTGCTCTGTTCTTTTCCTGCTCTGCTCCTCTCCTGCTCTGGAGGCCTACTCACTGCTCTTTCTCTCTCTCTCTCTCTCTCTCTCTCTCCCCCACTGTCTATCTCTTTCTCAGGTAACTTTATTTTACATTTAAGCTGGGCACAATTATTTTATGTTTTTATCATTTCATGTTTTATCATTTTATACAGTTACTTTGTAACTAATTCAGTTGTAACGATAGATAATTATTGTCATTAAATAATTTCATTTTTTAATTATTTGTGAATTACTTTTGATTTAACATCAACACTTAATTGCTCTATACTGCAATACAATAAAATCACATAATAGCAATGCTCTCCCACATTTTTAGCTATTAATACTGTCCTTATTTCCATTTTTGATATAAGATTGCAGAAGGATGGTTGACTAAAAATTAACTGTTTTTCACCATAACTTTTTAGTCATTTGAAAGAATTACAGTTCGGACTGCTGTAGTTAAAATACCATTTCTCACAAAGGGCACCTATTTTAACCCCTTTTATAAGATGTAAGATAAGCCTTTGGTGTCTACAGAGTTTGTCTGTAAAGATTTAGCTCAAAATACTCATCAGATAATTTATTATTTAGAATCTGCCCATTTTGGTGCCTAAGTACATTGTAGCCATTTTTGTAATTTGTGGCTTTAAGTGCAAATAAGCTGCTTCTCCCATGTGCGTGTCTGCTTCTCGTGCATTACATCAGATTAACAGCAGTCAGTGATAGAGACAGACTGAAATACAGCTCACTAGTCACAAATTCCAAGTATGTTTATTTCATTTATTCAAGCCTTTCTGAAATGATAAGTCTCAAACAAATGCTGTTTGCAATACACACACACATATTATTGTTTACTGACACCATGCGGCCGTGGTGATTATAGCGGTTAAGAATTACTGTACATAGCGATTTTACTATCTTTCTTAAAAATCTGTTTTAAAAATGTTTTAATCTTAGAAAACTTACAAAAATCACAGAGTTGGAACAGATATTTTAATCCCAGTTTATTTGCAAAGAAAAGTTCTGTGGACATGTGTATACGCTTTATTATAGAAACCTAGTGCCTGTCAATCAATTTGGTGGGCGGTAAAAACCACACTCCTACGTCACGTTGTGGTGGGCCTCAAAATCACTGGGATTTGGATCCTATAACGACAGGAAATTTAAAAAAAGACACTTGTTGGGGTTATAACACTCCAATATAACTGTGGACATACTATGCCTACACACAATTCTGTCCAAACAGCTTACAAAAGATAATTTTCATCATAGGTGCCCTTAAAAATATAGCTATTTGACATTCTTCTTGCATTGCAAATACTGTATTTATTCATTTAAAAAATAAAGAGCTATTTTGAATTTTTATATCAATTTTGTGCAAAACAATTCAATCTTTCTGCAAATAATACAATTCTTGACATGGCTACTCTCCACCATTACAAAAAAAACTATTAAAAACCCCAAAACGCAATAAAAACAATTGTGTTTTTATTTATTTATTTTATTTATTAAATAATCTATTTAGAAAATCATTTATTCACCCTTGTCTGGCTCAAAATCTACAGTAGATAACATCTGAAGTGGATCAAAACATTTAATCAAAGTTGTTCTAACGCTATTGAATAACACCTATTCTTATTTTGGGACAATTAAAAAAAAGTTTGATCCACTTCAAATGCTGTTCATGACAGAATTTGCTTTTGGGTAAGTTACAATTGTTTTCAAATGCAGGTAAATTCATAAAGATACCTACTCACTGTAAATTGTAAATTTAGTGTAATTTAGTGTAAATTCACTAAAGATATCTACTCATAAAGATAGTAAGCAAATCAATCAAAGTCAATCAAATGATGAGCCAAGGAAAGGATTAAAACCTGTGGATGATTTTACTTCCAGTTCATTCATCACACTGAGAGGGAACTTAATAGTGTTCAATTACAGGATTCAACATCCCTGTTGTGTGCTCTGCAAATGTACTATGTATTCAATGCATACTGAAACAGTCATGGATCCTTCCCTGTGGGAAAGACACCGCTGGCCTTTTGGTTAGGAGCCAAGATGTTTAACCACTTGACCACACAACCCCATGGCACATCTTTCATTCATTCAACATTGCCCCAGAGCTCTCATTTGGCCACAGTACAGTAGCAGTACACTGGATGGCAAATGTGCACATAATGAGACAAATACTTTAAGCACCTTTAATAATGCAATGCAACAAAAGTTCAGATCATTGAAAGGCTATAAAAAGTAAAAGAAAAATGCTAATAATCATTTATAATTACACAGAAAATATAGAGACATCCACTCTATATTCTGCAGGGCCATCGGTTCAATTCACACAGCTCAGACTTCGGGCAAGAAATAGGCTTAAAATGACCACCACAGCACTTCTTAAAACTCATTGAATCTCAAAGGTAGTTGAAAATGCATAGTGGTTGGAAAAAAAGGATAAATGTATAATGGTTCACCAATTCTGCTAAATGGTTTATGATTATTATAACCAGGATTTAAAATGAACTTTACTGACTATGAAACATCGAAGTTACCAGCCATTCTGAGCTTTACTTCACAAAACAAAGTCTACACAGTCTATCCTTGTTTCAACTTACCATGCAAATAAAACTATCTGTTAATTTCACTGTACTTTTCAAATATAGCGTACTCCAAAAGTAATGTTTAATGGTGAATACTTTGAACATTAACAAAAAGCTGTCAATTCATAACGGGTGTTGAGCTGTTTCCCCTACAAAAGGCCTGAACTCAGCATTTTAAAGCTTCTCCCTTATTTGACATCCATTCACAAAAAAAGTGGCCTTGTCCCATAGGGCTCCATTCAAACAGTAGAGAAGACAGGCTTGGACATCTTACCAGTGCTCGCTTTCTCAAGTTCAAAACAGCTGTCCAAAACAGTAAATCCAAATACAAGGCAAATAGGGGTATGAATTCCCCCTTATTAGAAATTGTGACCTTGATGATTCTAACCAAACCTCCCACCCATGTGTATTACCAACCACATGATTTCTGCCTGCGTTTGGCAGGTTAGCAGGTTGTAATTTCAAACCCACTTGCTGCCAGTGTAATGAAAGTCCTCTGTGGTCCCATTTACACCTGGTAATAATACATGTTTTTGTCAATCCGTTCACAAGTGGAAGACACTACAGGCTTCAATCAGGTCTAAAATTATTTGTCCACTGAGACCAGAGATAGTTGAAAATGCATTTAATTGGATTGTTTTCATATTGCAATCAAATATGTGGTTAAATGTTATCAATCAACTGCAAAAGTCATTATGGGATATGCTATGAGAAAGTGCACCAAAAGAAGATACTAAAATATCCCAATTCATATTGAAACTATAGATAACAACACACATAACATGGGTTAATTTATTCAATACATCTTGTGCATTGCTTGTTTTGGTTTAATTAATGCCATATCACAAACTGCTTGCTATTTCACAACAAGATCAGTACTGATGAAAAATACTACCACACAGCAATAACCACAATTTTGTACATCAATAAGGGACAATACAAATATAACATTACATTTAAAACATTAAATGTGATTTTCACTTCGTTAATATGATAAACAACTTAATATTCGTCCTGGAAAGATTTTTGAAAGCATCCATCAATGTGCTGTCAGTATAATATCCTTGTCTATTAGTCTTTAAAGTTCGAATTTTAACAAAATATGCTTTATGGTGAGAGAGGCTTGACATTGGATAAATATTGATGCATCCTTCTTCAATAGATATAAATAGGCATCCAGTATACTGTATGTACATTTCAAAAGTGTTTAATTTATTGCACTGAACAACTTCTGCAACAGCGATAACCATGCATGAAGAAATAAGCAGGAAGAAAATCTAAACAGAAGTGGTCATAAGAGATTTTGAGATCTTAAAATAAATTTTTAAATGAAAGAGACTTTTTAAATGAAATTCCCTATCTTCTGTACTTTATTCCAAATGTTTCAAAGTATGTTAAAATCCATCCAGAAAAATAAACAATTTTAACTAGTGACAAGGACTCTGTCTTGTGTGGTAATGCTAATGGTGTCATACACCCTTGATGGTTTGGTTTTAGAGAAATGGAAATTTATTCAGCTCTCTTTTTTCTTGTTTAATGAAGATGGCAACTCCCATTATTCCACACTCAGTCACAATGCCATTAGACTGCAGCTGTGTTTGCTGTGAATATGCACCCTCTAAACAGGGGTGTCAAAACTCTGTCCTGGAGGGCCAGTGTCATGCAGAGTTTAACTTCAACTTGCTTAAGCACGCCTACCAGGAAGTTTTTAGTATATCTAGTAAGAGCTTGATTACCTGGTTCAAGAGTGTTTGATTAGGGTTGAAACTAAACTCTCTAGGACACTGGCCTGCCGTATTTGGACAACCCTGCTCTAGCAGCAAGAATGAAAAGAGTAATGTCTCAGGGGCAGCAAGAAAGTAGCTGATCTGAGTCCCGGCTGGACCAGTTGGCATTTCTGTGTGGAGTTTGCATGTTTTCCCCGTGGTTAAATAGGTTGGCGGTTCATTTCGCTTTGGCAACCCCTGTTGAATAAAGGGACAAAGCCCTTCCAAAGGAAATGAATGAGTAATGTCTCAGCAAATTACTTATAAGTGGATCACTAAAAACATGTTATTATCAGGTGACAACAGGGCCTGTGATTCACTTAATCACACCCCTCACGGACATATCATATTTTTATATACTGCTATCTGTATTTGAACCGATCAGACTTTACTGTGGGTAGAACCAAGTAAGAACCTCTCAGACATGAGAAATATATCCACACAAAGCTTGAAATCTCTACTATTATCAACTACATTTGAAAACAAATGTTCTCTGGTTTTGAGATCTGAAACAAACACAAGGTACAGTTGGTCCCGTCTGTTCCCATAAATTCCCACCTCCGCCATTCAAATGCAAATCACAAGACAGCCACCAATTTAATGGCCCATCTTGTAAACAAAGAGATCACTGTCATTTTGGCAAAAGATTTGGGAATAATGTCAGAAGATCAGCACATTATTCAGAGGATGATGATGTGGGACATAAATTATTGTTTCTTGCAGTAGTTTTTTTTATATGATGAACATATAAAGCTTTTAATTTCATTGGTGATTCCAAATGTGAAATTTAATCATGAGCTTGGCAAAGTTTCTGAGAATTTGATGCTTCCCCATTTAAAGAGATAGGGGCTTGCATGCCCGAGTGGTGTTTCAAAGATGGCCACTGACTAAAATGACTTTCCCTAAAGTGACGTTGGAGGATCTACTATGGTATGGTATTGGTAACTATGCAACCAATAACAAAAAAACTCTACTAGAGACTTTCAGGATGTATTTAAGGTTCCTTTTCTCTCTCAGCGAGTCCATTCGCTCAATGAAAAGTGCATAACACAGTAAGCCAAAGGTTTGTAAGGGCCTCCATCTCCAGTCATTATTGCCCTGATGCATTGATTCAAGACCAAACGTCAAGTCACAGGATTAAAATTCAACAGTCCTGTCAGAATGAGGGACTTTTCGTCCTTCCCTTGAGGCCACCACTGGAGGAGGACAAGGAAGACGACGCAAGGTCATTCTGAGCTCATTCTGATTAGTGTGTGAAGAGAGGGAGAGAGGGAGCTTTTAAGAGTGGGGGCTGATTCATTATTCATAGTTCAGCCATCGTTTGTATTAGAACATCAGCTTGCAGCCACCGGCCACAAAAACTGGGTTACCTCCCCTGAGTCCTGACAACAGGAGAAAGAGGAGGAGCAGGAGGAGGAGAAGGAGATAGAGGAGGTGGAGAAAGAGGAATGGAGAGGTGTAAGACAAGTCTAGAGGAGGTGAGGAGCAATATATCACTAACCTGCTTGAATTATAACCTCACACCTACCCAAGTGTCCTTCACAAACTGTGGTCAAGGTAAGCAGAGAGAGAGGAGAAATGGCTTGAGAGTAAGAGTGATTTTTTCTTGCTCGTCCTCGATCTGAAATCCCAAAGCTGTGTGTGTGTGAGTGAGTGAGTGAGTGTAGGACATGCTCGTGTTCGTGGTGGCGTTCACTTCTCTTCCTCGTTTCTTTAGGACACACTGTACCAGGTTGCGTGCTGACGGATCTCGGGCACGCCACTGATGATGTAGCTGTTCTGCTGGCCACAGGACAAGGCAATCAATGCAGTCAATATGATTTCATATGATCTGAATGTTTAATAAACAGCAGTCTGACGCAGGTAGGCGTTTAGTCACATGCTGTTACGGTACTGTGTTTAGGCTGATAAAATGCCTCCCACTGCTCCCATAATGCTTCTGTGTCTTTGTGTTTTGCATTAAATATGCATCTGCAGAGGAAATTCGCATAACACAAAACGCATTTATGATTTACTATTCATTTATTCCCCTTTAAGGGTCATCACTGTAAGGAGGTAAATGACGGTGAGAGAGGCAGGGGTTAGAGTTTATAGATTAAAGAATCTTTAGCGGTTGTGGCATAATGTTGCTTATAAAAAGTTATTTGGTTTCTTCTTAGTTTCTTGAAAAGTAAAAAAAAATATCCAGAGATACGTTTTTTGAGTTTTTTTTTATACACAAAATTGTGTAAATTATTACACATTATTAATAGTTTTTTTTAAAGAGTGTTTTGTTTATGGATTGGCCCTGTTCACTGAAAAAATAATTGTGTGGTAATCAACATTATACCACATATGCTGTAGACTGAGCTTAACTAGAAAATATTAGCCTACTTCAATATCTGTTTTAGGTGATTGGAATACAAATGAAAATGATCCAAAACTTGTTGTATTTATCAAATAATATGAGCAATGTAGCATGTGCACAGGGATGTTTCATTTTTAGTAAGCCAGCTCAAGTGCATCCGGTGAACTGTCATAAAATCTCAGCGGTTAAAAAAAAATCTAATCTGATATTTTTTAAATTAGTGATCTTCTGATTGAGATACAATACAGATTAGGCCTCATGCCTGACAAGAAGCACTGCATTAAATTCTAAGCCATGTCTTTAAAATATGGACATTTATTTTACCACAGTATCTTGAATTGAGTTTCTCTGCCCGCCTGCTGCTCGTGATGGCACTTGTGTTTAAATGGCCTTTCCATCTTATTTTAAACTTGAACAACTAAATAGATGCTTAAGTATTTTTATTTGATTATATTTTAAATAATTAACATTATTGATGCTGGAAAATGAACATAAAAAAATTGAAAACAGTCACATAAAAGTTTATCAATAGCTTAAACACTTGCCGTGCATATTAAAAAAATATTAGCCCATTAGAAAAATGTGTAACCTTAAGCCTAGTTCACACTACATGACTTTAAACATTGGCAGATCGCTGTGGTGTTCAGACTATAGGACTTGGTTTTGTGTCTTTAAATCACTGTGTTATTTTACATTAGGCGATGATCCACAAGTAAATAACAACAACTCTGTCACGCAACAACTTTGTTCAGCACCTAAACCACAGCCAATGAAATGTTCAAATGCCCCTTGGGGGGAATGGGAGCCATCAGAAAGAGAAGAACACTATTGACTGCTAACGATATCACTGACACCACATTTGAAATGTCTCTGAAAGTATTCAAAGGAGCATTTTAAAGCATTGCTAATCAGCCTATGTGTCAGCGGATTAATTGTTTACACAGTATATCTGCATGGTTCAGCTGATATGGCTTTAACATGCTCTTATGTCCATGTAAACGCAGGGTGAGGTGACTGCATCGATGACCATTCTGGCCAATCACAGACATTTCAGTTGAGACCCTGAACACAACAGCCATTCAGCCCATGACTTAAGACCCGTTCACAGCAAGCACAATAACAATAAATATAAATATAACAATATATGTGTCCAAACAGATGAACGATAATGATATTTTTATTTTTAGATTATGTTTTTAATTTGGCATCGTAACAGCATGGGTTCTCAGTGTGCGGGTACCGCATCTGAACATACAACTGAGCTTGTGACATATAATCTAAGTCTAATCAAAATCAAATCAATCAAACATGTGGACTATGCTATTCTTTAACACTATTAACTAGGGCTGTACGATATTAAAAAAATCTGATATTGCAATATTTTTTTTCTGCAATAAATATTGCGATATGAATACAGAAGATGGTTTCAGAAGATGGTTGGAATAACTTTGAATGGCGGTTTTACAGTATTTGGGTACAGAAATTGAATAATCACAATGCAAAAAAAATTATTTTGCTACTTTGTTTTGTCTTGTTTCTAGTCCAAATATAAAAAAAATCTTAGACCAATGAAAAAAAAAATGTTTAGTTTTCAACGTCAGAAAAAATATGTGAAAATGTTAAGATTTTGCTTGTTTTAAGGAAATTATCTGCCAGTGAAATAAGTGAAATAATCTTATTTTCACTATGACATGTAGATATTTGGACTAAAAACAAGACAAAAATTCTACGAAAGAAACATTTTTTTTTTATTTTGCATAAATCATATAAATAGTTCATATAAATACTTTGATTAAATAGTTGGTCAAATCCTGGTCAACTATTGGCCCATTTCCACTGAGTGGTACAGTACGGTCCCATTCGATGCGCTTTTATGGCCGTTTACACTGTTAAAGAGTACCTAAAAGTGAACCGCGGTAAAGTACCACTTTTTGGGTACCCTTTGAAAAGGGTACCTAGCACGACAAAAGGGTACCAAAAGGCGGTACCAAAAAGTTTGCCACGAGTCTATATTTGAAATAACTAACGTCTTGAGCTCATATTAATAACGTGCGCGTGGTTATTGAAGTGCTTCTGACATACGATTCTTTCAGAATGGGGCAAACGCGAGAGTGAAGAGCAAAAAAACAAAGGAGAAGCCAGCAAAAACAGCAGCAAATGATTCTTTCTGCAACATAAAACATAAACAAACTGCCATGTTAAATTATTATCGCCTTTTGGACTATTTTGAACTCGGAATGACAGAATTATTTTCTAACAGGAGGTTACATGTGCTGGTGAAAATTAAAGATACAGATGAGAGGTTTGCACTGGCTGGGCTATATTTCGTGTTGTCATGCTGTGTGTATTTTTTCTGTAATTGGTAACATATCGGAGACTGTAAGGGTCTGTATGTGTTCATATATGTTGCATTTCTGTTTATTTATTTTATATAATCGCAGACATTACAGTAGGCTATTTCAGACGTTCTCTGAAAATTTCTGTCACACACCACGCCATTAGTACCATTTTGGCAGTGGAAACACAAGCCTGATAAAGGTGACAAGTACCGACACGTACCGTACCATACTTTACCACTCAGTGGAAACAGGACATTAAATTCAGACTAGACATTGTATATCTTTGCGATGTGACTATTGCGGATGTGCACATTGCGATATCGAAGCTGAAATGATTTATTGTGCAGCCCTATGAACAATTTTTAGAACTATATCTTTATTGTTATCTTTATAGTTATCGTGCTTTGTGTGAATTGGGCTTTACTCTTTGGCTGTAGCCTATCACTACATCTGATCCCACTTGAGGTCAAATTAGCAGACTGGAATGGAAAATTTAGCATGCTAGATATTGAATTTTTGTTCTGCAAGGTGTCAGCGATGCATCAGCGAGCCTCTTTGATGCGGTTTTCAGTAGCTATAAAGACTGCCGTACACCAATCACCCACTGAATTTCCCACAATCACTGTTCACTCTCTCGGCGAGTTTGTTCACTGAATTTCCCACAATCACAGTTCACTCTCTCGGCGAGTTTGTTCACTGAATTTCCCACAATCACAGTTCACTCTCTCGGCAAGTTAGTTAACTTGTCATTTTTGGCTACAGTGAATGACTCCATATGCCCCTAACATGCAATCCTCAACAGTTTTAAACATTCTATGCACAGCTGTTTTATCTAAAAATATATCCAAAATCCCATATAAATATACAAGCACAGTACTTCACAAATCTTCCTCAGTAACCCTGACACCAGCATGCTGTCAAAGGCAGATCATATAAAGCAGAAATGTCAGAAGTTGAGTTATTAAGGCTGCTTGACTAAAATAACATTTTTTTTTGCATTCCACTTTAAAAGAAATTAAAACTCAAAAGTATTTTGAAGTAATGCTGCATGGACCTACTTTGTGTGTGTGTGTGTGTGTGTGTGTGTGTGTGTGTGTGTGTGTGTGT
>CAIGQZ010000320.1:12937801-12951515 GCA_903798205.1 Danio tinwini | reverse complement strand
ACACACACACACACACACACACACACACACACACACACACTTTTAGCAATAAGAACTTAAAATCATACAACTAGAAATTTTCATAGCAAAAGCCTTTTGCGTTTGGTAATTCAGATTTTTTTTTTTTTGCTGTAACCGCTTTAAAGTGCCACCACTACAGGCATACAGTACAAATCAAGTTAGATGTCTTTTGCCATTGCGTCACATCTCACGCTGTTTTATATCATCCCACTACAGGTGTGGCATTTTTAAGATGGCATGTCAAGTTAAAAATAGTCCAACTTTTATCTGTCTTGAGACTCTTGCATTCTGTTTCATTCTGTTACGCTCCGTCTAGCTGTTTTTGCACACATCAACACGTCTTATATAAACGATCCTTACGGAACAACCAAACTGGGGTCAGTTAAGTCTAAACCCACCTTAATTATACAGTTTTCTTAAGACTGATTAATTTACTGCTTGTGCAAGCAACACACCAACTAATGATGAATTACAAGGATTTTGACCCCATTAATTAACAATTGATCCTCCCTGAAGGACGTCAAAACAACATGTGTGGGGGGTCTGCCCTATATGTAGTAAAAAAAGCGTAGCTCATTTTCTTTCGGCTTAGTCTCTATTTCAAAGGTCGCCACAGCGGAATGAACCGCCAACTATTCCAGCATACAGTTGAAGTCAGAATTATTAGCCCCCCTTTAATTTTTTTTAATTTTCTAAATATTTCCCAAATGGTGTTTAACTGAGCAATGACATTTTCACAGTATGTCTGATAATATTTTTTCTTTTGGAGAAAGTCTTATTTGTTTTATTTTGGCCAGAATAAAAGTTGTTTTTTAAATTTTTTAAAACCATTTTAAGGTCAAAATTATAAGCCCATTTAAGCTACATATTTTTCTGAGAGTCTACAGAACAAACCATCATTATCCAGTCACAATATATTTTATACCCTAACCTGCCTAGTTAACCTAACCTACTTCAGCCTTTAAATGTCACTTTAAGCTGTATAGAAGTGTCTTGATAAAATATCCAGTAATGGGGTAAGCAAAATTACTTTGTTTTTCCTTTTGACGTAAGATAATTTTGCTTACCCCATTGGCAGATTATTTAGCTTGTTTTAAGGAAAAACTCACTTCAATCTGGCATATTATTTCTTAAAACAAGACAATATGTTTTGCTTGTCTAGAAATTTTTCTTGATTAAAGAATTTGTAGATATTTGGACTAGAAACAAGATAAAAAAAAATTAAGTAAGAAAAGCATTTTTTTGCAGTGTATTAATTATTTGTTACATTCACACATAATTATTTGTTACATATTTGCTATATAGCACTTCTTAGGGCACTCAAATCACTTTACAGATTTGGGGGGAATTTGCTCAGCCACCAGCAATACGCAGCATCCTGGACGATGCGACAGCAGCCATTCTGCACACACCAGCTTATTGGTGAAGAAGAGACAGAGCGATGAAGCCAATTAGATGATATAGAGATGGTTAGGAGGCCATGATGGACAGAGGCCAGTAGGCAAGTTTGGCCAGGATGCTAAGAAAACACACACCTTTACTCTTTTCGAAGGAAATCCTGAGATTTGTAATGACCACAGGCAGTTAGAACCACAGTTTAACCTTTCATTTAAAGCTCAGTACTCACTGACAGTACAGAGACCCTATCACTATACAGATCACAGAGTGAGCACCCCCTGCTGGCCTCACTAGCACCTCTCCCAGCAGCAACATATTTAGCTCACAAGATCTTCCATTCAGTTACTAACCAGGCACAACCTTGCTTAATTTCAGTTGGTGACCATGTGACAGCTGCAGAGAGCTAGCTCCAGGCATCGGCAACACAGTCAATTCGACAATATCTAAGTATAAATACTGTACCTTTCTCATGACACCTGCCATTACAATGCTATGATGAATGCATTCAACCACACAAGTGTTTACACTACAAAAGCAATCCAATCTAATGAGTTTTCAACTACCTCTTGAAGTGACTGAAAGTTACCAGCTTGAAAAAATTTACATCCACCTTTAACGTCTATTTAATGTTTATTTATCGTTCTGAGGAGAACTGATCTTAAAAGGCCATGAAACCCTCCTATTTTGGTTTAAATCTACCTCAGAATTTTTTCAAAAAAAGCATCATAATGGGCATGGAGCACTGCGATCAGAGGGAGGAGTGGGTGTGGCCAGCAGAGCAAGGGAAAAAGAGGGGAGCAAAAAACTGTTGTCAGTTGGCTCACAAAATGAGACAAACCGTCAGGAGACCCATGATTTTATAGTTTACAAAGTTAAAATGCAAATAAATAAAATGTAAGTAATTTAACGCCCTGCTACGTTTGCTATTTGTAATTTCATATACACATAACCACAATTTGTTATATCATCTTAAAGATAATCATGTTTATATAAACGTTATAAGTTAAATGAGGACTACTCTCTTCTTGAATTCCCGCGTCTAAATGCAGACACAGTAGATAGCAGTGCAGCAGGTCTCTTGCCCTGTCTATTTCAACTATTAACCTTGCTAGTAATCTGGAGGATTTTAAACATATGGCGAACGCAACAGCACGGATAGGCGATGTGTCTGAACAAACTCAACTGATAAAAGACAAAGTCCGCCATTGTCCAATGCTCGTACATCTCTCTTGACATGCTTGCTGCAAACAGCTTTGCTGTATCAGCTCTGACAGAATCGCGAGGAAAAACAAGCAACAAAACCCATGGATCATGGAAACAAATACATAAGACCCATGCCGTACGAAGACACGGTCTCATCCCATAATTGGTTCTCACAGCTTGGCAGGTCTGCCTTAACTTCGGAAAGCATGTGCTCTCATGAATATTTAAAAAGCAGGGTCTTCTCATAGAATAAGAAAACTCTTCTATGAATAATAAAGCTGACAGGTGCTAACGTTGCTTAATTGATGATCAACACACACACATCTGTTAAAATATCAAAAAGTACTCCATGGTTTCTTGAACATTTAAAACAAGGTGAAAATGCACCTTTACTCTTCTAAACTGTGAACTTTCCTCTATTGAACATAGATGGTTAAGGAAGAGTACTTTGTCTCAGAGTGAATATACCTTCTGCTCTGCAGGTTGGCTGCATAGTTACTGTAGTTACTGCATTTTACCATCACCAAGGATACCATATCCATGACAACCTCTACCCATCAAAAGATTATGTTCATAGCCCATAAGAAGATGGGTGTACTGTATGCACTGGATGAAAGAAGCTGTTCGTACAGTATGTCATTATAACCTGCCTATAGCAAGAAACAATTTCAGACAATCATTTTCCCTATAGAGAAATTAATTTGTAATGAAAATATCATTTTTTTATGAAACACCTACCATGTGCTTTGAGCCAAAAGTCAACTGAACTTGGGGAAAAAAAAATTATTTCATGAATTTCAACTAAAAGCTACACTATTCATCACACCAAGGAGGAGAGCTATAGCTTCACAAAGTCACTGTGTTACCATTTGATACTAAAAGATAACCGTGGTAAAAAACTACCTTCATGAAGCATTGCAAATGACGTAAACAGGTCAGCAAAGGCCCAGAATACTAAAGTTATGACATAATTGAGCTTTCTTTCACTTTCCCACAACTTAAGGCATCTTTACACAGTTGAGCTAAGCTTGCTTAAAACCCAAAATTTAATTAAATTGAAAATAAATTTCAAATATACGGGTTTACATTTTTAATCAATGACTAAATGGCATTTTAATTATGCAAAAACAAAAAAAAAAGTTTCTGTTAAGTAGTTTGTAAAGTAATTTATGCAAATTAGTAATCTCAGAGCAAGTTGGTTTGATTCATGATTTTTTTACATACCTGTGAAGGAAATTAATTAGAGAAAATACTTGCTGTCATGAGCTACGTGCCCCCAAAAACCTAAACATATACTTACATTGACAGATTTGCAGGTTTCCATTGTGTTCTGCACCAGTAAAATACACAATACAGTGTCAGATCTCAGAGCTGATGGGAGGGTGGATTAGTGTTACTCAGGCTACGGCATGAATCTCTGAGAGGTCTGAGAACTCTTTCCACAGCCAAACATCCAGATTACCCACACACTCCATCATTCTGCATTCATCCGGCTGAATGTACTGTACATCGAGCACTGAAGCACACAGGCTTTTCTCAGGCTTACACGGCTCTACTGTCAATTCAGCAATCTGCACCTATTGTTATTAAGTTCTAAAATGGACTTGCACCTTGCAAAAACAGATAATTGACCATAAAACCAATAGTAATAGCCATCATCATCACATCCATAACGTTCCCCCCAACATCACATCATAACTACAACATCAACAGAAGCAACTACTGCTCTCACCAACACCATCACATAACCAACACACCACCATTTTTATCCTTACCACTATCATTACCATCACAACCAGCTTTGCCAATATTATTATCAGTACTCACCCACAACTATCTTCTACAATGCAATCTTATGGCACTTTGATTTAGTGACTAACTCATATGAATTTGTACTATCTAATGCCTACAATTTAGTATGATTTGCCCATCCCCCCAAAACAGTTGGGTTTAGGGGTGGGTTTGGGGGACACACCTCCTTTTAAAAAGCATATGATTTTGTAGGAATTAAATGGTATGAATTTGCACGAATCAGCCACTTTTCTGAAGGGCTGGTTTTATGACAAATTAAAGAAAATGTAAAAAATAATATGAATACAATATGTCAATAAATTCCTTAAATGCATGTTTATAGGCAGTGCACAATTGTGTAAGTAACACTTCAATGTTTGAAAATCCAAATTTGTACAGCACCAATCTCCATATTTTTCCATTAACTTTACAAAAATACATTAGATACTAGATAATAGAATGAGAAACAAATTTGTATTGTAAATTCCAAGCACACCTTCACTTTGTTTTACTGTGCAAACATCTGAAGATTCTTAAGTCAAAAAAAGTACTTAAAAACCAAAACTCAATTTAATTTAGTTAAGTTGTTGTAAGGTAAAACCCAATATCTTTCAGTTAATGTCCTAGCAGACTGAACCTTAAATTGATAATGTTTGAATTAAAAAAATGTTTTATTAGAAAACAAAAATGCTGAGGAAAATACAGATTTCTTTGCAGTGCATGCAACATTAAGGGCTCTACTATAATGATCTTGGTGCAAAGTCTAATGCGCATGGAGCAAAAGCATTAAGGACATGTCGGAATCCACTTTTGCTATTTAAAGGATGGAAAAATACGCTTTGCGGTGCACAGTCTAACAGGGTTGTGCTCATTTTCTTAAAGAGTTATAGGTGTGTTTTGTACGATGGCCAGGAAGTGAAAAACAACATTGCAAAATGTGAAACACTTTTACGAAGCTCAAGACAAATTTAAATTTTGGAAAACATTTTTAACTATCATAAGACAATATTATATAGGAAAAATTATTTTACCAAGGATGAAACAAATTTACATTTTAGAAAAAAAATGCAGATGACGCAAAACACTTTTACCAGTCGCGAAACAAATTTACAATGACAGTGTAAAGAACACTTTGTGTGTGGTTGGTGTTTGGAGTTTCTAAAGGATGCGGACCAGACATACTGCATCAATGTGTTCAATATTTTAACGAGGGCCACTCGTACGCTGTAATCGTGGACATGATGTCAAGTCTACATGATGTCAAGTCTGCTTGAGGACTCTTAAAAGTAAACTGAAAAAAGCCGGTGCTATGGTTTAACTGGTGTCCGTGTTAATTGTACCCTTTCCAAATGTAAACTACTCACGTTTGCAGATTGGCAGATTCGCCGGGTGTATGATAGGGCCCTTAGTGGGATAACTACTGTATGTGAATTTATATAATCAAAGACCATTCTAACGCCTTAAACTGTAGACAGGGTAAATTAAGATTCTTTAAGACCTTTTCAAGAACTACATTATCAAAGCATTTTCACCCTAAAATAAGATCCATACCATGATCAATCGACATCATCTTAAATCACCATCACAACCATCATCGTCATCCTCATTTCTGCTATCATTGCCATAACCCTCAACATAATCCCAACCTATACAATCTTTACCATCATCATTACAATCATAAACAAACTCCTCACAAAGTAATGATCACTTTACCACCACCAACTTCAATATCACATAACAATCATCACCATCACAACCAATATTGATATTCATATATATTATAACCACCACCAGCAACAGCAGCATACCACACACATTATTAGTAATCTTATTATAATATTATCATTGTCATCACATATTGAATCACCACCATCATGCTCATTTATGACTTTATATCTCTTACCAGGTTTGAGTTGGTTGCGTTGGAATCGTCCTCAGGGAAAGGGATGTAGACAGCTAAGGCCACACAGTTTGCAAAAATAGTCATCAAAATTATGATTTCAAACGGTCTGAGGAGTGAGTGTTAAGGGAAATGACATCACAAGAAAAAGGAGAGTGCATACATACAGTACAGTATAGTGCAGTTGATGTAAACTTAAATCAATGTACAAGACAGTGTTTAATCTACATTTGTTCTCTCTATTCATATATTTCTAATAGCAATGCTGAGCTCATAAAAAAAAAAAAACTGGTCTTCCTCAAGATAACAATCATAACCTCCCCACATTCCACATTTTTATCTCTCTCCCCTCTCTCTTTCTTCACTGGCCAAATTGTTTGTGTGGCTTTCAGTTCTGCTGGAAATGCAATCAAACTGTGTCATCATTTGTTACAGGAATGGATTTCTCCGAGATGGGTGTTGAGTCGCATGGCACGTGTCCTGAGGAGAAACAGATGTGTTCTTGTTTTTCTGGATGTTTCTCTTGTATCTGCTGTCTGGGGCCTGGAGTTATGGCTCTCTGGGGTTAGTTCAGAATTACAGAGCCATAGACCCCATAACCCGTTTAGATAAACATGCTTGTAGATCAGTAGTTCACAGCCCCAAGGGAATAAAAACAGACTATTGCAGGCAGACACAAACTGAATTTTATCTTTAAAGGTCCTGAAAGGTTATAAATAACACTTCTATATATGAAATCTGCTTGGCTGTTCATTTAGTGTAAATGTGTGTGAGCGAATGCGTGTTTGTAGGATAGGAGGGGTCAATATGTGTTTGCATTTGTGTGTGTATATGTGGGAGGGGTGAATATTTGTGTGCATGGTTTTGTGTGTGTGTGTGTGTGTGTGTGTGTGTGTGTGTGTGTGTGTGTGTGCGCGTGCGCATGGACCTGTTCAGCCTGTTGAGAGGAGCTGTTGGCATGGCAACACAGCCAAAGACAGGAGAGATGGGCTATGGAGTCTCTGGAGATACAGATCCAGTCAAGTGTGTGCAAGACTGAAGACACATATGGATAGAGCCGGCAATAGAGAAACTTTTATAAAATGTCCCATGGAAATTAATGAGGGAAAATATTTCTGTCTCCGCAGTTCAATTGTTCCCTCGCGCCAGTTTGCGAATTTATGAGGAAATGTTTTGATGATGGGATCAATTCTTGATTGTAGCGGTGAATGGGAGCTGGATCTCCTATTTTCCTGATGAATGAAGCATTTTACTCAACCGATCAATCCTTATTAACATATTTTCCTGGTCAGGGGCCTATCGCTGTCTCTTGTGAGCAAACAATTACATAAAACTGTGAGTGGTAGAGAGAGGAAAAAGGGAGAAAGAACAAGGGAACACACTGTCCTGCTGTGTCATGTAAAAGGGTATTTGAGGAGGGCATCTGAATGACTCAAGGCCCATCTTAATCTAACTCATTTCTGAACTTAGTATAAAAGACATTGACATCTGATGCAATTACACAAACCCTACGAAAAAAAAGAAAGCAATGAACCTACATGTGTGGCACAAACCACGAAAAAGTAAATGTACACCTGTAACAGCATAGAGAGTTTGACAGTAACAGAATTAACATCACAGAATTATTTTAAAACATTTTACTGTACATTTCTGCACTGCAACATGGAGCATTGCATGATATTTATAAACACAGCTAAACATTTTTATAAATAACACATATGTAATTAATTATTACATGTATTCAGAAGCATTATGGGGATTTATGACCTGGAGATCAGACTAAATTCAGCTAACTTCTGTTAGATTCTAACTGTAACACTGATTAAATAACATGCAGGTAACTGTATCCTTAGCTACCTGCTGAAGCAATCATTAAAACTCAATACAAGACTGTTTTGGATGTCGCACTGGGAGGAAAGTGTCTGCCAAGAACACAAATGATACATGAAACTTCAAAAGTATAGACTCTCTAATCTGATGCCCTTGTCATAAGATTACAAATATTTGAGGTTTGTATTATTTTTATATTACCAACAGTTCTGTCTGGTTCTCGAATCTGACTGATAGCCGTGCGAGATTCTGCAATAACAACACTAGTACAGCCTTCTCACCCTTGTGTAATACTCCTCCTACATAGAGTAACAGCAGATGAATAAACTCACTACAGTTTAACAAATATTGCAGCAGTTGGACAACATAATGTACTTTTGAGTCTTTTTTAGGCAAGAATGTAGTTGTTTAGATTGCAACTATGCAGTTTATTTATAAGCATAGTGCCTCATGGTTTCCGCTACATTTATTCATTCTATAAATGTAGCCACACCAAAATTCATCCCACCATGGCTACATTACAGCTTCTCATTCAAAACATTTACTCTTTTTTTTTTTAAATAGCGGGTTATAATTACACCAAAACGTATTAAAAGGTAAGTTAATTATAACAGCACCAACTTTTCTGTAACCATAGTAGTGTTGTTCGTTATTTGTTTAACCCTTTAAGGTGACATGCTGACTGACTGACAGGTGGGTGATGCATAAAGCCAGCAAACACAGCTTTCAGTTAAGATGAACGCAGTTTCCATAATTATACTTTATAGCTAAAGCTTTATAGCTCTGCATACAATGACTTTATCTTGGTGGAGTTTATGGTCGTTTCACTTTACTTCAGGACACATTAATGCCGCTCTCTAGGTCTATTGGAGACATTTATAAATATTCCCAGCAAATCTAATAAAGACATACTCGTTACATCAATGCATTAAATCACAATTTAGCAGTGTTTATTTAAGAGAAAACAAGAAAATCTGAGCTTGAGCATTCTATATTTGAGGGCATGCAAAGAAGTTTTGTGCATGAACAGAGGAAATCGGTGCGCAAGCAAAGAGATTTGCATGTTCATATTACATAAATGCGATCTTGACTTGTAATACTGCTCTCACAACATTTGACATTGAAATAACGGCATACATAGTTGGTGGATATGTGTAAAAGGTCTGCCGCCACTGCTGGAAAAAATCCTAGAGGAAACACAGTGCCTATTTTAAATATTTATAATTTTGGAAATACAGTGCGTCAGCATCCATCAGCCCATCATACTGAGCAGAGCAAAGATGGTTGACGTTGTCCATCCACAAGATGGTGACAGAAACCAAATAATAAGCTCTTAGAGGAGAAAAGCTTAGCGTAATTTCTAACTACAGCTGACCAAATCATTATTAAACTGGTAAGTGTCAATCTAAGTTGATCGCTCTCTTTTGTATGTTGTAGTGTATACCATAGTAATTGTAGTGTATTGAGTGTGAGATGGGACTCACATATCAGGAATGTATGTGTTTTGTGTTGTTGAGTTACTTTTTGTTTATGGTATACTTTTTTTTAAACAAACTATTGACTATAGCATAAGTGACGGCTGAAAAACTTTAAAAACTTTTACCAAACCCAAACCTTAAAAAAATTCTGTATCAGAGTTCAAGAAAGGATACTTCCATTCCACGATATTGATGCATGCCCTGCGAATGGGGTTTTTGAGAGTGAGGCAGAGAAGGGCTCGGGGTGGGCGCGTGGAGGCAGTGCTGGCCTGTTTCTTGGGTTTGGTGTAATGCTGGCGTTTGCGCTGCGTGGAGCTCGCAGTAGAGATCGGTGCTCCGGTGGTGCCCATCAGCTTGGCCTGCCGTGCCGCGTCAATGGCTGCCTGCCAACTAAGGGGGGCGCCAGGGGTGGGAATGTGTTCAGGTGCAAGACCCAGCACCCCACCCCCGCCCCCCACATGCTCGTCCTCATTCAGACTGGGGACCGGAGCCAACGACGGACTGGAATAGTTGGAGCCTGCAGAAGAAGAGGAGGAGACAGTGAATGAGCGAGTGTGAGATTGATATTAGCACAATACACACACAAAAGCAGTTCTCTGCTGTTTTGTTCTGTATAAATTTTTTATATTTAAATGGATTTCTTTTTCAGCATTCTTCCATTTACTTAACAACTTTTGGTTTGGCCTTTTCTCAGAGTCAGAATTTTGATAATTTAAGAGAGTTTGTTATAAAAGTTCACAAGGGACAAAAAAGCCCTCAGCCAGATGGACAAGTGGTTGTTAAAACATATAATGTGCTTGTCACAAATTGTACTTGTCCATTTAATGTTATTGAGCTAGTAAATATGCAAATAAGACAGCCAAATCCAAGCCCAACTTTGTTTACAAATGTACAGTGTGAAATTCTCAACACCTGGAAACCCAAGATTAAACACCCCTGGTGTTTAGATTTAATAAGCACTGGGTAAACAAATTGAGGCGTGAAAAGCCACTCAATGTTCTTTTATATAAATTGTTTCATTTTGTGTCACACCAGTTTAGTCATACTGGTCTATAGTAACAAAACATTTCTATGACATTACTCTAAACATCACAAACAGCAGTCCTGCAAAGACTGTTTCATCTCCATCTGCAGTCCAAGAGTGTACAAATCTGAAAATAACCACCATCAACCATACTAAAAAGTGTGTGTGTCAAAAAAGAGAGACAGACTGAGATCACAGTAGTAAACGACAGAAATGACGATTTTCTCTTCCTCTATTCCCCTCTGTTTCTAATAAATGGAATCCAACCATTTAAGCCATAGCCTGTCTTAGTTTGAAACATCATGTAAGAATGACATCAGTGAGTTGATTAATGTCTATGGTAATTTATTTCAACTACCCCAGTTTATATGCAGATAGCACTCTACAAAAAGGTTTCACTTGTAAATGCATTAGCTAAAATGAACCAACTATGAACAATCCATGGTCACTTTAATAGATAAATCAGTTCTTTTGTTCATTAATTTTTTAATCAGCCAACTTAAGGCATTTAGACATGCAGGAGTGATGAAAAAGAGCTGCTTACTGGGACTTTCACAGTCATCTCAAGGGTTTACAGAGAATGGTCCATGAAGAAAAAACAAAGAGCAACATTTCTGTGATAAAAAAAAAGTCTTGCAGATGCCAGAGATCAAAGGAGAATGGTTCAAGCAGATAGAAAGGCACTATCCACCACTTGGTCTGCAGAAGAGCAAATCTAAAAACACAACACATCAAGTCTTGGAACAGATGGGCTATGTAAGTGGAAGACCCCATCAGGTGCCACTTCTGCTAGCTAAAAATTAAAAACTGAGGCTACAGTTCACAGAGATGAATAAAATGGACACAAGAATACTGAAAAATGTAGGCCTGGTCTGATGAGCCGTGATTTCTGCTGCAACTTTTGGATTGCAACTTTTGGGTTACTGTTAGATTTGGCACAAACAACATGAAAGAATGGATCCATCATGCCCTGGTTTTATGGTGTGAGGGATATTTTCTTGGCATTTTGGACCATTTAATGCCATCTGGGCAACACCAGTGTACATGAGAATTACTGCTAATTATGCCAATATGCCTTTATGACTACAGTGTGCAGATATTGTTTGTTTCCAAAGTAATAACATGTCATGTTACAAGCTCAAATGGTCTCAAATTGCCAGAAATTAATTCAATAAAGATCTTTTGGGATATCCTGGAACAGGAGATTCACATCATGAATGCCCAGCCAAATATTAATCAACTATAATGGTTTGCACTTTATTTTAC
Source organism: Danio tinwini (assembly GCA_903798205.1). Lineage (NCBI taxonomy): Eukaryota > Metazoa > Chordata > Actinopteri > Cypriniformes > Danionidae > Danio > Danio tinwini. The sequence goes on along the minus strand of CAIGQZ010000320.1, from coordinate 12,939,604 downwards.
AGCACATGTACTTACAGTGTACGTACAAAACACTGGATAATATATACCATACTATATAGGTTACTATATAACTATATAGGTTAAGGTTAGCTTTAGGTGTAGGTTTAGAGATAGTACTTAGTTATTACACAGATTATATAATGAATATGAAAAGTACACAGTATGTACACATGAAACAAGACTAAAATAATGTGCTACTGTGTGATGCTATCATGTCAAATCCATGAGGAATGATCCCTGCACATACTATTCTGAATATATGCCTTGAGGGTTTTGTGCAGTTTTAAAGGTAAAACAGGGTCTGCTGGGTGTATTTTTGTTGAATGTATGAACCTTTTTCATGTTTGATAATAAAAACACAATTGATAATTGTTTGTTCATAGTGTGTATTGATGGGGCGACACGGTGGCTCAGTGGTTAGCACTGTCGCCTCACAGCAAGATAAGCACAAGATTTCCCCCACAGATAAGCACAGTAAATGTAGTATAGTGTCTTCAATAAGCATGGTCTACACATTATTTGCAGGGTGATGTACAACAAGTAGAAATGAAGCAATTTAGCTTTAAATTCAGTTGAATATTTTTTATACAGGGGAAACTGCATTTCAGTGAATTGTGTGTGAGAATGAGAAGAGAATGAGAAGAGCACTGGAGAGTTGTTGTCTCTGTTATCAGACTATCAAAATACAGAAAGTCAAAGTGGGCTTTTCTCGATGACATGCCGACTCTCCTAACATGCTAATTACCATAGTAATGCCATGCTCTGGATAAAGGACTTTGAGAAGGAAGAATATCGGTTACTCATCCTAAAGTAGACATATTAGATTCACTCTCTTGAGAGATGCTCTAGTTCTCCCATTTATTTGAATTGGAAGAAGTTTGTTTCTTATAGTAACAGACATAAGAATAAGCATAAAAGCAGAGGGAAAATAGCTGCGCACATATAAACTTCATATTCAGCAAATCCTGGGAGTCAGAGAAAATCACCACATTTCAAATACCACATTCATACCCACAGATCAAATCTGCACCTCACTGAAAACTTGTATGAGCATTCAGCTCTGACAGCCACTAAAACTCTGTGGCTTGAAATCAGATTGCTGATGGATGAACTGAGAATCAATCAAATTCAGCAACCGCATCACCACAGACACAAGGGGATCATCCTGCCCTCTGATCTGAGATCAGTGCTGGGTATCTCTCAGAGCTTCTGAATAGAAGGTCACTTAAAAAGTGGGGGAAAAATTGGCAAACAGTTATTTCATCCCTCATGTATTGTCCCTCATTCATTTTTAAACCTTTGTGTTTCTTTTTTTTTTCTGTTGAACACAAAGAAGATATTTTTTAAATGCTGGTTGCTGGTATCCATTGACTTCCACAGAGGGAAAAAAATACAACGGAAGTTATTGAATGCCGGCAACCAGCATTTATCATATTTTATTTTTTGTGTGTTCAACAGAAGAAAGCAGCTCAAATAGGTTTTGAACATGGAGGGCAGTGAAGTACATGATGGCAGAATGAGTGTATGAACTAGGCCTTTAATAACTGTAACGCATATAATGTAATCATTTAAAATCATTTTGGAAAAACAAAACAAAATCAAACCAAAAAATATCATCATTAGGTAACTAACAACTAACAAATAACAAATATTGAGGAGGGGCTACAGGACAATGTGGAAAAGAAAATATAGTTTGTTTCCAAAATATGGTCTTTTTTTAACCATATGTCACCATTTTCACTCCAGCATCTAAGCAAACACACACACACACACACACACACACACACACACACACACACACAC
>CAIGQZ010000320.1:12910684-12923370 GCA_903798205.1 Danio tinwini | reverse complement strand
AATATAATATAATATAATATAATATAATATAATATAATATAATATAAAAAGAAAATTGAACATTTCTATTCAACATTAACAAAAAGTTACTAAAAATGAACTTCGACTGGGAAAGACGTTTGCATCATTAGAATGATTTTACAACCAGGAACAGTGTGTTCATAACTGGTATGGGGGGCCCAAAGACCCTCAGCGCCATCTGCTTGAGACATCAGCATGCTCTGAGGTCAGAGCCTACATGTCTCATATCACATTTTACAAGAGCGCTGCTGAGATTTAGGGATAAAAGATAACACTTAAAATGAAGCAGTACATTTCTGAGAGAAAGCAGAGCGGTTTAACATGAGATTACACCCACAAAGCTGCTTGGCACCTCCAAAAGGTGAGCAGGATACTGATAGAGCAAAAGCTGAAGCTGACAATAGAAAAATGAATCTGGCCCTCTCCCTCTCTCTCTTATTCGTATTCCTGTAGTGTGCTCTCTCTTGCTCCCTGTGCTTATAGTGAGTCTGAACCAGGCCGGTCCTCCATCTCTCTTATGCTGGCACCGAGACAGGAGAGCCCATAGTGTATCTGTAATGAATACAAATCCCGATACATTACTTCTGGCTGCAGCCCAGCCCCAGCGCTCAACCACTTCCTGTTCCCCAGTGTTCAAACTGCCGACTGTATTAATCAGAGGTGTTAAACTAAGGTTTGTGTCCTGCTGGAATGCGCAACTGGATTCCTCATCATACTGTTGCAGAGACAATATGGCTCAGATACAATGAGACGAGTTGTTCATCAGTTCTGCTTGGTGGGACGAAATTCTGGTTTGGATTTAAAAGAGAACGAGCCAACCAGTAATTTACAAGATGTTTTGGTAATTGGGCTGAAATATGATGGTAGCAAATATCAGAATTCAGAAACTTGGGCCAACTGAACAGAATCTCTAAACTCTTGACAAGTTAACACTTGCAAGCACTTTCCTTAATCTAAAAACAATGACTCAGAAAGCTTAATATTTATTTTCTGAAACTTTTGCTCACAGTCCTGCACTGTTACTGCTGAAACTTAGATCTTAGTTGCAACAGATATTTAAATATATGTGAGCACAAAACTAGTCATAAGTGTACATTTTTGAAATCTTCATCTTCACATCGCCTTAAAGCTGCATAAATAAACTTTCCATTGATGAATGGTTTGTTGGAATCATACAATATTTGCTTAAGATTAAACTATTTGAAATTCTCTAATCCAAGGGTATAGAAAAATCTATATACTAAGGAAAACACTCTCAAAGTTTAATAAATTAAGTTCTTAGCAATGAATATTACTAATCAAAAATTAAGTTGATATGTTTATAGTGGGAAATTAACAAAATGTCTTCATGGAAGATGAATTTGATTGCAACATTGATTGTGCAACATAACAATCCAGTCCAGGGTCACATATTACTGCTACTTTTATTGTATGACCATCCCACACTGTCAAAACATCATAAAATACACAAACAGTACAAATGTATATGGCTTAAGGGTGATAATAGGAGCTTCTGCACTGACCAGTTATATGAACTCACTTATAGGAACTAACCACTAAGTCGGTCCCCAGAGAACAATAATTTCCTCTTGCCAATTTTCCTGTTGAAGTCTCATTGCCACTAGGAGCTTTTAAGTGATGTATGCTGTCTAACAGCGATGTCAAGGGTGAAATCTCCCATATCTACATATCAATGACAAAATGAGAAAACAACACAACACCTCAAACTCAGTGGAAGAAAGCTATTAACATTAGCTTTCTGTATGTTTATCTCTTGTAAAAACAATAATAATAATAATACTGTGTCAGTAATTTATACAATGTTAGCTAATGTACATAATATGTCATCTGTAGTTCATATTGTACTGGGTTACACTCTAAATAATTGCCCCACCAAAAGGTGTTCCTATAACTGAATTCCTTTTTATTTCCTGTAGTAGCTCCAAAAACAACATCCACAACAACGAATATAACATTTGTTATGAAATTCAACAATGAAAAAAGTTGCTCTGGTGCAAAAGCCTAATACTGGCTTGACACTACTGTACCTAAAATAATTTTTTTGCATAGTGCCTTTTCTGCCTCTTAAAAAAATAATCTTGCATCACACTTGATACACTGAATTGCTCTCAAGAGAATTGATTCTTATTTGTGCTACAGGACAGTCCAGTGTCAAAATCTAATCTCTTTTCCTGGTAATTTTCCACAATGTTTTCTCCATGTCCCCAATATTGCTTTTCTTCAAGTAAATGTATTAATGATGTCTTCAACAAACGAACACAGAGTAACTAATCAACTATGACATTGGTAGATGTGGGTTTTTTTTTTAGATTGTCTTTTAAGAATTCAGATTTTTTTTATTGGCAGTGATTGTTCTTCACAGTACCAAATGACTGAAGACTTAATAGGCTGTTTACTTGGAAACATTAACATTTTCACATGTTAAACTTACCAACTACATGCTGAAATAATGACTGAAAATGTGACTATTGTTCATTAACGCTTTACAAAATGAGTTGTTAATTTAACTACATTTATGATGAAAAATGAAAAATACAAAAAGCATTTATTAATATTAAAATGTATTAAACTTATTTAACGTACTTTGTACAGGGATGTGCAGAGACATTTTAAGAGGCAGGGGTTCAAGTTTTTCTTATTTTTTTATTTATTTATCATAAATAAAACATATTGAAAAATAGTCACACAGAAATTCACAATATACTCTCCCTTCAGTGTTTCCAAACTATTATTAGTTTCTTTTTCTGTTGGACAAAGATGCAAATACTTTGAATAATATTGGACACCAATACCAACTGAAATCCATAAAAAAGTATATAAGCCAATCACAGCCATTTCTGTTGAGCTCATGAACACAACGGCAATCATAGTTGTTTAAGAACATGCTCGACAATGCTCAAAAAGCAAGTGGGATTTTTTATTTAGTGGGATTTATTTATTTATTTTTTATTTAGTATTTGCTTTAAATGCTCATGTTGTCTTGTGTGCCTGTACTTCAGTTTTGTATGATGCATAAAATTAAAGTTAGAGTTCATATATCTGACTGCTTGTATTAAAAAACTAAATTGCATTCTTGTGCTATGAAGGTAAATTTAAAAATTGTGGATGGAGAGCATAACCAATGCATTGTGATGCAACGAGATATTGAACCAAACCAAACCAAACTGTGAAACCAGTGTAGATTCACACCCCTATTAATAATCTTACCTGAGCCACATACCTACTACTATATGTAGATATCAGAGAACAATTTAACTTATGGAACCAATGCAATATATGGCACCTTTAAAACATTTGTTTATGCTGAACATGTACAGAATGCAATAAACAAATACACTTTAAGTATGTTTTGGTTATTATACTGTTTATACTTTTTGCAACTTAGGGCAAAATTGTGATAATGCTATATGTCATGATAAAAGCTTAAGCAATTAATCGCAAAAAATTAATAAATAAATAAAATAAAAAAGTATACAGGCATAAGACTAATTGCTTATATGTGCGAAATAGCCATATATAATAAAATTTACAGCAACATATTTTAGAGCTCAACTTAATAGCTTAGAGGCAGTAATACACAATAAAAGAATTTAAAAAATCTGTATGAAATGGAAAACTGACATTTGTTAAGAATTATACAACTTTCACCACATTTTACTTAATTCATTAATTTCAAACATTATTGCTAAAGAAATTTAGAATTTGACTGCTGCTACAATAGACAAACCTTACTCCACAAACAAAATCAGATCCAAACTACTTTTTTTAGCATATCCTGAGGTCCAAAAGGCACCACATACAAAGCATGACCTTTTTAACAGCTTGTTCGCTGAAATCAATCAGGTCTTGGAGAGTTCTCCATCCCTGTTAAGCAAAAAGCAGCTCAGGGCTGACAGCCGTGGAAGTAGTCCAAAATGCTTTTTAGTTCTTTTTCCATATCTCACATTTGTCTTTTCAGCAACAAAGGCGTCTCATTTCTGGTTTCCATATTATAGACTCTACGTCCATAACCATTTAAGCAACACTCAGAGTACAAACAGACAATGTGTTTGTGAAAAAAAGGAAAAAGAGGTTTTACTCTTTGGAAACCTACCCTCCATTCATTTTCTGAGAAGGATTAAATCCCAACCAAAACCAACAGGAATCCAGCATTCTGTAAAAGAACCAGTAAAAGGAAAATAGTTCACCAGGCATTAAACACACCCACATTTCCTCCTGGGCCAACCTTCCACTGCACCTGAAGGGCACCTTGAGGAGATTCAGGCATTTCATTACTGAGCCACGTTTCTTCTATCTAATTACAACACAGCAAATTGTGCTCTGGGATAATGTATTTCCACTCAAAATGTATTCAAATAATTAATCAATTTATCACCTGCATGCTAACGACAGGTTTAATGTACACTCATTATGGCTACATGCCAATTACCTACACTGCCCAGAGCTCATCCGTCTATAATCAGATAAGAGTCATGCACATGTGTCTGCAGCTGCACAAACAGAAACACCGAAAGATCAAACCAACCAAGAATAAAAGCAGAGAACTATATTACACAATTAGCCAGGTTTCAGAAGCTTTAATCCACATCTAACTGAAACGCTCAAGACGCAATTATGAAATCAAAGCCTGTGTCTGTTAACTTTAGGGCTAAAATATATGTTAGCTCTCCTAATCAACAGCAAAATTCACACTTCTATGAAAAATCTTAATGAAAACACTGACATAAAAGCAATACCATCTTTAACCGTGTCTCTTTAATCTTAACACGGGTTTTGGATAGTAGATTATTGAACAAAAATAATAAATACTTTTCAAGATGCTCAAAGAACACATTGCAGCTTGGCACTGTCCTCGCTTGTGAAATCAATTTTTATTATTTAGAAATCAATTTGTTTTACTGTGGACTGTAACATTTTAAAACAGCACTAAAGACACTGAAATTGAAATACATAAAATGTACCTCTCATTCTTTGCATTAAAAGACAAAGTGAAAACAGATCTTTGACCCAAGCATTTAAGGTTTTTGTGCAATATTTGGCCAAAGGGAAAGATAATTTTCTGCATGAGAACATTTTGTTATAGTTGAAGTACTGCATGGTTAAGACAAGACAAATAAATTGCTATAAACGGCTGAAAATTGTAATTCCATCTTCAGAGAAACAGAAATGAAAGTCACTGACTTAATATCTGCCCATGTCCTTTGCAAGAGGACACAGTTCTCAGCTGTCTAATATACCACAAGAGGACTTTGCTTGAATAATTTGTGTCAAAGTTGGTGGAAAAAAATTGCAAAGATGCAATACCAGAAAATGGAAGTTCCTGAAGCTTAATCCAGTGAATATTTTATTCACATGGTTTTAGGTATGCAGTTTCTTGGCCAGTGCAGTAGAATATTAGAGTCTGCATGGCTAATGCTGCTGATGGACTGACTAAAGGAATGTTATTTAGGGTGATTCAGGCAATGCTTACAGGAATAGTTTACCTAGAAATGACAATTTTGTCATCTTTACTCACTTCCATGTAGCTTCAAACTTGACATTCTTACTTCTTTTGAACATAAAAGACGACATTTCAAAAAGTGTTTTAGCTATTTTTGTCAATGTTCTACACTGCTCACCAATGTATGGAAAACAATATGTGGTCAGGGAAAGAAAGATATAGAGGTATGGAACAATAAAACACACACAGCAAACTACGACATCTAACCATTTTTAATCCTGGGTTATGCTTTTGCGAGTTTAACCCCAACTTCCCAAGACATTCATTTATTCATTCATTTTTCTTCGGCTTAGTCCCTTTATTCATCAGGGGTTACCACAGCAGAATGATCCGCCAACTTATCCAGCATATGTTTTACACAGTGGAACTTCCAACTGCAACCCAGTACTGGGAAACATACATACACACTCATACACTACGGCCAATTTAGTTTATTCAATTCACCTATAGTGCATGTCTTTGGACTGTGGGGGAAATCACAGCACCCAGAGGGAAACCACGCCAACACGGGGAGAAGAGGCAAACTCTACACAGAAATGCCAACTGACCCAGCCCGGACTATAACCAGTGACCTTCTTACTGTGAGGCGACAGCTTTAACCACTCAGCTTCCCAAGACATGTGGAGTAAAATGAATGGTGAAAGAGTTGCTTATCAAAAGATGAGTAATGACATGGTGTTTGGTAGAAAAAACAACAACAACCAATCATAAAATGCCACAATGCTTATCTCATTAAATATTTATGTGCTTTGTAAAGTCACAGAAACATTCATGCTCTGTTTAGTTTCTGTATCTGAATATATAATGAGTTGAACAATGACAGCAAACCCTCATCTTTGTTACTCTTCTTTTTTGTTGTTTCTTTGTTTTGTTTTTGTAGCATAGACAAAGACAACAAGAACATATTTAGGCTACAGGATGACATTTGCATGGTCCATTGGTAGACAAGGTTAGTAAAATATGAGGTACTTGTGCAATTAATCTTATTTATTTTGTAAATATACAAAGATGAAAACCAACACAGGGTGGTCAAATACACATTAAATCTGACTGCATTTTTCTAATTCAGGATTGAACAGCCTTCCAAACTCATGAAAAATGTCTTCATCTTTAAAACTCAAATTATTATTTACTTTTTCAATTTATGTTTTAAATCACCTAAACAATAAATCAATGAGTTATGCTTTATAGCATCAAGATTTGGTCACAGAAGCTTAAACATGCTTGTTTGACATCTAAGAATTAGTTAGTATTTTTGCATCATTCCAGAATGATGAGTTTCAAAAAGAAATATTTTTACAATATTTCAACCATTTTTGCTTGTAAAGTTAAAGTCATTAAGCAAAGTGAAAGTCCCAAAACAAAACTGGACCTCATTATTTAAGACTGCATGAACAAAATAAAATGTTGGAATTATGAATAATGAAAATGACTGGAATTAAAATATCATTTTTGGTGTTTGACAGACAAAGACAAAAGAACAAAATGAGGATGAAAAATTGATGGCAGAACTTTTTGGGGTGAACTATCCACTAAGTCTTAAGGGCTAATTCAACATGCAGTTGATTTACAAATGCTTGTAGGGCTAATATTCAGAGGGCTATGGGTTTGAGTCCCCAGGGCCTAATGCCTTCAAGCAGAGCTGCATTGTGCCATGCTGATGTGGCTGGAACAGCAGGTGTGTGTCTGCTTTTGTCAGAGAGTGCCAGAGCGAGTAAACTGTTTAGATAGAGTCCATCTGTGCTCGGCACTGCGGAGAACACAGCGGCGTCTAGTCAGCAGCTTTAGGATGGTCCACAAAGAAATGGCCATCATATGGATCCAGGATGAATCGCACCAAGAATGCATGGAGGAAGATGTATAAAAGAAGTTGTGGCCTTTAAAAGTGCACCGCTATGCCTCTCTTTCTGCTCTTTTCATCTCGACGCACAGGTCTCGAACGTCTGATGTCAGCATTTTTATAGTCATTCCATGCTGGAACAGTTCTGACCCAAAGAATGTTGACGTCCCACGTCTGGCAAACAGCAGCACCCTCTAATCAAGGCCCGAGTCACCATCTCACTCACCACATGTAGATTTATTGCCTCGCTGTGCACTTGTGGGGCTCTTTTCAAGCATCGTGATTAATCGGCCAAGGACGGCGATAACAGAGTCATGACATGCCTGTTTTCCCCTCAGCTTCATTCATTTCTCTTTGAAGGTCGAGAGAGCGAGAGAGAGAGACTGTGAATTGCGGAAGAAGCAGAAAAGGAGGACGACCGAATTGGTCTTCGCTTTCCTGGGCTGCTCAGCATCATGACCAGTGTTATTATTTCCACCGGCAGCCTGTGTTTGTGTGTCGTTATGTGCCGTCACAGGGAATTATGGGAGTCTTGGGTGATTAGCACTGATGAGAAGCAGATGGCTGCAGAAGTACAGTAAGACAACCAGTGTTAGCATTTAGCATGCTAGCCAGGGTTATGCTGCAGCTGACACCGTTCTTGTGCCGCAGCTGTGTGCTAAACGCTTGTAAAAGCAGGACTTTGAACAGAGCTGAAACAAAGCACACATGCATACGCATTCGTTTAAAGCTACAGACAGACATTTGGCTATTGCATGCGGTTCAGGGAAAAGGGAGGTGAGTTCTGATCCTTGTGCCAGAACAGAATTGGGCCCAGACCCAAACGATCCATCACGATAAGTTGTCACGAGAGACTTGATTGCAGCAACATGGCTGAGGGATCATGTTCCTTCTAATGCCTGTGTAAACACAGTGTCAGTATTACTACGGACCATTGAGCCTGTTTTCAGAGCACATTTTCATGCCCGTTGTGCAGGTCGAACAATTTGCTGAGGCGATAAAGCTTGAAAAGGCCCAATGGATTTAGTCTTAAATGATCAAAAAATGAACTGTTAGCTAATTAACTGGTTTAGTATTGATTGAGAAACAAGACCCTGGAAAAGCATTAAAATGGCTGTGAGAAATGGTGGGTGTATGAGAGAGATAAAGAGAGAAAGATGATCATGAGTTTGAGTCTTCCTGTTAAACAGGAAATCTTTTCAGTCTAACGCAATTACTCCAGAAATCTAAGCTTAATCAAATAAGATTTAAAACATTGTATTCGTCTGTTTCAGTCATGTGACCATTTAAACCTGGGGTGGAAAATAAAAGTTACCTGTTGTTTATGATGCTGCTCTTATTTGTATATAATATACAAATTATTTTGTTATAGAAATTTCATTTTGCTAAAAAAAAAGTAATAATTTAGTGAGACATAGTGGTTAGCATTGTCACCTCACAGCAAGAAGGTCACTGATTTAAGTCCCGGCTGGGCCAGTTGGCATTTCTGTGTGGAGTTTGCATGTTCTCCCTGTGTTTACTGCCCCCACATTAAAACAATAGTGTTAGAGTGATTAACAATTATTCTATTCACTGATGTCATTATGCTTTTATTTAACGGATTTTTTACAGACAATGGATGTAATTTCTGATGTCATAATTTAGTCAGATTCAATTTAACTATGCTATAAATATACTTGACCTAGGTAGTGACTGCTATCATGTAAAAAACGGTCCAAGATAAGAAATATAATTGCTCTAGTCTGAACATTTTTAATAAAATGAGCAGTGTCCAAAAGCTTCATTAATATTTTTTGTTGTTTATTGCCGAGATGCTGTTTTTGCATGAGATCATTTGCATTCTTCAAGCATACAGTAAATAAAGCATTCGTAACATTAGCTACTCTTACAGTTAATGAATAATATGCTATATCGAGGACAATTATTTGGTTAAGAGTGCACTAAGGCTTTACAAACCAATTGTCAGATTACACAAAGTCACAAACACATATTTGGCCCCTAATCAAAAACAACTTTCTGAAGCACATAGTTTCGTAATCTTTTTTTACTGCAAATTAATAATGAAAATAGGCATGGGATGATAACCGTTTTCAAGGTATACTATGATTTGGAAAAGTCAAGGTTTTAATACTGCCAAAATGTTATGCTTAAGGTATCCAAAAATGCCGTTTTAAGTTGTAAATGAATCTGTGTTTTTGAAACAAATGAAGACGTCAATGATTCATTTGATTTATTCAGCCTGACATGTTTACTGCTCCAAAATATTATAAATGTTTCTAAAATTTTACCCAGACATTTAAAAAGAGCATATATTAGAGCAGTAATCACAATTGCGTGAAATCATGATATTAGCCATTATATAGTTAAACCTAATTTGCTTGGCAAAATTTAAAACAGCAAGACCAGATGGATCAAATTATCATTTAATTTAAACTCACTATCCTCCAAACTTTTGTTTTTATTTTTTAATGAGGGCTGTCATTCGAATAAAATATTTGATATGAACCATGATTTTACATGAATTAACAATAAGCAGGTAAAAAGTGTTACCATGTAATTTAATATTCAGCTAAATGCTCTTCTGTAGCTCATGGACATTTAATGGCTTTTCTGAGAAAAAAATTATGTTTGTTGACATTATTTACACACTGTTTAGCTATTAACATGCTGACAAAACTATAATGATTGAGAGATTACATATTAAACATGATGCATTTAAATTTATGATGAACTGTTTCTTTCATCTGTAGTCTTAATATTCACAAAGTATTCTTTCATGTTAGCTAACATTAGAACCGATCAAAACTACATATAAAATGGACAGTAATAAAATCCAAATTAACCTTGAATGCCAAATGCAATATATTTAAATGCTCAGGGAAGCTCACTATGAACAGGGGGTGGGGAGGGGGATAATTTAAGACTCCATATCAGTTAAAAACAAGCACTACAAACTATTGGTGGGTTGCCTTTGACGAGAGGGAGGAGAGTTCTCTGTCACTCAACGTGCTATGGTGATTAACTTAATTCACATCGACAATAAATGCAGATAACTTTTTCTTGTTGACAGAACCATTAAACATCGTTGTGTATATGACCTTACCATTAGTACTTTTTTCAAATCCTCATTTCCAATAGATGCTGCATTCTTTACTGGTTGCACATTTTTCAATTACGAGCAAAAGCAAGGATCAAAAATATGCTGCTTTAATTGCACTGTAAATTGTAAATGAATGCCGTAACGCTAGTCAATATATAATATTAAAATGTACTGTTTAAATCGACACAAGTAGACACTGCCAGAATGAGCACCTCATCCTCTGTGGACTTTTCAGTGTTGCTTTAAGTTAGGAATTTATATTCACACAAAGCTCTCTAAATGAACAGGCTGGCTATAGGTCAGTGCAACAAATTTCTGTCATTGTTCAGTTTGAACCCCAAAGTAAATTTTACATAGAAATAAATCTTCATTAAAGAAAGTCCAATCAGAAAGAAGTCTTGAACAAATAAATAACACACAACTAAGATACGACATTAATTAACATTAACTATAAGGCATAATATGTAAATATTGCTGCTAGAGGGCACATATTAACAACAAACAAAGATTTGGGGTCAGTTGGCATTTCTGTGTGGAGTTTGCATGTTCTCCCCGTGTTGGCGTGGGTTCCCTCTGGGTGCTCCGGGTATTCCCCCACAAGTCCAAAGACATGCAGTATAGGTGAATTGAATAAGCTAAATTGGCCGTAGTGTATGTGAGTGTTTGCAAGAGTGTATGGGTGTTTCCCAGCATTGGGTTGTGGCTAGAAGGGCATCCGCTGCATAAAAACATGTGCTGGATAAGTTGGTGATTCATTACGCTGTGGCGACCCCAGATTAATAAAAGGACTAAGCTGAAAAGAAAATGAATGAATGGATAAATGAATGAATGAATAATATATACATCGGCTATTTTATATACATTTCTAAAATGCTTTGACATTCAATTTTGCTTTGAATTTGAAAGAAAGAGAGAGAGAAGCAGATTTTATCTGTCAGTGAGTGCTTATGGATCCTGAATAGTATAAAAGTATTTCTTTTTTATTCCAGTCTTTTTTTAACCGTCTTTTTTTTACTTTAACCCATTGAAAAGAAACAGTGTCACAATAAATACAATTATTATTAAAAAGTAAATTGTGTTTTGTTTGTTGCATATAGTCAACCATTTATGTGATGTGGGTAAATGGTGTATTTCAAACCTGTGGAAAGCACTGAAATGATAATATGAAGCAGAGTGACAGACTGAAAGCCAAAGTAAAACGAGAGCGCTGGAATAATTACTTTTGAGAGACATTTGTGACATGGCATAAAAAGTAGCAGAGCTTTTATTATCCCCTATTTTTAATACATTTCTGTTTTTTCCATGAAGAAGCAGCAGCGCTGTTTTATCATACTAAATACATTTTAAGGTTCTGATGTAATGCTGCTCTGTGCAGTATAATAAAATGAGCAACATATTTCATTCACGCTTTCTTTGGTGTTTCCCTGCTTTCTATAAAACCAAACTGGAAATTGAGAGTATGTGTTGACATTAGCATGGTGGCACAGGATATGGTCCATGTCACTAGTTAAAATTGGCTATTTATCTGAATTTGAACATTCTTCAAACTTTTGGTATAATGTAAATACATAAGTCAGCCAAATACATAACACTGTTCTAGGGGGTTTTGGATATTTTTAAAGTCTTACATGTTGAGCACTTGTGCTCGAAAGGATTCAGACCCAATGTCATTACAATGTGGAGAAGACAGTTTTAAGCTTCTAATAATACACATAATTATTTGTATTATTAACTGCATTAGTTTTCTTGGTAAGTTTTGAAAATGCCTTGTTTTATTTGACAAAAAAATCAATCAAGACCTTTAAATACAAAGTTTTACATAGTAGATTTTCATTCACAAACGTATATCAAAATTATGAAATCTGAAGATCAACTAAATCAAACTCAAGTGTCTGTATCAGTGAAGTCAGAAAAAGCTTCATCCCTGACCAAAGCTACTGCTGTCTTAAAGGTCAAATCATGAAAGACTAAATGTTCCTTGATCTTCTGAAATAAAAGTAGCACCTGTGCCTCTGCATATCCTTCTGAAGGATCCCATGTGTTAAAAAACGAGTTACTTTTTATCTTAGGTACAGACTGTTTTATTCTGATCCTAACAGTTTGTGCAGTACATCCATTTTATAGATCAATGAATTTCAGCATTGTAAGGAGACTGTTGAGGAAAGAGGCATCACAAATTACATATATATATATATATATATATA
>CAIGQZ010000320.1:12878496-12903405 GCA_903798205.1 Danio tinwini | reverse complement strand
AATAATAATAATAATAATAATAATAATAATAATAATAATAATAATAATAACAAGATAATAAACTTTTTATTATCTTATTTTATTAACTTTTTATTTAGATTGTTTTATTAAAAAATATTGTAAGGCCCCTCCACATGTAATGATATTATTGCTTATATAAGTTTGCAGTAACTAAACAAAAAATGTTGTTTTCAAACAAAGGGTACGTTTATCACTATATCTAGATGCGTTTATGCACAAATAATAGCGTAATGTATACTTTTTGTTGCATCCATTTGTAACTGAAAAATGCAAGCCTTTGGCCCTTAAATTGGCCTTATTTAAAATTCAATAGCAAAAATATCAGTATTCACACTGGAGTATAAGTGAAAAAATGATATAGCTATTACCATTTAACTTGCATGTTACTTGGATAGCTGCAAAGTGAATCAGTGAGACTCTGTCTTTTCTGTGGAGGACAAATTACAAATTTTTTGTCATCATTCTCCTAATTGTCCAACGTTAAGAAATTTTAAAAATATGACGTGTATATGACCCCCCACCCCCCCACACCCCCCCACACACACACAGAGCTCGCTGAGGCCCACTTGTGTGCCGAGACCCCCCCAGTTGAGAACAGCTGAACTAGAGGATCTTGCATTTCTTTATTTCAGCACCACACATTATCAGTTAAATCATATCTTTTAAATTTGCAATTGATCTATATTAATCAAAGTCCATTATTGCAATGACAAAAAAAGTAAATTGATTAACAACCCATGAATGTTCCTAAATTTAAAAAAGCATGTGGTTAGACATTTCATAAATAAAATAAGTCATATGAATTATTAAAGGTTGACTAGAACAAAAACATGATTCATATGTAAAATACCACCACAAGGTCCACCTCTGAACCCATGAATGAAGCTAACCCTCAGGGTGAAAAAAAAAAAAAAGAAAAGAAAGTGGAAATGTCATGTGCACCTATAAGAATAGTAAAAAAGTAAAACTAAACAGAAAGTAAGGAATTATATGTGAAGTTTGCCATAGTAAGCGCTAATAAATATATTAAGAGCATAAACCGATGATGCATTGTAATAAATATAAGTCTGTGGAATCTGAAAGATAATTCAATTTATACTTTATAAATGAGAAATGAGAAAATAAATGTAATTGCTCTGCTGATTGAAACTCAAGCTAATTGTTAGCTAGCACTTACTAATTATTTTCTATCTAATTTAATTATTAATAATCTAATTATTTTAGATTTATATTATATTATTATATAGTCTGTGAAAGTATGGGTGGGCTCCACTTCATGATCACTAATGCACAGGTTGTGGCTCCAAATGGCATCAACACAAAATGTCAGAGACAATCTTTGGGATCCTTCAGCTTAGTCTCTATTTCAGAGGTCACCACAGCAGAATGAACCTCCAATTATTCTGCCATATGTTTTACGCAGCGGATGCCGTTCCAGCCGCAACCCAGTATTGGGAAACACCCATTTACACATGCACGCACGCACGCACGCACACACACACACACGCGCACACAAATTATTTAGTTTACTCAATTCACCTATAGCGCATGTCTTTAGACTGTGGGAGAAATTCGTAACTTTTTGATTTAGTGACTAATTCATATGAATTTGTACCATTTGTACGATTTGCTCATCACCCAATGACAGTTGAGTTTAGGTGCGGGGTTGGGTGTCACGCCTCCTTTTTAAAATCATACATTTCCGTACGACTCAGTTCATATGAATTCATATGAATTAGCCACTAAACTGACAAAACGTAAAATACTTACGTTTCCTCGTGAGATCAGGCTGGAGGAAACTCATACAAACACAGTAAGAACATGCAAACTCCACACAGAAACGCCAACTGGCCCAGCCAGGACTTGAACTAGCGACCTTCTTGCTGTGAGGCGACAGTGCTAACCACCGAGCCACCACAATCTTTTGAATATATTTGCTTATTTTTTTTCATAGTGAAAGGAAGTCGAGACATGCCAATCCACCTGCATTATATTGTTCCATGTTTAAATAGTTCGTTTAAAAGTTGTAAAATTCCATAATTTGTTTTAGGATTTGTCCAAGAATTGAGCTGGGGCCTGTCTGTTTTTCTGCCATATTACAAGCAGGGTTGGGTTGAGTGGATTTTGATGGAGACACGAGAGCGGCAGTCGTTTCAGACTGTGTGTGATGCTAGCATGACTGATGTGGTACATAAATCACTCGATGTAATATGCCCCTGCCATCTTGGGAGGGAAACCCACTCCATTCCTCCTACAAATACACACATCCATCACTTGCTCATTCAATATCCCCAAACAGGAAAACAATATACTACCAATGTGTAATTAAAATTCAAGAGTATGGATCATTAATTATGTTAATTGCGAGGTCTGATTGTTCAAAATGTGTTCCAGGGTCTTGAGTTTCTTGATATAACAGGATTTTAAAAAAATAATAATCACTGTAACACATGCAGCTCTGTAAGCTGAAAATGTTGATGATGGGTTATATTTTAATTTCAATGTCTTTATAGAGCACAATTTAACAGTTACATTGACCAATGTGCTGTACAAAACAGATAAACACTAATAAAATTAAGGCAAAACATGGTCAGAAGTAAAAACAACAAAACATAAAAAAATATTACACACAAAATAAAGTGTTACAAGAAGCCAGATCAAATATTAATGACTTTAATCTAGATTTAAAAATGGATAGTGTTGGAGCAGTTATAATTTCTCTTCAGGGTCATTTACATAATACCATGTTCAGGTAAAGTCAGAAAACATTTTATGCTTTTTAGTGGTTCTAAGTCTTTTTGGTGCAAACTTCAACAGGTTTGAAAGCACACATTGTGAATTCTTGTGAAAACAGTGATGTAGATGCATAGTAGATCCAATTGATGTGGTCAGTGTTTATGTGGCAGACTACAGGACTGTTTTTGTTGCTCAAGATACTGAGAAACATCACCACCTATTGAACTGGCATGTTCAGGCCTGCTTTGATAATGGCGTTATCTGTCCTGTACATGAAACTTTTCAAAAAACACAAAGGAAAAAACTATTACACTTTTATTATAATGCTGTCATGTAAACACACCCCAGGGGACAACACTTAATGATTGATTTACAAAAGTTTGCAATGTATTTTTATTTGATCAAAACCCGAATGAGTCAACTGAAATTTTAATTAGCTACCAACTTGCAAAATCATAAAATGACTACAAATTGTCAAGAGACTCTTGGAATTACTGTAGCTGGCTTGGCTCACACTAGCCATTATGAGGACACCTAGGTAATAGATCAGATCAAGGCCATGTAAGAATTGTGCAACTATTGCCAAGTACATCCCAACAAGTGCCAGTCAGACCCATAATGCCTTGCTCTCATAGTTGAGCAAAGAAAAAATGAATTAAACATGCAACCTACACTGAGAATTCAGCACCACCTAAATTAGGCTGCTAGCAGGAGGGCCAGCCAAAGACAAACAGAGAAGAGAGAGATGTGGTATGAAGACGATGGAAAACATGGAATCATCCACTCAAAAGACTCAAAGTCTCAAGGTCAGGCTTGGTGGTAAACCTTCATGATCTTCACCTGCAATCCTTGTGCTGTTGCCCTCTGGATTTACAGTACCAAAACACCCCGCTCTGTTTCTGCTGCAAAACCAACACAAGACGCAAGCAGAAAATCAACTGTGGGCCAACATTTTGTTTTCTTTCTTTCTATCATACAGGGTGCTGGTTAATATCCTGAGCGAGGCAGTGCGCTGTACGACTGAGGGTTTAAAAGAGACAGCAGTCTTCAGGGAACTGATCTGATATTCACTCAGAGCAAACGCATCAGGCCTGGCCTACATACACAACCATACTCACACTTCCACCCACATTTTAGAGGAGAAAAAAGAGAACCCTCTTAACTCTTTCACAACTTTCACATGCGGTATCTTTTCTCTTTTATCACTTACAATACACATACAATAACACAATAAATATTAGACAAACTTAGTATCAAGAGGATTACAGTTTTAACAACGGTACGAAACTTTAAAACCGATATTGTGTTAGACAAAACTGTTAAATTTCATTTTAAAGTTAATAAGGTAAAAAAAATTCACCTATACTCTTAAAAATGTATTCATTTTCTTTTCGGCTTAGTCCTTTCATTAATCTGGATCGCCACAGTGGAATGAACCGCCAACTTATCCAGCATATGTTTTACATAGTGGATGCCCTTCCAGCCACAACCCATCACTGGGAAACACCCATACACTCTCATTCACACACACATACAGTACACTACGAACAATTTAGCTTATCTAATTCACCAATATAGCCAATTCACCTTTGGACTTGTGGAGGAGAACATACAAACTCCACACAGAAATGCCAACTGACCCAGCCGAGGCTTGAACCAGTGACCTTCTTGCTGTGAGGTGAGAGTGCTACCCACTGCGCCACCGTGCTGTCCACTAATGGTTCTATTGAAACGAATTATTCCATGAAAAAATTTCAACATTTATAGAAGCTTTCCATTCCACAAGTGTTATTTATAAGCTTCAAAAAGCTTATATAGATCTATAATAACACATTCTTTATACTAAGACAGCATAGTTCTTTAAAAACTCCTTATTGAAATGTTCTTTGGGGAACTAAAAATGGTTCTTCTATGGCATCACTCTAAAAACTTATGAAACCTTTGCAATGTCATGTGCTTCCTCCCGTTAAACATTTTTTGTTTCATTTCATCCCATCTTTGGGTATGCAATGAGTCAAGCCAAAACTTTATCATGAACCCTGAAATTTATAGTGTAACAAAAAGTAAAAGGTTTGTTTGCTAAGTTTTTTCCTCCAAATGTTTTTAAGATGTCTGGAAATAGAAATATTTTGTTTTCAAAAGTGAGTTTTTTTGTATTTAAAAAACTATTACGTCATACATTGCAGAGCATAATTGAGTACACCCCATTTTAAAAATGTATATTTTTCTTCATTTCTCAGTGAATATAGGCAGTGTATTTTGGTGCATTTAAGCAAAACAGATTTATTAAACAGATATATTTATTAAAATAATATTTAAGTCACCAAACATATTTAGAAAATGAAATATAATACAATTAAATTCAAGCAAAATATTGCAAAAATAAATTATAACCTACAAAATAACAAAATTTTTCAAAATTTTTGCTTCTCTTGATCTTTCCTCTTTTTAAAATTTGTATTTAATAATTTTCTATTACATATACATTTGTGTGTATTAGTTTTTAGACCGTTACTGTAAGTTATTTTTTAAAAGATAGATTTGTGAGGGGTGTTCTCATACAGTATATGCTGAGCACTGTATAAAAGACATTGTATAGCAACAATAAATAAGAAACAAGAGTTTATAATAATACTGTTTATATTATGTGCATATGCACTAATAAAATACACAAAAAATTGTGGATCTGTAACAAAGGACAAAAATAAAAAAATTTTAATAAACTATATGTTTATTACAAAATAATAAAAGTATTTCCATTAGTATGGACAACATTGCACATAATTTGAGCAAATTGTGCAGTATCACCACTGTGCAATTCAACAGGTTTGCATTTATAAGCTATTAGGATCACAGAAATTTCTTGTTAAGATGATTGGCAGTAAAATAAAATCCCTCATAATGCAGAGGAACAACGTGATGTTGTCAGTTTACCTCTTAATTGAAGAGGAAACAACAGATGTAGCTTAGCTTTTTTACTAACAGGTCAAAGAACTACCTAATGCACCCACTCTGCTTACTTAAAGCAAACATTATGCCATTTCTTATGAGAAATAAAACATGAATCACAGTGTTTGTATTGCTATTTATTTATAGCAATTAAACCACAACTAAGACTAATTATCCAGGAAAATGTTGTCCTGACTGTAAGTCTATGGTTTGTGGCTTGTAAAACATGGGTCGTCATAACTTTAACATCATGTCTGGACACCTTTGGGAAAACACCCAGGAAACCATACAGAAACAAGCTCAAAACACATGAGCAACAGATTAGCAATCACAATATGGCACGGCCAAACGTTTTCTTCATAAAATGCAAAAACCTAGTTTCCTGTGGTTTTGTATCACCCAGTAAACCATCTAAACTTTTGACTGTATGATGCGTTATCTACTTCATCTAGTAGAACAAATAAACAAGGAATTTTCATCAATAAACAAGTGGAAATGATCTGTGTGTGTGTTAATACAGTATGAGAGCACAGTCCACAGCAAAAGGTTTTACTCAAAATGGACAAATGTTTCAATCTCAAAAGACATGTAAGATTTGTTTAAAGATTAAAAAAACACTACTTCTCATATAGAAACTGTTATAGCAATGAAATAAGAAGATGATGAACTGATGTTACAGTGATAATTGTGGCCAGTGACAACTTGTTTAGCACATTCCAGACCTTTCCACGCACATTTGGCCAGGGCTGACACACGCTCCTGCAGTTTTTGCTAGAGGAGTGCAGTTCAGAGGAGTGAGAGATGGTGATTAGACTCCCGTGTCGTGACCTGCTGCTGACTCACATGTTAACAGGGGGCTTTGGTTCTTTCCCATAATGCTGAGGGTGCCTGCGGTGCCAATGTGTCACAAGCAGCTGTTTTGTGCTTTATTAACATATATACGCATTTATTCATGCGGCCTGTCATTCTTCCATTTATATACTACTCCATCCATTGATGCATCCTACTTGCTCTGGATGTGACACTAAGCACTTGGGTTGAGAGAAAAGAATCAAACACACAAAAACACACACACAAACAAATATGTTTTATGAGCTGGGTTGAGTGTACACACATTAAACATACAAAGAAGAAAGTGTTTGCATGCATATGGTTGTGTGTATGTGACTTATTAAATGGATAAGGAGTATAAGGATTTAAACAAATCACTAACCCTAAGAATTGAGCATCACCATAAAATCTTTCCTACACTATTTGTGCAGTCATAACCTAAATTATATTTGGTTTTAACTTTCCTAATTTGTAAGTCACTTTGGACAAAAGCATCTGATAAATGACTAATTATAAATGTAAATGCACATGCCATATTTAGGATGTGCTATATTTTTCAACCATTTTTGTGTTCAAATTTATGCATATTGAAGATTAATAGTTGAGGTCAATAAGAAAAAAAAAGTCACCAAGCTATGCTCACCAAAGCTGTATTTATTTAAATAATATATAAAAATACAGCAAACACGTCTTTTTTTATTACTTTTGTATTTTAATATTTTTTAAAATGCAACAATTTATGCTTGTGATGGCAAGTTTTAACAGCAATTAACTTAAGTGTCACAGAATTCTCCAGAGTTCTTCCAATGTACTGATCTGGTTTCTACCTAATATTGAGGAAACAACATTATTTACAGAACAGCATTTATTTGTAAAAGCATTTCGCTGTAGGTTCGCTGTAGGTTCACTAAGCAACAAACCAGACAATCTGAACAGCCACCTACAACACCCTACTATGGAGTAAATCCTGTCATAGTGACCAAATATTAGCAAATTGGCTGCCACCAAGCCTAGCAACATGACAACAGCCATTTCTTCATTATAAATTTGACCTGCTCTGTGAAAACCAGCTAAAGTCTTTGTTTTGTGATTTGCTATTTTTGACATAAAATTATTCGACCCAATGTAAAGAATATTCTGTGAAACTATAACTTGATATCTTTACTATTGATGGAGTTTGACCATGTCAAAGATTTACTTCTATTTAGAATCAGATAATCATCTTTTTGAGAAAATCTAATTTAAAGAAAAGCTTATATTTAGAACTGCAACATATATGCACCATAATTATCCTCACTAGGTGCCGTATATTGAATTAAAAGCTGGGATTCTCCCATTTTCAGTGGTATGGGACACATTTATCAAAAAATTCGGGGTCGGTAGTTGGGAGCACTACCATAGAAGGGAAGGGGGTGGGCATGGCTGACTAAACAAGAGAAAAATAGGGCGTGAGCAACTGTCAATTGACTCACCATTAATTCATTCATTCAATTTTCCTTTGGCTCAGTCCATTTATTCATCAGGGGCCGCCACAGTGGAATAAACCGCCAACTTAACCAGCATATGTTTTACGCAGTGAATGCCCTTCCAGCTGCAACCCAGTATTGGGAAACACCCATACACTCTTGCATACACACACAAACACTACAGCCAATTTAGCTTATTCAATTCATCTATAGCACGTCTTTGGACTGTGGGAGAAAAAAATGGAGCACATGGAGGAAACCCACGCCAACATAGGGAGAACATGCAAACTCCACACAGAAATGCCAACTGACCCAGCCGGGGCTCAAACCAGCGACCTTCTTGCTGTGAGGCAACAGTGCTAACCACTGAGCCACCGTGTAGTCCCATTGACTCACCAATTCAAAAATAATAATAATAATAATTTGACACATCAGAAGATTTTATACTTGGCAAAGTTAAAATGCAATGAAATCTACAGCTACATAACAATATATTTTTATTTCACTATAAAGATGATGATGTTTATATAAACACTATAAATGTGTTTAGTATTTATAAATGTTTCAAAAAAATTATTATTAATAATTACTATTTAGTGAATGGAGTATGCAGGGGTCTGCTGAGGTGGAGGACTTCTGTTTTTGTGAATCCCTGGGTCTAAATGCAGACACAGTGGATAGTCGTGCAGCAGGTCCCTTGCCCTATCTATTCAAATTATTAGCCCCGCCAGTAATCTGGAAGATTTTAAACATGGGCGAACAAGGCAGAATGGATTGACGATGTGTCAGAATGGTAACAAACTGATAAATGACGAAGTTCACCATTCTTAAATTTTTCGTAGCTATCCTGACAAAAATGCTTCCTACACAAAAACAGCTTGGCCGTATCGGTAGCTGATGGCCGACCAACAGCCCATTGCAAAAACTCTTACATGATAGAAACAAACACCTACAACCCTTCATAAATGCATGCGTGCTGAGTGCTGTCTCACAGCTTGGCAGATCTGTCATCGGAAAGCACGTGCTGTCATGAATAATTAAGAAGCAGGGACTTCTCACACAAAATAAAAAAATCTCAAGCAGTGAATAATAATGAGACACCAATACGTCATCACCTCACTAACAGTTGAATGCCACGTCACCAATTTTGATAAAGCTCCAATGTTGATTTTAAATTCAGAAGATGACATTAGCATACGAAAGCTCAAAAATAGTCAGTTTTCCCCACAATTAAATCTAATAGGTTGCTAACATTGTCTTAATTTATGCTCACCACACATAGATCTGTTAAAATCTCAAAAAAGTAGTCAAGGCTTTCATCAACCTTTACAACAAAATCTTGAAATTTTGGCAATAAAGCAAAAAAAATCTCCATATAAAGTGCAATCCAGCTAAAGTTGCAAAAGCATACTCTCTATTCTAGGGACTGACCTGACATTCATGTTTCTCAAGAGACATTAAATTATAATTTTAGGCTGTTTGACATCTCTAATGGAATAAAAGAAATGCATTAACAGAATAATATGACAAGCAGGTGTTTCTGTACCAAAAGTAAAGGTGAGTGTTTAGAAAAGGAAAGGAAGCAAACCTTTAATATTTTTGACTGAAAATGATAAGACTAGTGTTGATAAAATAGTTAAATTCTGTCTTTATCATGCTATAATAGTAAATATAGCACTGTATCTCAAAACCCTGATATTTAATCTATCAAATACAGCAATAAACAGAAACTGTATATTTGTAATTTTTATGGCTATACAACTTTGATGCTCCTTTTCTCTGAGATTAATTAAATTAATCTTATATTTTAAATGTATAGTCCATGTATGGCAAATAATTTACACTAACTTACTTATACGTCCTTAAAGGAATTTATATTGGTATTGATGTAAGCTACATTTTTTATTTGCAGGGTATAAATTGGAATAATTTTCACAGTGAAATACTCAAAACTCACTACTTAAGTATTTTTAGAAAGGCTACTTTTTACTCTGTTTTGGGTAGTATGAACATACACTTGCACTGCATTTTTGGCAAGCAATGGTACTTTTATGGGAGTATAATTTTCAGTACTCTGTCCACCACTGACTACATAGTGAATAGGAACCAAAATCAACTTTGATCTTTTTTTACTCAAAATAAGACTAGCGTTGATAAAAAAAAGAGGTAATTTCTGCGTTTATCATGCTCTAATAGTAAATATAGGACTGTTATCTCAAAACCTTGATATTTCATCTATCATATACAGCAATAAACAGAAACTATATTTGTCATTTTTATGGCTATTCAACTTTGATGCTCTTTTTTTCTGGAAATAGATTATGTGACTTTTAGATGGGGTCACAGTTATTAACACTATTTTCATTTGCACTGTTTTCAGAAATACTAGCATAAGAAATCATTAAAGAAGAATCTAAAATCAACAATGTTTAACTCATTTTAATAAAAGATTTTCCATACCAGCAAGGACAACACTGCACATAGTAGAAGCGAATCATGCGCTATCACTGCTGGGCACTTAACCTCAGGTTGATAAAGGGGGAGTGCCTAAGCAACAAGTGTACCATGAGTCACTTTGGATAAAAGCATCTGCTAAATGACTACTTACAGTGTTCAGCATGTGATTACCAACATATTAAAGTAACATGCCACAATCAATTTTAATACTGTAAACATATGAAAGCAGACTGGCTAGAAGCACGATGTAGCACTGATGTAAAGCAGAAGCGAGAGCAGATGATTTGTGTTCAACATGCGTGTTTTCGCAGACAGCTAATAAGTTCTGGGTGTTGCTGAGGCCAAACGCACTTGTGTGATTGTTCTTTTATGGAACCTAATGTGTCCCACAATCCCACAGTGACCAGCACCAACTGTTCTGCAGATTGAGAAGTCTCGCTGGCAATGTGGCCTCATTAACTGGGATTCCTAAGACACTTTGGCATATTTCTACACATCCCAAATGATGTTTCAAAAGTGAATACAAAATTAAGCTGAGAAACTGAAGGAGGGGAAACAAGTGGCTTTTCTGGATGGTTCACTTTGACAAGCTGTTTCAGAGTCATCAAACAAACTCCAAACAAGCTTCATTTTGACCTTTATTTGTTCAAAATTAGGTCATACCAGTTTCATTTTTTAAGTTAGATTCTGTGGTGTAAAGTAACGAATTACAAATTCTTTAATTACTGTAACTAAGTAGTTTCATAAAGTACTTAAAAAACTACCTTTACTTTAACGAGTATATTTTTTGTGCTGTATCAATAATTTTGGCCACTGTTTAGCTTCAACCTGCACTCACTAACTTTTTTTTTCTTGTCTACACTGATTGGCTAAGTAGAAAAATTTATCCCAAAATTCCTGTTTAATCAAATCATGCATGGGAATAAAAATGTATCAAGACACAGGCGCTTTATAAATGCATAAAAAATGTACAAGATTAGATAATATTGATGAAAAGAATTTACAAGCAAAGACCAAGAGACTGTTTGGACCTGATTTATGTTAGCTTATTCTAGGTTCATATATTAATTAAACATGTCCTCACATTAAATTAATCTCACTTTTTAAATGTATAATCCATGTATGGCAAATAATTTACACTAAAGCCCTGCTCACACTGTGAGATTTTAGCCGTGATTTTGTCATCTGTCACCACTGATTTCTGAAATCCTGGGCTAAAATCTGTGATCTTTGATCGTTGGTTTGACATGTTCACAGACAGCCACTTTGTGCCCGTTGCAATCAGATTTTCTCTTCAATGAAGTTCTGGCAGTGTCAGAAGATTTTAGGCACTTTCCTGCAGTGTGACAACAGCTGCGTTGAGCGTCAATCCAAGAATCAATAGGAGCTCCGAATTTGATGACGCGAATCATGCGTCAATTTAAATGACCGAGGGGAAATGTCAAAACTGTTTTTTTCTTCCTTATTTTATTACTGAGACACGCTGTGTGCAACATTGCAGCTACAGTTTGTTCACATTTGCTGTGAGAGATCATTTCAGAACGCGGGATAGTGAAAGTGTCGTGGGTGGATGATGTCAAACTCCGGGAGCATTTTCTTCAGTGTTTGGTGCATCTTCATTGTCGTTCAGTCTGACTTTATGACAGCTGATATCATACAGTGTGACATGAGAGCCATGATCGTGCAGTCTGACATGCTACAATTGTTCAGGATTATAAAAAAAAAATCTCATAGTGTGCCGGCCTTTACTCACTTATACTTAGAAA
The DNA here is from genome assembly GCA_903798205.1 of Danio tinwini. NCBI lineage: Eukaryota > Metazoa > Chordata > Actinopteri > Cypriniformes > Danionidae > Danio > Danio tinwini. The sequence goes on along the minus strand of CAIGQZ010000320.1, from coordinate 12,891,179 downwards.
CACCCTTAAAAGGAAGTGACATTTCTGCCATAAAACCCTATGCACACGCAGGCTGATATGTTCGCCTGATCTGCTCCTGCATTATAACTACAGGACCTCGGCAGCCAATGAGTTTGCTCCTTATCAGTTTAAATGCTCCGCGTCATGTTATGCTGTTAAGCTGTAACACGTTTTTGGAGATCCTCCTCCACCCCAGCTCCACCTGTGTTTCAGTCTGCAACGGGGGGTTACATGTGTATTATGTTTGCAGCAGCAGCATGTTATATTCTCAGATAGCATGTCTGTGTATATACTGGCAGTAGCAGGTCTCGGTACTTGCTCTGCCATAATAATCAAAGCAGCAGCAGCAGTGTAGCAGATCTATACCGCCAAGACCAAATACATGAACATTGCCATATACATATTCATTACAATACTAAATCCCGGGAGTGTTCATGACAGAAATGGCATTGATGTAAGCTGCATTTTTAATTTGCAGGGTATTTCATTAATTTTCCTGCGGCTTAGCCCCTTTATTCATTAGGGGTCGCCACAGCGGAATGAACCGCCAACTTATCCAGCAGATGCTTTACACAGCAGATGCCCTTGCAGCTGCAACCCAGTACTGGGAAAAATTTGCAGCTAAGGTGGAATAATTTTCACAGTAAAATACTCACAACTCACTACTCAAGTACTTTTAGAAAGGCTACTTTTTACTCTATTTTGATTAGTATGAACAGACACTTGCACTGTATTTTTGGGCAAGCAATGGTACTTTTACGTGAGTATAATATTAGTACTCTTTCCACCACTGACAACATAGTGAATAGGATCCAAAATCAACTTTGTTATAAAGTCTTTGTCCTGTTGTTACATGGAGTCAAATGAGGAAAGCAAGAAACTGGAGACTGGATCCCTGTTTGACGGCAGACACTCTTAGCCACAGCCATGGAAATAAACAAACTGACAACTTTCTTGACTTCACCTTGCTTGCGAAGGATTTATGTTGATGCAAGTTTGTCTGCTTTAAATATTCATTAAGTAAACATTAAACAGCACTTAGAACAAACAACATTAACAATCGTAATTCTGGAATCTAACAACCTGGGTACACTAGCGTGGGACTTTGGTGACCTGATTGTGTTTGACAGTGACACCGAAGTAAGAAATGCTCGATCATTCTGCCTTGCCTTGGGGAAGAAGAAGTCCAGGACGCATCGCCTGTCAGACAGAGTCATTCGAGATGGCGTCCTGAAGCCTTGTCAGACATTTTGAGATCTATCATAAACATATTCATTTAGCTAATGATGTGGATTACCTGCCATATGAACCTGGCACAAAGCCTAAGAAGGTAAAAAGGCAGATAATGTCACCCTCATTACCATTGAACATCTAAATCAATGAGCATCAAGGAAACCAACAACCTTCAACAGAGAAAAAGAGCAAAAAGGAAAGAAATGCACATACAGTAGTTGTGCTTGAAAAGACCTTTTAAGACTTTCTGTGTATGTTCTTTCCTGCTACACTGGAATAATTTTCTATAATAAGCCTGGAGTGACATCATAATAGGGGCTGTGACGCCACTATAGTATATCACAGTACAGCAGTGTGACGTGCATTTTTGCCCTAAATAAAAGCATTGTACTGCTAAATAAAAACGTGTATGCTCGAGAGTCTCAGTAACTGCTTGTTCTGACACAGACATTCAAGCACTTTGTGAGTCATATTTAACATTCCAGAAAGTGATGGTGTATCATAGTGCACAAAACATGCTTTCCATCTTCCTGCCATTTGAGTGTTTGTGCAGCAGAAGAGGTTCATGTTTGGCTGTGATACGGTCGCTCTGCTCTGGACCTGTGATTGACTGAGGCTGTGTTTACCTGAAAGAGAGCCCTCGTCAGCAGACGACAACACAACACAAACATGAACATCTGCTGGGCTACAGGATTCAACAGACATCCTGCTCTTTTAGGACACAAATGTGCAGGCTACTGATGGATGGGTAAATCATTGAGTTGGATAATGCTAAAAGTGCAAATGTGCTCATCTTTAACTGTGTTTTATTTGTCCAAATAGTACCACTATACAGTAAGTGGATTTCATACTGACACCTGTTGGTGTGAATGCACAAAGACTGGACAGCTCTCTTTGTTTTGTTCAAAGTAGTTTTTTTCCATGTCTTATGTTAAATGAATTAACAACGCAGCTTTCTTCTTCTAAAATAATTAAGTTATGTGGATGTTTGTTCTTTTGCACTTTTTTATGCTCTTCAGTATCTGTGTGCACATTTTTTGTAATTTGCTAAATGTCTGAAAGTGCTACTGTACATAACATTCATTCATTTTCCCTTCGGCTTAGTTCCTTTATTCATCAAGGGTCGCCACAGTGGAATGAACCACCAACTTATCCAGCATACGTTTTACTCAGCGAATGCCTTTCCAGCTGTAACCCAGTACTAGGAAACATCCATACACACTCATACACACACACACACACACACACACACACACACACACACACACACACTCATACACTATGACTAATTTAGTTTATTCAATTCACCTATAGTGCATGTCTTTGGACTGTGGGGGAAACTGGAGGACCCGGAGGAAACCCCACACAGAAATGCCAACTGACCCAGCCGGGACTCGACCAGAGACCTTCTTGCTGTGAGGCGAGAGTGCTAACCACTGAGCCAATGTGTCACCCCAGTACATAACTTAAGTAAATTGTTCTTATAACCATTAGGTTATAAGTTATGTTGCACATCACAGTTTCCATGTGCATTAGCTCAGATACCAAAAAGCAAACAAGAAAATATGCTAATAAATACTGGCAGTGTGCTGTAATATGGTTGTTCAGATGGCATTCTTAATTGCAACCAATGGGCTATATGCTCAGCTAGTGCATATGAACTAATGAGGAACTTCCGGTGAAAGATTTCTGTGACTTATGTGATTTATGTGATTAGATTCATACAGTTCCTTTTACAGCATCGATGTTGAAATGTAATTAAAATACATTAAGTTAAATGGACTTAACTATTAATTTGGTTGTTAAAACGTAAAAAGAGATGAAAGACAGCAGCATTACCAGCAGGTTAGCGCAGAAACTCTATTGAAAATACAGGGGTAAAATTAATTTCCATATTTTAAAGACATGGTTCGGAAAAATATATTTTAATGCAGTGCTTCTCGTTTGGTCTGAAACCCACTTTATATCTTACCAGCCAGGCAGTGAAGATCGCTGATTTTTAAATAAATCACATCTTAAACGTGGCGATTTTGTTTGGGATGACAATTCACCGGAAGCCCTGGAGCTGGCTGACTGAAGTTAAAAGTCTGTGTGCATATACCCCATTAGAGGCTTGATCCCAGAAAAAAAAAAAAAAAGCTTTTTATGTCTCAACTTAAACAACAATTTTCTTATTTCAAACCTTTTTGATATTCTTCTCTGTTAGATATAAATGAAGATATTTTGTAGAAAGCTGGAAATCTGTAACCACTGACTTCAATAGTTGCTTACTTGTTTTTCCTACTATGGAAGTCAGTGTTTACAGGTTTACAGCTTTCTTCAAATTATATGTATTTTTATGCGTGTGCTCAGCAGAAGAAAGAAACTCATAAAGGTTTGAAACTACTTTAAGGGCACCTATTTGACTCCTTTTTCAAGATTGAAGATAAGTCTTTTGGGTCTCCAGAATGTGTCTGAAAAGTTTCAGCTCAAAACACCCATCAGATTATTTATTATACCTTTCAGAATATTGGATTTTTTCTGCTCTGAACAACTATGTAGCTGTTTTTGTTGCCCGTGCCATTGCTAGTGCTAGTTCTCCCCGCCCACAGTTCCCACATGCCTGTCAGAGTGTCTGTCTCCATCTGCATCAGATAAACAGCACAGTGACAGACATGAAGGAAGCAGATGTCATGTAATGTTTGTGAGAAATACAACAGTAAGAACTGTCCCAATTATTATTTGATGTTTTTGTTGTGGAGTTAATTCAAGCCTTTCTGCAATGATAAGTCACACACAATGCCATTACAAAATTCATGCACACACACAGACACACACAGACACACACACACACACACCATGTGTGTTTAACATTGCACTGTTTTTGCACAGCAAATGTGACAGGACACACGTAAATATCCACTACTGTATGGTTATCCAGTATGTTAATGTACAATATAAACCTGATTTAACTTCCACAAACCATGATTGAAGCGTCTTCTTTTATAATTGCACTGTACATGTGGCTGTGGTGATAAAGGTGATAAAGTAAAGATGGTAAAATTGCTATAATTCATTATAAACATGCACTGTTTTAAAACGTTTTAAACTTGTAAAACTCCTTCTTGATCACATTTGATAATGATTGATGATCACAGCGAGCTGAACAGATCTTTTAATCCCAGTTGCTTTGCGCACGTCCTGTCTTGTTGATATGATTATACAAGTTACTATGGAGACATGTTAATATGTAGCTGTCAATCAATTCAGTAGGCGGGGAAACCGCAGTCCTACATCACATTGTGGTGGGCAATCAGGAACTTACAAAAAAAAATAAAGAGACTTATTGTCTTTATATCACACCAATATAACTGTGGACACACTATACACAGTTCTGTTCAAACAGCTTACAAAAGATGATGTACATCATAGGTGCCCTTTAAGAATAAGTAAATAGTATGTTTTTGTTGTAAATTTTTGGGTGATGCACCCCTTTAACAAGTGGCTTGTATGACTTAGATGGTCATTGCAGGCCATGTGACTGCAGAGAGGTGCAGAATAAAATTGTTTAGACTAAGACTGACAGTAAAGTGGAGTTAGAGAATACTTTTAAATATTCATCAAAATACTTTAAAAATGTAATAAGCAAACAATTATTGATTAAATAAGCACATCTTAAAGGAACTGACAGCCAGGTGAATAAGACGCAGCTGTGATGTTTTAAAATCAAGAGGAAAGTTGTAAGATGTAAACAGAACAAAAAGACATGTGGATCAAAGATAAGCGTTTACTGTCATATAGCTGCCAAAACAAAGCATCTAAAATTAGATTTTTTTTCCTTTTCTTTTCACTGTGTCCTTCTTGTGCTTCTATTTTAATACCAGCAAAGGGTTTATGCCAGTTTATTCTCTCAATCAAAACAGGCTATGAAAAAGCACTGCTGTCTCTCACAGGCAGCGCTAAAGAAACATCATTATTTCGGCTGTCATAATCGGCTGGCTTTATGCATGACAGATGTGCAATAGGCCTGAGGGGGCGGGGCTACATTATTGACAGCAATTTACAGGCTTTGCTCGGATGCGTTTGTTCACTCAGGTGCGGCAGGTGCGCGCGCGGGGAGCGGGCTTATCGCGAGCCGCGCTGTTGCTATGGGTCGGCAGCTCCGTTGCCACGGCGCCAACAGGCGAGGGCTGGAGGCCCTGGATGGAGGGGGATCTTGTGATGGGAAAAGACGCTTTTCTCGAGCGTTAAAGGCGCGCAACCTGTGGAGACTGCTGCGCCACACCAGCTATTTATTAAGCAGGGGATTCAACAGATGCACAGTAGAATAACGGGGCATGACTGACGGTGCTTCATTTTAAAATTTTAAATGCTCAGGACAGAATAATCACTGTGTGAACTGATGCGCCGATGACACCACTCCGGGTTCATTTGAGCTGCTGGACTGTGATCAATGCGGTCAGGGCCGCACAAAATGATTAAAAGGCCATTTTAAGTCTGAAGCAGCTGACAGGTTAATCGATTGACATCTGCGCGTGACCACATGATCTATATACATGATCAAGCTGTGGCGTGTCCAACAGCCGATCGAGCAGCCAGCCAGCCAGCCAACAAGTTCATCAACTACATATACGCATTTCCCTCCAAAATAATGAGTGGTTGTGTTTCATGACATTTGTTGATCTTCCTCCAAATGCGATTTCGGTGCGCATAGTGTGTTTAAAAATGGAAGGGTTCGGGTACACCCCCGCGTCATGCCCATGATAATGCCAATACACTCATCATACAGCCCTCAACACATCCATATGGCACACACACATAGTTTTTCAAACAGAGCGAAGACAAATAAAGAAATTACCTTGATGGTTTTCAAGGGTGTCCTCCGGTATGTACATGTTTTTGCTTTCATTTACCATATATGTGGTCCAGCTTTATCCGAAGGAGAATGAAGAAAAGGTTGTAAAAAGGCAAGGGGGAGAAAAAACAACCCAGGGGAAAGAAATGAAAGAAAAGGGGGGGACGAAAAAATGAAAAACGCAAAGCGTAAAATATTCCTCCTCTTGCGGCTTAGTTAATATTACCTGATCCCCATTATGGAGCTAAAGATCAGGAAAGGATAATTGCAGGAGCCACCTAAGAAAACGAACCAGTGCATCTTTGGAACATCCGGGCCCTACCTAAGGAAACATGATAGCAGTGCCGCTGGCTGATAATCGATAATCAAATCGGCGCGATTCGCTCGCAAACGGATCGAAAAGGATGCTGCAACAGCCAGAAGAATAAAAAAGCGGGCGTAGTTTCAGAGACCGTTTCAGAAAGCGCAGCAAAAGGTAAAAGGTGTGTATATTCCAGATCTCACGGGCTTCAATCTTCACATATGATCGATTCCATCTGAGATGTCCCACAACAGGCGTAGTTTGCGTCGCGCCTCGTTAGGAAATAGAGTGCAGAATCGGCCGCGTCCAGTCCATATTGGAGAGAAAGGGGAGTAGTCAGTCTGTGGCCCTGCGGAGAGAGAGCGCACACCACCAGCCTCTCTGCAATGATCTGACGACCAAACCCCCTCCCCTGTAGACTCCCTGACTGCTTCCAGATGTGACTGCGCTAGAAAGGAGAATAAATCCTCCACGCTTTTCCACACGGGCTGTATCTCTTGAGGGAGAGAGAGCAAACTTGGGAAGATCGAGGCAAGTCAGCTCCAATACAGTGAGGAGATTTGAGTTCTTTTACAGTCCGGAATCTGTACAGAAGATGATTTGCACCACATCCAATCTGGCGTAAATACGCTCACAGTCATGGCTCTGAGTACCATGTTTAGACATTATTATTCACTTCCTGCTAGCATGCCACTTCTGAGGTGAATGTTGAGTCCCCCAGCAGCAGGTGTCAGGATGATTTTTCCCTTTAGCTGAGGTTTAACCGACCTGATCTTCCCATGGCAGGACACACTGTATCCTGAGGACTGGCAGGCTCTGATAAAAGGGGACGACGGGGCCTGGGAATTTCTGCAAGATGACGGAGAATCTTTCATCAGCAAATGGTCTAGTACGAATTTAGCAGGCCCTTCCTTGGTCCCTCCCTCCGGCCATGAGAAAACTTCACATGTCCCAAGAGACATTCTCTGCCCCCAGATTATCCTTCTCTCTCTTTCACTCTCTCTCTCAGAAATGCAGATTTTGAATATTCAATCAGTCAGAAGAAGCATGTAGGAGGAATAAGAGACACACAGAACTGCAGGTTTTCAGATCTTCCTCTGATTGAATGAAGAACCAACTCTCCCAATTCACAGATCTCCAATCTACGGTAAAGTTCTTTGATTGAATTTGGCTTTGGACAGAAGTTCACGAAAGAGGTCAGCGATTTCCCATCAGCATCCCCAAATAATTGATTAACTTTGGTATGTTTATACAAAGCACAGAGGAAATGTTCGCAATGTGTTTCTCAGTGCCACCCTGTAATGAAATTAGTTTCTGGGAACTCAGGGGTGCAAAGAATCATGGGCATCGATACAAAAGGCAAAATGGTTAATGTGCCTCTTCAAAGTTTCTAAAAATCCTCTTCCAGTGCCACATTTCAAATGTCAAGGAGAATCATCTTTCTGTCAACACACTGAATATGACATACTGCAGTGGTTGCTCTACAGCCACATATAAGATTCCTTTACTAGGACTATAATTATAGACTACTAAACTAATTTACTAGGCATAATTGAGGTAATACATTAATTTTTACATGTCTACTGAGTCTTGATCAGTTTAACTGAACATGCGATCAACATCAAAGATCTATTGTAAATTTTGGTTAAAACTTTTTTGCGATGTTTAATCAGCTGGAACATACAGATGTGTACATACAATCAAGATCACTTTAACAGAATTAAAAAAAAAACTGCATGGGCTGCTGTGCTCTCAGAAATAGGATTGACAAGTCCTGCCGGCATCCTGCCGAACAAGTTAATAAAACACGAGTATTTGGGTAATGATGCCCTCTAGTGCCACCTTGGTAAAATGCCGTTGAGTAAATGATCCTGTGAGGAAAGGATTTTCAATCCAGGGTCCAGTTGTGCAATGGGCTTTGTGGAAATATTTGGGGGGGTGGGGGCTATAAAGCCTGTGTGCGAGTGTGTAAATAATAATATTTTTAATAAATTAAAATTATTTACATACATATTTATATATATATACATACTGTATACAAATATACATGAGCAATTCCACACAAATGTCAACCTTGCCATGAAAAACAGTAAGTTTTCACTAAAATATGTAAATATTTTACAGTACTTTAGAAATACTCAAAATGTATCTGTCAGTGTTTTCAAAGTACTGGATTTACCAAAATCACACAAATGGCAATTTCACATCCATCACATCGATAACGGAGAGATGTCACATCCATAACGCCATTTTTTCCTCATAAATGCAAAATTTTTTAATTAAACAAAATCAATCATGTTTGTTCTAAAGTGAGCCAACTCATTATTTTGATTAGCATTATTGATTTTGGCTTGTGCAGTTTAATTCACAGAATTTCTACAAAGCATGTTGTACACTGTAAACTCGCATACTTTTTTGGTCACATGCATAACGCATGCTTATTTCCCTCATTTAAAGTACAAAACATGTTCACATATTGATATTTTTTGGCTCCCATAACTCTGTGGTTAGTTGTTCTGGAAAATATAAACAGATGCTTCAATATAATGTTAACGTATACTTTCTATGTGAATTTATGTTTTGAGTTTTTACTGCAACTGTCACATCCATAACTCTGGAATTGCTCAGATATAGAAACAAATATAAAATAAACAGAAAACTAAAATAAATAAAGAGTTATATTTATAATGCAAAAATGCTTAAAATTTCAAATAAACTAAATAAATCTATAATAAAATGTATATATATATATATAGATGGGCTGCATGGTGGCGCAGTGGGTAGCACGATCGCCTCATGGCAAGAGGGTCGCTGGTTCGAGCCTCGGCTGGGTAGTTGGCGTTTCTGTGTGGAGTTTACATGTTCTCCCTGCGTTCGCATGGGTTTCCTCGGGGTGCTCTGGTTTCCCGCACAAGTCCAAAAAAGTGTGGTACAGGTGAAATGGGTAAGCTAAATTGTCCGTAGTGTATGAGTGTCAATGGGTGTGTATGGATGTTTCCCAGTGATGGGTTGCAGATGAAAGGGCAGCCATAAGGGACTAAGCCGGTAAAAATGATAGATGGATGGATGGATGGATGGATGGATGGATAGATAGATAGATTGATTGATTGATTGATAATCCTGGGTAATTAGGGGGCCCTGACCAATGCCAATGTCTATAACCATTAAGATTTTAACAATATTACTTCTTTTCAAGACTGGGGGCCCTATGAATAGTGGAACGTTCCCTCTGTAGTGCACATGTAAAATCTAATCACAAATATGTTAAATTAACTGTAGATACAGTGTAGTTAGTTTGTGAACTTGTTTTTTTTTGTGTGTTTGTGTGAATTTATTGTATTTAATTTTACATTAAGATGAAGGTTAAAACATATTTTGAAGAAGAAAAAATATATATATTTACATATAAAAAAGAGAGTGTTTCGAGTCTCAATGCTAGGCCCCCATACCTGAAATTGCTTAGGACCCCCAAATCACTAAGTCCGCCCCTGCTCATTGGGGTACAACAGTAGGCCTACCTTTCGATTTCTAGCTTTATCTAGTTGTAGGTAGGTGTGCCACCTTAAAAATCACAGTAACATTAGAGAGGTTAGACTTTACAAATGCAGCAGGACAGTAGGGCCTCTGGACTGTAAAATAGGCTATGTTTTTGGAAAGAATATGCAAACAATTAGGCTACAAAAACTTAAACAACAAATCATCGTCCCTACCGAGGCAGAAATAGTGCAGGAATGCAAGAATTTCGTATCCTCAAGGGTTCCCCTGGGTGCAGAAACTCTGCAGCGTCAGCTCACTGCTTTAGCGTGATGTAAATGAACGTGCTGGCGCTCTCAGGTGAGCTCGAGCCAGCTGGGGGCTCATCCGTTACTCTGTCTCGACTATTTTGCCTGTGCGCGCACTCGGCGATTAGCTCGTTCTGTCTTCTTGTCAGTGCAAACATGGCGATAGCGGCAGCGGGACGAGAGTTAGACAAGTGAAATAAAGCGTTATTTTCTTGTTTTGTTGCTTTGCACAACATTGAAAACATACACAAGGAGACCGGAACGTCAAATAAGCTGCTTAAGTGTTGTTTTTACAGAGTTAAATTTAGCTTTTTAAAGGTATTTTAGGATTTGTGCAGTATTTTAAGTGCAGGTAAGTTTAACTCCAGGACGATCTATAACAGAGCAACCGCAGCTCACCAAGGCCTTATTTAGTTCACTCGTAAACTTATGAATGTATGATGTATACCATTATTCGGGGTATTTTTTTAAGGAAAAACATTAATGCAGGGTTAGGGATTTTAACAAACCGCTCACGCGCAGTATTAAACTTATGTGCGGTGTCCCGCAGCGCTTGTGCTACGAAAATCAACGGTGATCTAACCGGTCAAAGTGACCAGAATAAATACAGACGAGGATGAGGTGGACTCTTTAGACTCGGGCCAGTAAATAATCACTCGTTATACCATAGTAACCACATATGGGTTTGCTTGTCAACCACATTTTAATGAACGCGAGTTCAAGAAATGCATATTTCTGCACACATTTTTACTCATTGTATAAAATAATAATAGTTAATGCTTATTAACCGGTTTTACGAATTCAGTAATTTTTTTTAATCTTACAAAGGTCTGATGCATTAATTTCTGTACACAGTAGTCAACATTTAAAGTGGATCAAAACCTTTCATCAAAGTTATCCCAAAACTATTGAACAACACCCATATATAGATAGATAGATAGATAGATAGACAGACAGACAGACAGACAGACAGACAGACAGACAGATGTCAGAAAAATGTGCTTCACTGGACTTAATTTCTTTAATGAGCCAACAACCAGTAGACATTAAATGACTTGCCAGATGTATACAACGCTTCAGTATGTTACGTTTTATGTTTTAGCTTTTTAAGGCTAATGTCTAGTACCATGTTATTCATGCATCATCTGAAATGTAATATATAGCTCTTGGCATTCAAGAATCAATTTATTACAATGAAAATATATAAAACTAGAACTGTAAAATTAATTTGCACACATGCAGTAGATAAAACAATACTATATTTGTTCGAAAAACATGCAAGCTGAACCAAAAGACCCATATCATAGAGGTGTACTGTAATTATATCTTAATAAAGAGGATATGTTTTAATTTACAGAAGCGAGCTGGAGCCATGACTGCAAGCGCAGGTGGTGGTGGGAGCTGTTTATCTATGAGTCTGTCTGCTCTGAAGAGACTTGACCCCTACATTAGCAGCATCGCAGACCTGGCCAGCCAAGTAGCACTCTACACATTTAACAACAACTCCAATGAATGGGTAAACAACAAGATCATCTCCAATAATAACAGTCTTAGTGGATAGGGAAAATAATTACTACTGTTACAAACATAATATTATTGTTTTAAATTGTAACATTTTTCCATCCAAGTCAAATACAAATATATTAATATATGTTTTGTTGTTTTCTGTAGGAAAAGACAAATGTGGAGGGAACTCTGTTTGTCTATAGCAGGTTTGTTTGATTCTTACATGTTTTTAACATTGAAGCAACACCCACATGTACTGTATGGCCCTGAATCAGAGCCCTAGAGATCTAAGGGTCAGAGAAATAACCTGCACGATAATTCTCAGCATTTAGATGTAACACAGTTGTCTGCTCTTATACTGCAAAACACCCATAGGCAGTTGTGTAGTTTAGTTTCCCACTCATGCTACAAGTTTTAATGTCAGTTCTCTGTGTAATAGGCTTGCCTCCCCCAGGCATGGTTTTACCATCCTAAATCGCTTGAGTATGGACAACCTGACTGAACCCATCACTAAGGACTTGGATTTTCAGCTGCAGCATCCATTTCTCCTGTACAGGAACGCTCGCTGTAAGTCTCTCCTTTTGTTAAACAAGAGCTCAAATTCATCAGAGTGAAATAAGAAATGGTTAATGTAAATTCTTATTTAAATAATCTAGACTTATTATTATTATTATATTTATCAAATGTAATATTTTTATGTATTTTTGTAATTTATTTCCTATTTACTGTATTATTTGATGATTTTAATATATTACATATTTGAAGTGTTTGGCAATACTGTATTAAATGTCATGCCAATAAAGCAACTTGAACTTAAACTTGAAATATGTTAGAATAAAACCAAAAGACTGCAAAAATATTGCTAAGCTCTGTAATAATGCATACAGCCCAAAGTATGCCGGTTTAGTTGATTTAAATTTAAATGAAGGAATCCTTACATAATGCAGTGTGTCAAGATATATATTACAAGTGTGTGTGTATGTGTGTGTGTGTGTGTGTGTGTGTGTGTGTGTGTGTGTGTGTGTGT
>CAIGQZ010000320.1:12859307-12871115 GCA_903798205.1 Danio tinwini | reverse complement strand
CTCTCTCTCTCTCTCTCTCTCTCTCTCTCTCTCTCTCTCTCTCTCTCTCTCTCTCTCTCTCTCTTTCTGCATATCTGTGATTCAATAAATAGCCCTTTTTAAATGTAAAAAATCCTTTTCTCTTAGGATGCAGAGATGGACTCAAAACACCTGTCAGTTGTCACTCTGTTTGGTGCTCAGCCAAAGCCAGACTTGGGCTCGACACAGCCCAGCTCATCTGTTGGCAGGATGGGCCCAGCAAGGTCTTCAGTGGCCCGCTCTCTGTCTTATGATGACCCTTCTCCAGCAGGTGGTGCTGTGGTGTCCAGCACCCCCATGCAGCACTGTCCAGCCATCCACAAGCTCATGTCTGGTTCACTGCTGCAGCCTCTGTCTGAATCCCCTGAGAGCCGCTTGTGTGAAAACGGAGCAGTCCAAATCCAGCCTGACCCAATACAAAAACTGTTAATGAACCCTCCTCCTCTGGCAGGGACTACAGGGATGCCCTCCATCCAATTAAAGCAGGGGGAAGTTGGCATGGGTCCTCAAATCCACCCTATGGCGAAGCCCTCAGGGCCCTTCCCAGCTCAGCATCTGTTTGTCCCAAATAAAGTGCCCCCTGCTGGAGTAACAAGTAATGTGGTTTCACCTCATGAGCTTCTGCAGAAGCTCACATTAATGCAGCAGGAGCAAGAGCTGCATCCTCACCAGGAGGTCCTACAGCCAGGTCTGACCACCAGCATCTCCAGTCTCAGCAAAACCAATCTGACACAGGTCAATTTTTTTATTAGATTATTTATGAATATTTATGCATCTGTTGCCTTTGTGTTTCTTACAGCAGCACTTTTAACCTGTTATTTACTGTGTGTGTGGGTACAGGTGATGTCACCTCAGCGTATCCCAGCGACTGTAGCCCCCACCCTCCTTCTGTCACCCAGTGTGTTTGCTCAAACTAAAGTCACCAGAGCAGATCCAGAACCAGCCGAATCAAGAGCACTTAGCAAGTCTCAGCTACAGGCCACCTTACTCCATCTCATCAAGGTTTGGATTAAGGATACCATTTTTTTTCATTTTGTTTTCCTAAATCATGCATTTATTTTGTTATTATTATTATTATATAGTAGTATTGTTATTATTAATTAATTAATTTGATTGATTGATTTCAAGTCATCATTTTTTTTCAAGTAATAATTTTTATCAGTTATAAATAAGTTATAATATTATGAATCATATAATCTAGTTATATTATAAGTTATCTTATAAAATTTGTGTTCTTATATCCGCATGTAGTGCTGACAAATGCCGGGCGATGAAAATGCCACAAGCATTGTATGTGCTTCAGTATGTGTGCAGACTTTATAATTAAATAGGGATGTAACAATTCACCGTGAGTCGGAGGAAAATCGATTCAAATATGACTATTCAAACCGCTAGAAATGTTGAACGAATCACGATACACGTTTTGAACAGAGGGTGCGCTATGTTTACAGGTGCAAACTTGCTTTACCTGCACATCAGCGGCGAACAAAAGGTGGGACGGCAGGGCAGAGTAAAATGACAGCGGTGAAGTGAGCCAGATAAAACAAAAAGACGTTTGCTTACACTAACAGAACAACGAATATGATGCACATAAACCATCAGCACAGTGAAAACTACTGTCGCAGACGTCAATTAATAAACTATTAATAAGCCAAACCAAGCGGAGCTGCAAATCATTCAGACGAGTGCTATGGAGATCACACAGTGCATCAGTGTTTTCATAGCGAAAGTTTAAAAATGTTTTTCAGACTGAAAGAAAAAAAAGTTTTCTCTTACAGAACCAGCTATTAGACTTTTTTTTTACCCTGTCCTTTTTAAAATTAGTTAATGCATATTTTAATAATTAGCTTATTATGGATTTTTTTTTAAATGTTCACGTTTATCTCTTCTTAAGTGTATCACACTAGCTATGTTTCCATCCACTTATTTTTATGTGCATTTTGGATATGCACATAAAAAAAAACGGTTGATGGAATCACCATGATGCGCATAAACTACGATGGAAACACTTTTACAGCACAAATTCCAGTGTGCGCATTAAAAAAAGGTCATGTGATGTTGTTATAAGAGATCATGTGATGATAAAAATGTGTGTAAATGTATAAACCAGCAGGCTGCGCACATTATACTAAACCATCTGAAATGTTGTTTTGGTCATTCTAAAACGCCTTACCATTTAAGTATTAGTGTTATTATATTATTAATGACCTCCAGAATCAAGAGCGTCTGTGCTCCGCGTCTGACACCTTCAAACGCCACTGCGCGTTCACTGCGTGTCAGGATTGCCTTCTGAGGAGCAAGTCATTTATTAGATGAAGAAAAGATTCATGCATTTCTTTTACTGTTGATATTTGGTGCCAGTTAATCGGGAAGTATTGATTTTGTTCGCTTTGACTCTACTTTATTCGCACGTCTTTTATCCGATTATCCAGTTTTGCGCATAAAGTTCATTCGCATTTTTGGATGGAAACATAGCTAATGATACTTATATTAATTAGTTATACAAGTAATATTAATTATTCACCTTTAGAATCATGTTCAACTCCTGTCTCTATCCTACTATATAATTAGAAATTTTATAATCAGTTTTTTAAGCCAGTGGCCAGTCCCCTGGATCAGAGGGCCTACTGACTTCCTCTGTACACACTGCTCTCTGGTTTAGGAAAGGTTTTCCTTTCCGCTTCAGCCATCTCAGTCCCTAGTGAGAGATTTATTTTCAGCAGGGTACATTGTAAATGTGCAAAGACCCTTAGCTTATGCCAGAAAACATAGATATGTTGATATTTCTTTTAAAAAATGTAAAATCCCTGCACAGTCACAGTTTTAGTTTGTTTTTATTAATGAGTCTTCTTTAGTTTGTATTATTTGAATTTGTTTTTAAAATAGCTATTTACTTATGGCAGAAAATATATTATTTTGCAAAAAAAATGTGCAGCATTTAAGAAAAAAATGAAAGGGATCTTCACCTTAAGTTTGTTTCAAATAACTTTGTTAAAAGATCGTGACTAAATCGTATTGTGAGATTAGTATCGTGAATCATCACATCCCTATAATTAAATATCATTTTGCAGATTTAATATTCACAGACACTTGTCCATATCACAATTTAATGAGACTAGAGCAGGGGTCATCAACTATATTTGTCAGAGGGCCAGAATTTTACGAGACCGTCTCCTTTTTGGGGGTACGGCCCCCAAGAAAATCAAATAAAAATCTAATTTTGGCTTAACATTGTTTAATGTTTATACTTTTTAATTCTTATACTTTTGCGATTTTTTTATTTTTTTGACAGATATTGCGATTTCGATTTGATTTGCGATTTAATTTTGTAGTCAAGTGTATAATTCAATAATCTGTATTTTAGCTTCTCACTGCTAAAATGCAGTGAGTGTTAGTTAAAAAAGGAGCTTAAAAGATATTAATTTATATTAGCAAACATCTCTGAAATTGTACTTATATGCATGTTTGTGTGTATGTGTGTAATGAAAGACAATAAATTTGTATATTAAAAGTATATTTTCATTTGTTTATTATAAATTTTCACGATTTTTATAAAACTGTAATATTAAACTTACAGTTTAAATGCACATTTGTAAATAAACACTTAAAATAGTAAAATAGTGTGATAAGCAATTTGACAAAATGGTTTAAAATATATTTTGGTACATCAAAATGTGTGGTTATGATAACCATCCGACAAGATAATGCAGCAAAAATTAGTTCTTAAAATGTTACTAAATGTAATATTTATACCTCATAATTAAATAAAAAATTAGGCGAATAACTGCAAAAATAACCCATTCAAAAAGCTGGCTACAGGCCTGACAGTGTAATGTTAAAAGAATGTTTATTAACTGATAAAGAGAAAGTTTAATAAAGACTTTCGTTTATTTTAGCCGTGAGCAAATTAAACATGTCTCATATATAAGTATTAATATAAGATGGAGCACAGGCTGGAGTTTTTCTGACAAACAGTTTCAATCGAAATTGCACATGAGAGATCAGGAGAACTGGTAGGCAGGGATCATATACTTTTGCATTTAGCTGTTTACTCTGCAGTTAGTTTTCAGGGCATATTATTCACAGACTTTATCAGCCTGCTATAACAACAGACTGTGCGTTAAAGCACGAAACACGAGCATTAACGTCATTACCATGATGGACTCATTCAGTAGCGAACTCGAGTTTATGTGTCTTACACTTTTCGTTGAAAAAGCTCTTTATGTCCTTTTTTGCTGCCGCCATCCTTACCTGTGTGTGTCAGACCTCACACACCTCATTCTTGCACGGGGATTTCACCTGCACTGTTTTGGCGCTGCTTTCTTGAACACAGCTACAGCCTCTCACATGACAGCAGGGAAAGGCACAGCCTTTCTAGGTTAACATGTCTTGGTTAATATTGACAGCGTGATTTTTTTTAAGTGAATTAAATTATAATTAAAACTACGCCCCTGCTTTTTAGCAAGATGCTCCTCATGCAGCCGTTCGCGCTTTCCTGTTTGTTTTTGTGGGCATTTCGCATAGTTCAGTTGCGCAATTCTGATTGGGCAGTACGAAAGTGTGCTCACTCGATTTGCTAGTAAGGCCGTCACACACAGACTACTGTCACACAGAAGGCAATCATGCATTTGCTCTGAGCGTGGGAAGTTAAATATACATGTCATATTGCGATTCGATTTCGATTAATTGCACAGCCCTAGTGTGGATCACTATTTTCTTTTAGATCCTCACAATTTTGGAATCCAGTCGCGGTCCGGATTGAACAGCTCAGCGCCAGTTGATGATCACTGGACTAGAGCAACACAACTTTTAAATTTTCCACAGATATAAATTACAAAAGTTAAAACAAAAACACTGTATATATATTCAAATGTCATAAGTTATTGTTTTTCATGACTAAATGATTGATTGATTATATGGGACTCTTTTGGCCCATGTTTGTTGCTGTACTTCTAATATTTTGTTTCTCTCTGTGATTCAGAATGATGCCTCATTCCTGGACACCATCTATGAAGCATATGTCTCCCGTCTCACAACAGACTCCAGCTCAAAATCTTTCTGAAGCAGGAAAACCACCTGGACCACATATATGTAGCTTTCACTCCCTGAACACATATCTGCATACCATCTCAGGACCACCCTGCTGTTTCGAGTGTAGCATCTAATGAGTTGAACTTCCATAAAATAATCTAATCTGAATGATGAATGCCACATCACCTTTGAATTTAACATTTTATTACATTTTTTAATGTTTACTTTTCAGATAATGACAAGAAATGTGCTGTCTGTTAAAATCTGAGTGTAAAGACTTTTTATAAAGGCATTTTTACTTTTGCATATCTGAAATAGATCCTCAAAAGAAACTCAAAAACAGGACTCGGCCTCAAATATAATAGGCATAACATAATAAATGGCATGACAATTCACGTATATCTTGGTTTGTAGCAAGTGACAAGAAATCGCCCTCATCATTTTACAAGCCAGCAGAAATAGTTTTCATTTTAGTCAACTCTTTAAATGTTTAAATGTACAAACAAAAGTATACATATATATATTCTATTTTTCTATGCTGTTATTTTTGTTCTTATATCAACATGCTGGAATGTTTATACGTTCCTTTAAAAAACAAATCTAAAACCCTAAATTTAGGACCATCAGTGTTTTCTAGTCAGCAGGTCAAGATAAAAAGTAATTAAACTTTATTGTATTTGTTTTACATAATTAAAATATTATCCCACACCCCACATTTTGTGTGTTCTTTTTTCTTATTACTGATGTATAACACACTACAGTTACATATGTATTTCAGGCTGAAACCTTATTAACAGGGTCACAAAACACCAAAACAAAAAAAAAAATGTTGATATGTTGACAGTCATATATGTCCCACTAGAAACACTATTAGGACACATATATTTAGCTAACAAGTGACAATTTGTTGGTTTTGGGTTGTTTAGAGCAAATTCGTTCAGATTTTTAAGAGCAACGTCATGGCAATGAGATCATTGTGTAAATTCCAGCGTGGAGATTAGTGACATCATTGGGATTTCGGCACATTCAATCATTCATTTTCTTTCCGGCCTTTATTAATCTGGGGTCGCCACAGCGAAATGAACCGCCAACTTATCCAGCATATGTTTTATGCAGCGGATGACCTTTCATCTGCAACCCATCACTGGGAAACATCCATACACACCCTTTCACATTCACACACTACGGACAATTTAGCTTACCCAATTCACCTGTACCGCACGTCTTTGGAATTGTGGGGGAAACCAGAGCACCAGGAGAAAACCCACACCAACACGGGGAGAACATGCAAACTCCACACAGAAATGCCAACTGACCCAGCCGAGGCTTGAACCAGTGACCTTCTTGCTGTGAGGTGATCATGCTACCCACTGTGCCACTGCGTCACCCCTGTTTTCAGCACATCTGTTCATTAATTCATGAGAACGATTTGGTTCGAACCAATCAGCACACTATTGTGAACGAGATGCAACTTCATTATTATGCATGATATAGCTTCAAAGACTCTTTTTACCCATTACAGTGTCCACAGAGATGCCACGTTGTTGCCAAACGTAATTCAAACAAGTAGAAGAATTGTGCGTTTATAATATTTTATAATATATTTTATAATGTAAAATATCAGAGTTGCTACAATTTGAAAGTTCTCTAACATTGTAATTGTACGCCACAAAGATGACTTTAGTTGATCAAAAGTGACATTAAAACTTTTTAAATGTTTAAAATTTTAGAATCTGTAGACTCAAATAATTATATAAATGAAACAATCACAGGGGCGACACGGTGGCTCAGTGATTAGCACTGTCGCCTCACAGCAAGAGGGTCGCTGGCTCGAGTCAGAGTTGGGTCAGTTGGTCATTATTGTGTGGAGTTTGCATGTTCTCCCCCCACAGACCAAAGTAGTTTATGTGTGTGAATGAGAGTGTGTATGGGTGTTTCCCAGTACTGGGTTGCAGCTGGAAGGGCATTCGCTGTGTAAAACATTTGCTAGATAAGTTGGGGTTCATTCGACTACGGTGACCCCTTATGAATAAAGAGACTAAGCCGAAGGAAAATTAATAAAATGATCACAGTTTTTGTTTTTTTATCAAATCAGTTTATTATAATTTTTTTTCTGAAAGATCATTTTAAACTGAAGACTGGAGTAATGGCTGCTCATAATTCAGCTTTGCCACCAGAGGGATACATTACATTTTAATAGAATACAGTTCTTTTAAAACTGTAATAGTATTTTTGAATATCATTATTTTACTACATTTCTAACAAAGGAAATCTGCAATCCTTAAACCCTTTGGATTGGCAGTGTAACATGTCAAGAGGATTGTGTAACCCCTAGCGCTCGGTCAGAGATTAATAACATATCTGGCAGTTGTTAAAGAGATGTTGTAAATCTTTCTAATTTTGGGCATAATACTATATAATAATATTTAAGTAAAAGCAAAGCTGTTTTGGGTCAGAGCTGACTGTCCTCTACTGAGCCACGTTAAAATCTGTTTTGTTGTCAAGATTTGTACACTAATAAGTGGGATAATTAATTAATTATTTATTCATTTTTTCTTCGGCTTAGTCCCTTTTTTCATCAGGGGTCGCCACAGCAGAATAAACCGCCAACTTATCCAGCATGTTTTACATATGCCCTTCCAGCTGCAACCCAGTAGTGGGAAACATCCGTACATACTCAGTCACACACACCCACTATGGCCAATTTGGTTTAATAAATTTACCTATAGCGCATGTCTTTGGACTGTGGGGGAAACCGGAGCTCCCGGAGGAAACCCATGCGAACACGGGGAGAACATGCAAACTCCACACAGAAATGTGTGATCCAGTCTGGACTTGAACCAGCAACCTTTTTGCTGTTAGGTGACAGTGCTAACCACTGAGTCACTGTGTCACCCCTCTAATAAGTGTAATAATGCTATCTTTTTAAGTCTAGGCGTATTACCTGAAAACTAATAGAAATCCTTATCCAGAAATTAAGAATGACTGCAAAAGTCATTGAAATGATTAAAAACCCTCTTAATGAGACAACCTCCAATCTCTCCAGTTAATAACTGATTGTGTGGATTTATGAGCTACCATAAGCATTAGTGCTGATGAACTCATAAGCAATCTCAAATAAGAGTTTTAATCTAAATAAACATGCCAACAGCCCGAGTGCTGCCAGGAGTGCACGTGCTACAGTTATGGGTGAAAAACACTAAACACACCCTTCATGCTTGTGGGTTCAGCTGATTTATATGGTTTATCCCACTCACACGGTCACATTACAAACTGTTTACATACAGAAATGTGTCCATGTGTACTTACCATTGGGTTTTTCTGTACCCTGTGTAAACTACACATCAGTTTTATTGCAGTATTTATGTTTGACATCAGTAAAGTTTAATTTCCTGACATTTAGATAATAGTGTTCTACACCAAGACTTAACACCAGTAAACAAACGTAAAACACTCAGAAATCATTCATAACACTCTTAACCAGGTGCCTGCCTGGTTAAAAGATGGTATAATGATTCATAAAATAATGTACTTTTTTAGGTTGCTTTCTATATGCATATTATACAGTCTGGGTTTAGATCATAAAATGTACTTAAAAACAGAGATTAGTAAAGCAAAGTTAAAATCTGAAGTGCAATTTTTCTGAAGGCAACCGTTTATAGGTTTGTGTTTTTTCTTTGGTGAATTAAAAATTATCTGAATTAAATGCATCCTTCGTCATAAAATGATTAATTTCTTTTTAAAAAGTAACTTCAAATTTTTTAATGGTATAGCTTAAAATATCTTGAATACCATAGTCAGTGTATAATGCACCATTCTAAAAATCATTCGCTGTGTCATCCTTTAATATTAGAGGACTAAAATCTTCAGCTCTCGTCTGCAGGGCAAACACACACTCAGTGCAGGTGTATGTGTGTCTGTCTGGAGGATGGAAGCTGTTCTCTACAGTAACTGGGTCAGCGGGAGAAATCCAGAGCATGACATCTGGACACTGACACTCACAATCCGGTATAAATGTGTTATAGGGAAACAGAATGTGGACTGTTTTAATAGTGCTTAAAATAAATCAGGATAACAGATATAGCTGTTATTAAAATCATACTGCTGTTATAAGTCAAATGAGATTTTACTGAAAGTTGGATAATTGTTTTAAAGATCAACAGTGAAAGCTCATTTTATTTATAATAAAAAGAAAAATATTTTGGGACCAATTTAAAAAGCCTTTATTCACATGGTGTCCCGTAGATGTTTTTTGAAGAGCACTAATACTTTACAGTTTGTATCACTAGTAACTAGTATTTACCGGTAATAAAACAATATAAGGAATATTTCTGGACAAATTGTAGATTTAACAAATCTGGGTGAATGTCTAGGAAATTATAATAATTCAAGTGAAAATAGAACAAAATATCATATCCTACTACATAAAAATTCACAAAGGGAAAACTGTTATGCTGTTAAATGCAATATTTAAAAGTTGATATTCAATAAAAGACAGTTTAAATTTTAAATAACATACGCAAATGTGCATAAGTCTATATTAAATAATACACAAATATGAATATGTTCACCTTTAAGCATTTCATACAGTGAGCTTTAATAGCTTAAACATTTACAGCAGATTTAGTTAACCTAAATATGATATACAATATACTATAATAAATTCTCAACGTCTGAATTACAACTCTTTTTACAGTTCAGTTGCATACATACACAATTTTAAGATCTCCTATTCTAGGCTCATTTTGAGTTAGTTTTGAACTGGAGGCTTGATCTGACCACATGATTTGAACCAGTGATTCACTTTTTTCAATTGAATTGTTCAGTTTTATTTGCAAACCAGTTTAGTAGTTTAAAGCAGGTCAAATGCAAAGAATCGGTTCTTTCGCAGATTTGAAAACTGTTTTCTTCACTACTGAGTCTTAAAGCATGCTACTATTTCTCCAGCACAAAATAATAAAACAACAAAGTTTATTTTTAAAATGCTGTGGAGTAAACAGTCAAAATATTGCGCTTTGGGGTGCAGAGAAGTAATATTTCCCCACAAAAAATAACTTCAATAAACTACACATAATCTAAAATTAGTTTTATGAGAGAATGCAAATGTGAAGCATGAACAATGTTTAAGGAGAATCATAGTTTTAGTGAGAGAATGCATATGTTTTACAAGCAAATTAAAAACTTCCTTCATGAGAGAAAACAGAAACATTAAATTTATTATTAATATTATTATTTAGCTTTTTTTCTTAGTTTTATTTACCACTTTATTTTAGGCCTTTCATACAGTGAAACTACTCTGGAACAGGTTGTTTTAAAGTCATTGGCTCAGAAATGCCAAAATTGGAAAAATACAGTAATCTAGCAGAATCTGCTTGTGAATGACATTCAACGCAATCTTTAAACCCTCTTTGAATACACACACTTTGTTTGATAAAGTTGGTTAAAAGTCTCATGTTGGTTAAATGACTCAAATAAGTATGTAAGTGGTACATTTAAGTCAATATTAAAGTTAAATATGTTTACAGTACTTAGAATTTACTTACAGATGTGCACATTCATTCCAAGTTTGTTTATTATAGATTACAACCTTTGAGTAGGAAGTGACATATGCCCATTTTTCCATCCATCTTGTGCACATTCTTTATTCATAAACAAGACCCCAGGGTTGTTTCCAGAAACACCAGTAATCCTGTGACAGAGACCCTTTTTACCCTTTTGTTTTTATCTGTCTATTTCAATACATCTGCCCCTCACCCATACCACTTTACATCTTCTACAGTTCATCACTCCCTCTCTGTTCCTCTCCCCCCACTGTGGGAGTGGAGTGTAATCCATGTGGATTATCATTGTGGGGAGGGCAACTGAGTGAGTGAGCATACAGTATCTGCTTCTGTTTCAGTTCCTCCCAGCTGCGTTGAACATAAGATGTGTAAGAACATAAGTGTGAGAGAGTCCGAACCGCAAAAGTTTCCAGTGGGCCAGTCAGAGCAAGGCAAGACATCATTGCTGGATCTCCATAAACTCAAAGTAAGAAATAGCAATGGCAAACAGATTGACGGAAAGATGAGATGAACATGTGGATGCTCAGGAATGGGGTGAGACGAGTTGGATGTCATTATTTCAGAAGAGCATATTGGAAAGTTTTCGGTGTCACACAAAAACACTGAAGATTCCAGGGTGTCTGTTGGACACAATCTGATATCAAGACCAAACTGGGATTACCACACGTGGTCTATCTTCAGGAGCCGGTGTACTGGAGTTCACACATACTGCAGTTTTATGCATGTGGCAGGGGCTGATAGGTAGGATGAGGAGCATCACACTGCTCTGGATGCTGTGTTCAAGCTGGACCATCCAAACTCAAGCTCAGATGAGGATATCACCTGAAACGTGAGTCTTGTTCACGCAAGTTTAGCTATCTTAACCCTGAATACACATGCCAACAACCTCATCAATGTTTCTGCAAAATGAGACAGAACCCATTCAGCTGTTGGACTCCATTATTAAACTCAACATAAACACCTCTCACACTTGCTCTCTGCCCTCACAGACTTATATATGCAAAGAGATTTCTTGTGAACTCCAGTGTGTCTCCAAATCTCGTCTTAATGCTGGCAGGTCATGACCTGCACACCTCCTGTTACTCCTTGAATACAGCCAAATGTACTTTAGGTCAAAGCTTAACCTGCACTGGCAACATTCACTCAAAATCCACACACACACACACACACACACACACACACACACACACACACACAC
>CAIGQZ010000320.1:12827980-12859297 GCA_903798205.1 Danio tinwini | reverse complement strand
ACACACACACACACACACACACACACACACACACACACACACACACAACCTGCTCAAACAGACATCTGATTTAGTACCTGATAGTCACGCTACAGACAACACAAAAACATTAAACTAAAAGACTATAGCAGTTGCAATGGCAGAGCAAAAGTAGATAATTGCTCCTCTTTGTTTCATTAACAACACTCTCTCTCTCACTTCAGCTGATAATGCCAGCCTGAAATCTTCTATGTTTTTAGGAAAGATTGTAAACTGTAAACTACTTTTGATTTTGGACATTATTGTTTTAAATTAAAATTACTTTTCAGTCCATTTGTTTTAGGTATAATTAATACAAACTACCATTTAATTAATAATTTAATAAATAATTTAAATAAGTTTCTTATGCTCATCTTTTTTTGAGAAATACAGTAATGTTGTAAACTGTAATTTAAAGAATAACAGATACTGTTATCTATCTCTGTGATAAAAAAATTATCTGTTGGCAAAGCTGAGTTTTTAAAAACATTACTATTGTTTTCAGTGTCGCATGATTCTTCAGAAATCACTATAATATGTATAATCAATTCAGTTTTAAGATCGTTGTACACTGCAAAAAATGCTTTTCTTACTTAGATTTTTTTACCTTGTTTCTAGTTCAAATATAAAAAAAAATCTTAAATCAAGAAGTATTTTTTAGACAAACAAAACATATTGTTTTGTTTTAAGAAATAATATGCCAAAATAAAGTGAGTTTTCCTTAAAACAAGCAAAATAATCTGCCAAATGGGTAAGCAAAATAATCTTATGTTAAAAGGAAAACCCCATTGGCAGATTATTTAGCTTGTTTTAAGGAAAAAACTTACTTAATTTTGGTATATTATTTCTTAAAACAAGACAATATGTTTTGCTTTTCTAGAAAATGCTTCTTGATTTAAGAATTTTTAGATATTTGGACCATAAACAAGATAAAAAATCTAAGTAAGAAAAGCATTTTTTGCAGTGTACTGTTTGCATTATGGAGGAAACTTTTTAAATTTAAAAACTTTTAAAATTTGTATTAAATGTTCTTTTTCAATCAATCAAACAATCAATCAGTCATACAGACCCTGGACTGCTTAACTAAAAATACTGATGACTCATCCTGTACCAAAAATTGTTGCCCAATTAAATGCTCTCTACAGTGAGAAAGTGCCTCCCCAAATGCCATTGTCAGTAACGTAATATTGTATTTGTTTATAGATCTTTTCTAAAACAGTACTATTATTCTCACGTGCTGTGATATTTCTGAAGAGAAAAAAAATGTATCTCTAATTTCCTTGTTTGTGTTTTGAACAGGGTTCAACAGTGGGCCAATAACTTTGGAAAACAGCTAATGGCCTTATCAAACAGATACTCAGGTGCTCAACTCTTACAAAAGGTTTGTCTTTCAAAACAGTAAAAGTTAAAGTAAAAAGTAGACTCTTCAACTGCTGTTTAGCAATTGTATGTTTTACAGTTGATGTTTAATTATTTAAACGTGCCACCTTTTCTGATATTGCCTGATTATCTGCAGCGGAAGAAGGTTTTTTCCATAAATCGCTGTGTCTAACCACTGGTAAATGTCACACACAGCTGTGTTCAGTTATTTGGCATCTGCTTGAATTTGCACTACACTCTAATTAGCACTACTTTGTATTGTTATCCAGACCCGGTGCTAGCCTACAAGCAGCCCATCTGCCTACCAGAAAGACACATAACAACTAGTTTATATCTGACCTGAATATGTAGGCGTTCTTTCACCTTAAAGGCCTTTATTAGTGAAGCACAACGGCAGCAGGATGTGCCTAAACAGTGAGGCAGGAAGAGGATTAACCTTCCCAGACTGCTGCATCTCCTCCTCCCTCTATTCTCTCTCTCTTTTTTTTTTGTTTTTGTGCATCTAATCTTAGCTCAGAATAAAGCCTGATACTCCAACAGTGTTGTGTGGAGGTGGATTATCCCTATCTGACCTCCTGTTCCAATGGCCTGTAGGTGGATAGCAGGTCACATTGCTTTGGGCACAGACTGAGCTTCTGTTCTCACTGACCTTTGATACTGAGCATTGATCTAGAACTTGGCCTTTGCTGTTGCACATAATCAAAGAGATTTGCTGTTTGTGAATGCCTAAGGAATGGTTGTGTTGTTAAATTATCCGCGAATTTGTAGAAATGCATATACACACAGCTACTTTTGCACCTTATTTTACGGAGTATGCATTTGATGAAGTTTTATGAGAGGTAATTATTTAAATGGATCATGCAACCTACTAACATTTTTACTTTTCAAGTTCTGCATATTTGCACCATCATTTAATGCACTATGTAGTATTTAACAAAAACTCATGCCTTAAATGTTGTGCTTGAAATTGCAGCAGTTGTAGTTGCCAGAAGGAGGCGTCGCAGAAAACAGAGAGTGCATGGTATAAGCTAGAAGATTTTTTCACAACGTCCAAACATACACCGGTCAAAAGTTTGGGGTCAGCGCGATTTTTAAATGTTTTAAAATAAGTTTCTCCTGCTCACCAAGGCTGCATTTATTTAATCAAAAATACAGTACAAAATGGAAAATTGTGAAATGTTATTGCACTTTAAAATAACGATACTTTATAATAATAATATATTAATAAATATAATAATAATTTATTCCAGTGATTTTAAAGATTAATTTTCAGCTTAATTACTCCATCAATTATTATCTTTATTATTATTATTATTAATGGTGGTAGTAATAAAAAGCAATACTGACTGGAGTAATTACTGCATTTGCAATTACATACAATATGAAATGAAGTTATTTAAAAAACTTTAATAAATATTTGACAATTTACATTTTTTTTACATTTAATAAATGCCACCTTGATGAACAGAATCATTTTGTTTAAAAAAAAACTGACCCCAAACTTTTGACCAGTAGTGTATGTTGCCAAATCTGCTATTTGTTATTTGCTTCAGTAATTAAAAGATGACATTACAAACAACTAGGGTGAGTCACATAGTTCCAGGGTGACCGAAGTTCCCTCAGATCTGTTCCCTGCGATCTGTTCTCCTTATGCCTGAACTGTCAAAAACACAAACAGCTGTCATAATATACATCTTTTGAACTATCTTATATAAATGCATTCAGATATGGCTTACTGTAAGTGAATGTAAGACGTGCAATCTGAGCGCATGGGTCTTTTGCCTTTGCATGTAAAAGGTTTTTGTCATTGTCTTGGGGCTATACCACTCATCTTAATCTGAGGCTTGTGTATTTTGTGAATAGGCCTATTCTTTGGCCAATAAATAACCAGAATAAAATGTTCAATATTTGTGCTATAGCTGTTTTTATTAAATATTCATTTTTTTCAATGAAGTAGGCTTACTTTGACGTTAGGAATATCAATTATTTTCTTAGCACCCCCATATA
This sequence comes from Danio tinwini, assembly GCA_903798205.1. NCBI lineage: Eukaryota > Metazoa > Chordata > Actinopteri > Cypriniformes > Danionidae > Danio > Danio tinwini. The sequence goes on along the minus strand of CAIGQZ010000320.1, from coordinate 12,855,892 downwards.
TTTGTCTAGCCCCCTGTACAACCCTATATATAGCTTTGTTGTGGAATTGCGCTCCTTTTGGTAAATCTGGTCACCAGTTTCTATGCATTCAGCAACAAAAAAAATCTTAATCAAAGCAATTTTATCAATAATATGGTTTACATTATAATAAAATAGCTTTGATGAAGATTTGTTTGTTTGTTTGTTGCTGCAGGAGTAACCGAGGCATTCGTTGTAATGGCACTCTTTTCCAAAAGGGAACAATAAACAGAAGTTTATTAGCAATAAAAAAAAAACACATGAACGACGTGTGTTTTTAGTCTTTACCCAAACTTCTGCAGACACCTAAGATACATGTTTGGTTTTTTAATGGGGACAATAAATCCCATTTTAAATTTGACAAAATACTCTCCTTATATGTCTTGAAAACTAAGGAGATACAAAAAAAACTATTATTTTGGGAGAAGGGTACAGGTAGTTAATCGACATGTATAATAATTATAATTAGCTTTTTAAATTAAAAACAATTATATTGTTGTCCTTTTAAGTAAATTTGTGTGTGCATGTTTGTGCGTCTATAGAAATATAAAGAAGTGGAACCCATCGTCAAGATGGAGGAGGTTGATGGTTTAAAGATGGTGAAGGAATTTGCTGAGGAAATGGAGAACATGCTGGGCAGAAAAATGAAATCAGTTAAGGTCAGAGATTTCAATGTTTTGTAATAATTACTATTGTACTACATAATCATTTCATTTATTTGTTGTAAGCGTTTTTTTAATATGTGGGTGATTATGAAAAAAGTATTTCATGTGTCATATAAAGAGAATGGCAGAGACAGCAGAGGATGCAGATTTTTATCACGAATTTAATGCCACATTAGAGGTGAGTAATCCAGCAATCCTTCTATCAATCTCCTTCACCTACATTCTTTTATTATTATATATTTATTTTTTCCTCCTTTTTCTTTTGCAGTTTGACTACTACAATTCCATGTTGATTAACACAGTAAATGAGGATGGAAACAACATAGAGCTGGGGGGTGAATTTCCTCTGGAGGAGAATGAACACTTCAACAATCTACCTGTCAATACGCAGCAAAGTGTTGTACAAGTGCCCACAAATGTTTATAACAAAGGTACGAGCTAGAAGTGATATTTTACCCCTTTATGGGATCTGAACATAAAGCAGATCTTTCTTTGTCTCTTAGATCCTGATATTCTTAATGGGGTGTTTATGTCAGAAGCACTGAATGACATATTTATCAGTAACTTTGAGAAGGACCCGACTCTAACCTGGCAGTACTTCGGCAGTTCCGCTGGATTCTTCAGACTTTACCCAGGTGATCAGCACAAAAACAGCTTTACCACTTTAAATTCACCAGTGCAGTGTACCAAACATGTACATTTGCTCATTCACACACAGAGAGCTGAGAGTCTGATTGACAAAGTGTAATTACTGGTGTAATTACTGGTGACAGTGACTCAGGCTTTTCTATTTGCCTCTCTCATTCATCATCATGTCATCTGAGTACTCACACAGTAACCAAACCAATAAACTCAGGCTCCCCGCATCTTACATGTATATAAACAGGAACTCTCTAAAGGAAATGTTTTTTTAATATATTTTCTAAGGTATTAAGTGGACACCTGATGAAAATGGAGTTGTCACTTTTGATGGAAGGAATCGCAACTGGTAAGTCATTGTCACTTTACTATTCAAAAGTTATGGGTAAGAGTTAATATGTTTTCAGCTAGAATCTTTAAAGATGATCAAAAATTACTGAAAATACATTTACATTGTTGCATTTATTTCAAATAAATTGTATTGCAATCCCAAAAAAGTTAAGCTTTCCTCAAAGATATTCATGTTTCCATCAGTGACTACGTTTACATGGGCATCAGTATTCAAATTATTTGACTTAATCTGAATAAGACATTATTATGATTAGGGTGTTAACATAAGTTCCTTCTTGAATGTTTCTTTCATGATCACGTTTTATAGCACATAATTTGATTAACATCATTGCGTCACCACAATATGCACAATTCCTCTGGAGTTTCATGTAAATTCCGGTGTTTCATTTTTAATTTGTTGACTTTAACTGCAGTTTGGCACTTTAACTTTTTATTCAGGAACATTTCGTGTATGCCCCCCATAACAAATGACATATTAAATGCGAGTATGAACTGCTGGAAGAGTGTTGTTTTATTGAAATTTGACACTGCACGTCGTACGGAAAAAAACAAAACCTCTGCACCTCGTACCACCGAAGCAGGTGTCTGTGGTCCTTCACTGACTCTGTAGGTGCAGAGAACAGTGTCAAACAGTGTGTATAGACTTTCCTGTCGCAAAATGCAGCAAAAATTCAAACTGACGGTAATAGTTTGATTGCAATGTTTACATGTCTGTTCTGCTCTTCAATAATGCTACTAAAATCGGCATACTCCACATGTATTAATCTGATTTCTGCTTAGTTTGATTATGATAATCGGACTAAATTAATAAAAAATTGCTGTTTACTTGGTAGACTCTTAATCAGAGTATTGTCTTAATCGATTAGAATCTGATTATTGGTGTCCATGTAAACGTACTCACTGACAACAATAAGAAATGTTTCTTGAGGATCTTAGATCTTAAAATTAGAATTTTAGCATTAGCAAGACTCCTAAAGGATCCTTTTACAACAAAGCCATTGCAGGAATAGGTTATGTTGAAAAAAGCTTTAGTATATATATAATAATATTTTGCTGTCTGTGCAATAGTTCGAATCCCAGCATGTGGACCTTTTTACTGATTCTATCATCCTCTCCCTCTTCACTTCCTGTCATTCTACTGTCCTGTCAAATAGAGCCAAAATGCCCCCAAAAATCTTTAAAATATTAATTTTATTACATTACCATTTATAAGTCTTATATTTACATAGAAATAAAAAAATAAACACTTAAAAAGACCCAGACTTATAAAGGGTAGTCTGCACATTAATATGGGGATGTAATTGACAGCATTTAAATACTAAAATAAAGATTAAAAAAATAAATAAAGGTTCTTTACTGGCATTGAAGGTTCCAGAATAATTCATGTAACTTATTATCATAAAAGTAATAATTTTGCTGAGTATATATAGCCTGAATAGTTCTGCAACACGTTAGTTAAATAAACACAAGTAATCTAATTCCACTAAAACCTCTAAAGACTAAAACCTTTACACAATGAAATATTAAGAATTGTTCACGATGTTTGTTTGGGAAACCAAAATGGTTCTTTTTTTTTGGCACGACTGCAAAAAAATATATAATAATAACTTCTGGACTTTTTATTTTAAAGAGTGGAGTTGTCATGAACAGCTAGAACCATTGGATGGCTGAATTTTATTACCTCTTCTAACTATCAAGGACTCTTGAGAGCATTCAGATTAGTGTTTTGGCTGTAGTCAAAGAGCAGCAGGTCTGATCTTGCTGAACAATTTTAATCTTGATTCCTTTCCGTGACTGACTTTTACATCTGTCCAGTCTCTCAAACACCTTCTGCCAGGACTAATGCTATTACAGCTAATGCACGCAATCTCTTTAGCAGTAACAAACGCAAAATACAGGCCTCGTTGTCTCATGCTACATTCTTTTATCTGAACAACAGTAATCACATTGCTGAGTATATATAATTTGAATAGTTCTGCAACACAAGGTAATTATATAAACACAAGTAAGCTAATAAAAAATGTGTGTATCTGACTATTGCTGTAATGTTCAGTCTCAAATTTCAGTCTCTCTCTCACCTTCTTATTGTGATCTCATTACTTGCTTCTCTCAGAACATTACGCAGATGAGATTTCACACACTGTTATCCGGTTGAGGAATTATTGCTGTGAAAGGGCTTGACTGTTTGTCAGTGGTCATTTGACCTGGGGTTATTTTAGTTTTTGTCCAAATGTATTCTTCACTTTTAGCTTTACAATGAATAATGCCAGTCAATGATCTTCGCTGATCTCCCATAAACACCATCTACTACAGTGTTTCTCAACCACGTTACTGGAGGGCCACCAGGGTCTGTTACACCCATTACAGGTCTTTCAGTCTCTGCTAATGAGTTGATGATCTAAATCAGGTGTGTTTGGTTGAAGAGACTTTGGTGCAGAATTGGTGGTCCTCCAGGAACATGGTTGAGAAACACTGATCTACTACAACCTCCACCTAAATATCTTTTAGCAGTAGATATAACTAAAAGGTTAATTCACACAAAAATGAAAATAGTATAAAATTATGTTATTAAGACACTTTTGATTATGTCTTCTTTATTCTCTATAGACAGCAATTGTTCAGATTTATCAAAGTGAAACAAACATCCTCAAAAAACGTCCATGTGTCTTTACTGTTTTAATCAGGAATATTATAAAAGCTACGAGAATACTTTGTGTGCACATGAAACAAAAGTAACTTTATTCAGCAGTTTTTCTCCTTAGTGTCAGTATAGACTTTCCACACATAGACCTTACTTGCGCGGGCCACCCAGGTATATTAACGTCCACCAAAGTATATTTAGTGACTTTTTTTTTTTTTTTTTTACAATTATTAACATCCTTTTGTACTTTTTTGTATCCAACCAATATAAACAAATATCCTCGATCGATAAAGTAGTGGAAAATCTTCTCTTGTTTACCTGTTTCGTTCTGTGTGCGCGAGACAACACTCCCACAGAGAGACAACAGACCCACAGAGACACGCCTTTTGTGGAAAATTCATCCGGCCGGTTTTCTAAATCTCCTAAAACTTTTGCTTTCGCTTTCTAAAGCTTGTATCGTTTTAAGCCTACTTTTTTTCAGCTGACTGCATATGCACAGCCACCAGAGCGAGAGAAATATTAAATAATTAATTCTTGATTTTAAACGACTCAGAAAAACTTTTCTAAACTGGCTGCAAAATATATGTACACCATTAGTAATGATTAATCAACGCATTTGCCTTATTTAAATATTATACACGTTTTAATCTTGTAATTATGATCATTTTTAGAGGTATTGTCTGTTTTTATTAAATTTTCTGTCATTTACTTCTCAGTTGCTGATTATTTTATTAATTTGATGATGTTAATATATTACATAGTTATTTTATATACATTTCTAAAATGCTTTGGCATTCAAATTTGCTTTCAACTTGAAAAGGAGAGAAGCAGATTTTACCTGACAGTGGGTGCTCATGGCTCCTGAATAGCATGAAAGTAAGAGAAATTGTGTATTTCTTTTTTTATTTAAACTTTTTTACTTTAACCCTCTGAAAAGAAACATATATAACATATATAACTGTGTTTAACAGTTTCATATTAAATACTATTATTGTTAACAGTTAAAATTTGTTTAGTTTGTCGCATTTACACTATTATCTTTTATTACACTATTAATTATTATTAGTTAACTATATAACTGATGTGGGTAAATGGTGTGTTTAAATTTGGCTACCACCGCAAGTATATTTCAAACCTGTGGAAAGGCACACATTCCCAATTTAATCTAAAATATCTTAATTTGTGTTCTGATGATGAATAAAATTCTCAGATGTTTAAAAAAGCACAATGGTAATTAATAAGAATTAAATTTTTTGGGTGAACTAACACTAAGGCCTGAAAGAGTTTGTTTTTTATTGTTGTCATGTCAAGAAGGTACTGTTTTGTACATTAAGAAATCAAATCCACTTTACATGCACTTTAAAAGCATAAGAACTCCTGTTCTCAGTTTACAAGCCTACAGGGCTGGAATTTAGATATGGTGAGTGACATTTAATTTGTGGTAAGCTGTAGACACAACAGAGTGGGTCATCTGACCAATCACAAAAGAGTAGTTTCTCAGAAAGGACTGGGTTTAGGGGGAGTCTTGAAAAAGTTCAAACACTGAAAAAATGTGATGCTGCAATATATATTATGGAAAGAAAATTGTTGTGATGTTAGTGCTTTGCAATAGATTGACTGATCCTGTTAAAACAAAATGGACAGTATCTTTCTTTTAAATTTAAAAGAGTATTTCTTAACAATTTATTTTCTTCCACAGGTACATTCAAGCAGCCACATCTCCTAAAGACATCATTATCGCTGTGGACATCAGCGGAAGTATGAAGGGTTTGAGACTCACCATCGCTAAACACACCATCAACACCATTCTAGACACACTAGGAGAAAACGACTTTGTCAACGTCATTGCGGTAAGTACAGAAATCCTGCATCCAGACCTTACACCCTACAATAAAGCAAGCAATACAAATTCTTACATTCCCATCTTAATACTCAATATTTTCTCTATTTTCAGTACAGTGATTATGTCCAATATGTAGAGCCCTGTTTTAAAGGCACACTGGTACAGGCTGACCTGGATAACCGTGAGGTAAAACTTTCTCAAATTCCACAGAGAGATTAATTCATTTGCCAGCTCTGATTTTAATATTTGCATTTATTTACCCTATTTCTGTCTAGCACTTTAAGCTTTTGGTGCAGGAGTTGCAGGTAAAAGGTGAAGGAAAGGTGAAGAAAGCCATGAAAGAGTCCTTTAAGATTTTGAACGAGGTAAGTTTGGCTTAGTGTTTGAGAGAAGTAATGAATATCCTTATGGAAGCATTGATATAATAAAAATCTGTGTGCGTAGGCAGCAGAAGAAGGCCGGGGTAGTTTATGTAATCAAGCTATCATGCTGATCACTGATGGAGCCATGGAGGATTTCCAGCAGGTGTTTGAAGAGTTCAATTGGCCAGATCGCAAGGTACAGAAAGCACACAAACATACACACAATCACTATGGACACATGCTTTACGTGAGTGCACAATCTGATAACATAATATACTCTCAAACAGGTGCGAGTGTTCACGTATCTGATTGGACGAGAGCTTACATTTGCTGGCAATGTCAAATGGATTGCTTGCAACAATAAAGGTGAGACCTCGTGCAAATATTCAGCTTAATTATTGATGCAGCAGTAAGCTACTTTCTGAGAATGTACGAGACTTGATTCATTAGCTGCTATAGAGAAATAACTAAAAATAAAGTGCAGTAAACACAAAAAATCTTTATATTATGTATATTAATTAGGAAATCACATCACAGTAGTATGGTAAGAAACGCCTTAGGTAAAAATAAAAGATGGGCGACATGGTGGCTCAGTGGTTAGTTAGCACTGTCGCGTCACAGCAAGAAGGTTACTGGTTCGAGTCCCGGCTGGATCAGTTGGCATTTCTGTGTGGAGTTTGCATGTTCTCCCTGTGTTCGCATGGGTTTCCTCTGAGTGCTCTGATTTCCCCCACAGTCCAAGCACATAGGTTAGGACTATAGGTTAATTGAATAAACTAAATTGGCCATATTGTGTGTGTGTGTGTGTGTGTGTGTGTGTTTGTGTGTGTGTGTGTGTGTGTGTGTGTGTGCGTGTGAACGAGTGTGTATGGCTGTTTTCCCAGAACTGGGTTGCAGCTGGAACGGCCTCCGCTGTGTAAAACATATGCTGGATAAGTTGGCGGTTCATTCCGCTGTGGCAACCTCTTATGAATAAAGGGACTAAGCTGAAGGAAAAATGAATGAATGAATGAATGAATGATAAAATAAAAGATGGCTCTGGTATCTAGGCACATTAAATTAACAAATGCCCTTTCATTATATGAAAAATAAGTAGAGCATTATAAGTGTTATTTTTCTATTATTTATATACTGTTATTTATTTATATTGATTCATATTTTATGCATTTTAATAGGTATTTTATAATTTTTGGTTTTAATAAAAAAAATATAGTGTAGCTTATTTTTACATACATTTTATATTTTTAATATATATAATAATATTTTTATATACAGATTTATTATTTTTTTATTTTAATTTTAATCAATTTAGTACCTGTTTTTAGTACCTATTTCAATAAGATGCTAATTTGATGACATTTTGACTTTTGAAAAATAAAACTTTAATATCAGCTTCATTATATATATATATATATATATATATATATAGTTGGATTAATAATAACAACAACAACACAAAGTGCAATCCATAAAATTGCCAATGAAATTTGAATCTGAAGTTGAACAACATCCTACAGCAGTGGTTGGGTGGCGCGGGACACTGACAAAATTTTATTAAACTATTAAAATTACCATATTTTATCCATAAGCCACAGAAGACAAAAATAGTAGTTAATGGTTACATAAAAACAACATGATGCAAAAGAAAAGCCAGCAGCCTTTCAATAATTTTTTTCATAGGATTGGTGTGTTTACGTTAGATTAACAACATAACAACACAGCAATAGTGTCCGCTGCAGCAGATTGATTTTATAGCACCAAGTTAAACTTTCTGACACCTTTATGACAATTAAATATATTAAAAAATAATACAGATCACAACTGAACATTGAGGATGATCACTGAACATTGAGCGGCGGTCTCCAAAATTAAACCAAGAATAGACTTGTGCAGAAAAAATTGTGTCCATTGGTGTCATTAGGTGAGGTGAATATTAAATTAAACAAATAAATAAATGACTATATAAATTATAGCCTATGGCTGTTAGATTTTTGCACGTTTTTATGTTGTCAATATGCTCGTGTTTATATAGGCCTGTTGTTGTGTGTGCAACATTTGTATATTTATAACCACCTCCGAGGAACGAAGGGGTCACGAGTCACTGGCATTGACATTTTGGGAACGCCTGTCCTGCATTTTGTATTTTATTAATTGCACAAATTTAAAAATAACAATTATAAAAATAATTAAATATAAAATGTATAAAATTTAAATGTCTTGAGATTCCCGTGCCACAACGATGTCTAATATCATTTTGATTTAATATGGTGAGATCTATTCCCTCTGCTGGTAGCAGAAAAACAACTCAATCACTTTTCTCATTATTATTCCACTGATGTTTTTGTGTGTTGGTAATTAGGTTACTACACTCACATCTCTACTCTGGCGGATGTACAGGAGAATGTGATGGAATATCTTCATGTGCTGAGCAGACCAATGGTCATCAACCATGATCATGACATCATCTGGACAGAGGCTTACATGGACAGTGTGGTGAGCTGCTTACCTTTTCTTGTTCAATCTTGCTTTCTTCCCCTAGTCAATACCATGCAAGTACAAGGTCATGTTGCATATTGAACCAAACCTTCATATCGATCCTTTCTGTCTTCATTAATCTCAAACCTGTCATCTTGTTATTTCATTATCCGACTGTGATCTCGTTACTTCATTATGCCTGTCATTATTTCCTGCAATCCCATTTCAGCTACCCAATACAGCTGAGGTAAACTATTCTGTTCTCAACAATAGATCGAAATAAATCCACCTAATTGCAGTAGTTCATGTGTTTTTGTCATTTTAGAGTTTCTAGCATCTATTTAGATATATCCTTTAGTTATGTAGATAAACTTATGTCTGTGAAGTGTTAATTTTTAAAGCAATAGGAATACAAAACAAATACATTTTAGGTAGATTTGTGTTGTTAATTTGTTGATTATTTCTGAAATACAGTATGCTAATGTGCAATTAACAACTGTTTTAATAGAGTAAACTTGTAGACAAAATAACTACCCACATGGTTCACAAAAGAACTTTACTGTACAGAGAGTTTCTGAACTAATTTCATTTTAATATGGTGGGGATTTCTGTTATGTAGGATTATTAAGTTATTTTGATTTTACTTTAGCATAAATCCCTTTCTTCATTCGACATTCGACCCTTGTCCACATAGTATTTACATTGACTAATGGGATGTATATTCTGAATTGAAAATATCCAAAACAATATTGAATGTGTTCATTGTACAGATGTACACTTGGTATTTTTTATCAGTTTTATAATTTGTGAAATGCTTAAAATGTAAAATAGTCAAAACAGTGCCAGCAAATTCCTGTTTCACACCCACTAATGAGAACAAGTAAGGAGTTTCTGGCATCTTTGGACTATATAGGCAAATTATTCACAATGATGAAGAGAACAAGGTGTGCTTGACTGTTCTATCGTTCTGTCAGTTTAGCTCAGGCTACAGTGCACAATAAGGATGTGATTCCACCTACCTGTGAAGCAGCTGTCCTTGAAGGGAAGATGTGGTCACCATTTTAATGGCCTTGGTGGGATTTAGCAACCATTTGTTGATTTTGCGTTGTCTGTCTCTTCCTTTCTCTCTCGTCTTTCAGCTTTTTAACACACAGGCTGAGAGTTTGCTGTTGATGACCTCTGTGGCCATGCCTGTGTTCAGCAAGAAAGAAGAAACAGTGAGTTTCCAAAAACACAAACTCTAAAACCGTTGTCAGCTCTCAGACATATAAACTCTCACCTGTGTTACATTATCTGAAAACCTTGACAAACAGTAGCATTGTTTTCATTTAGTTCTTCAATTTAGAAATTTAATTAAAGAAAATAAACATTCATGCAGTTATTAATAAATAAATCACATATGGCTTGTTCTGTAGATATGTTAAGCCTTTAACTTTAACAAGACGTGAAAGCTATGCACCCAAATGATGGGTAAATGAAAGAATAAATCCAGTTTAGTAAATAACAGTAATGACTCGTTTTTTATGAAATAAACAGGTTGACTGAATTATTCAAAAATGAACGTAAAACCCTGAAAAAGACAGTCACATGTCGCCTCCTTCTGGCGTGCACCATAACTGCAGAAAGGTCAGGAAATGAATCTTTTTAGAGATTCGAATCACTGAAATAAATGAATTATTGCACTAAATTAACTAATCTATTCTGAAAACGTCTATCTATTTAATTTAGTGTTCGTGATAATGAGACTCGGAGCTCGTCATACTTAGGCTAAGGCCCATTCAAAGAGGTAACTTTCATGTAGTAAAAAAATTCACCATACAACGTTGATAACATGTTTTTCACATATCAACTGCCACAATTTTAATATAAAAATCAACTTTAGTACCTAAAAGAGGTGTGGATTTGATTCGTTCAGGCGGCGTTCCTCAATCACTCACAGCTTTCCACGATGACTAAAAGCCCGCGAACAGAACTAATCAATGATTAGCTACACTGTGCTAGCCGTAACAGGTGTTATTAATATTTATATCGTAAGTTTCCGTTTTGGTCCAACTTAGGTCTTGTTTTTCAATGCAGTTCGACATTCAACTAATAAAGAAAATTAACAAGTTACTAATAAATGACATATTATTAAATATTTTAAGCTGTATGCCTAAGAGGTCGAAATAAATGAAATTGAATTACTTCTGAAAGTTAATGGTTTCATAATAGCTAATCTGTAGCCTGTGTTTTGTGTGTTGATTTGTATTACCACAGTTAAAGGGATAGTTCACTCCCCCAATATACTAAAATTCTGTGATCATTAACTTTCCCTTTACTTGTTCCAAATTTTATGAGTTTCTTGTGTTGAAACTTACTATTGACTTACATTATATTAGTTTATATGGATGTCAGTAGTTAGGTTTTCAACTTTCTTCAAAATAACTTCTTATTACTGTATAGGTGAAAAGAAACTCAAAGTTTTGGAATCACCTGAGTGTGTATAAATAGTGAGTTAATGTACAGTTTTGGGTCTGAAATCTCTTTGGTTTAACTGCAATAACCATCTTTTTTAGGGGCTAAGGTGAGATTTTTGTAGTAAAACCATGAATAATTTCCATTAGAGTATAGACTGGATGAGAATTTGTATTCAAAATGTTTATTTTGCTCTTTCTCTCTGTGTGCAGCTCTCTCATGGCATCCTGCTTGGTGTAGTTGGCACTGACGTCCCTTTGAAAGAGCTCATGAGATTGGCTCCTCGATACAAGGTGCTTGTCCATGGAGATTATTGCATACAGAGTGACTGATTGTTTAGACTCCAGACTGACTAATAAATATGTGAATTTCTTGAATGACTTATTCAGATTATTTTCCATTCTCATTTCAGCTAGGAGTTCACGGCTATGCATTCTTAAACACTAATAATGGTTATATACTCTCTCATCCTGACCTTCGTCCTCTGGTGAGCAGCTGCATACAGTCCCTTTAGAGGTCTTTCGCCTTACTATCATAACTTGCTGTTAATTTACTAATTTTCACGCCATCCAAAATATAGGTGTTTGTTTTTTCTTCTTTGATAGAAATTTAAAGAGGCATTCAGCTAAAACGTGATCCTTGGTGATTCGTGAAATATAAGTCAATAGCACTTAGAGAGTCATAAAACTATATTTGGGCAAAATAAAATGAGTAACCCTGAATCCTAATAATACACAGAGGTATATTGAAACTAAATGATCAGTCTGTGTCAAAATTGACACAATTATTAACTTAAAGCCATTGCCTTGTGCTTAATTAATCACCAATGCCTCAGGTTGAGTAAATTAAGAGCAGATTTCTATTGTTTTTACAAATATTGTTTATTAAAAGCTGTTTACATTTTGCTATTAGTTTTGTATCACATTAAGGTTGTTTTACTCTGTACTTTGTGTTAGTATAAAGATGGCAAGAAGCTGAAGCCAAAGCCGAACTATAACAGTGTGGATTTATCAGAGGTGGAGTGGGAGGATACAGAAGACGCAGTGAGTGGAATATTAATAAACACTCACTTACACACACATCACACCATTTTTAGATCAATTGCTTCAAGGGGTTTGTGTGTGGTTATCCTTTAGCTGAGAACGGCGATGGTAAAAGGGGAAAGTGGGACAATCTCTCTGGACGTCAGAGCAACAGTAGAAAAAGGAGTGAGTTGAATTTGCCCTTTAATTTGCTGAGTTTGAAGTGTATTCAATTGACTGTCGCACTTACATGTCGATGTCTTCTTTCCTCAGAAGAGAGTTGTGTTCCTGAAAAATGAATATTTTTATACTACCATCAATGAAACGCCATTTAGGTGACCATACCAAAAGTCATTAGATTTCAAATATATAGCTGATTGTGAGACTTCTAAACTGATGCATTTGTTTTTAGTCTTGGGATTGTACTTACCAATGGTCATGGGAAGAATGTTTTCATCGGAAATGTTTCAGTTGAAGAAGGTATAGATTTTCAAATTATTTTCTGCAAAGTAATGACCATTTGCCTGATTTTTGTTCCTCTTAGTTGTGTTGTCTTTCTGTCTACAGGCCTACATGACCTGACTGCATCTGATGTCAGTATTGCTAAAGAATGGTGGGTGTTTGCTAGGGCTAAATGCTAGATTAGGCTGTTTTGACAGGGCTGTGATTTGATTTACACTGATCTGATGTTTTTTTTCCCCTTTGTTTTAGGACATACTGTGAGACAGACATCGATCCACATCATCGCAAACTGACGCAGCTTCAGGCTGTGGTTCGGTATTTAACAGGAAAAGAACCAGATCTGGAATGTAAGTTCTGTTTTTAGAAACTTGCACTTTATATGTATTATTCATATAAATAATGAAGAAGAAAAACTAATATTTTATTAACATGAGTCAACAAGGTACTTAAGTAGTAACACATTATACTGAAAATGCTATATTCAGAATATAGTACGCTGCATCACATGAAATTAAATATAGATTTGTTTTTAATTGCAGAAAAGAGTTTCATGTCACATGGTCTTAAATACAATCTTTCTTACATGACTTTGTGTTTGATTTTGTTGTGCACATTAATTAAATCTACATAAACATTTACCTATATAAAATGTAATGTGTCAAATAACTTTTTATTTTCAAATAAACTCAAAATATAGATAAAATAATGTTCCACAATCAATTAGTGTAACAGATACATTTACATAAACATAAAACAACAAACTTTTTCTGACATATACTTATTAAAATATATCATATAAGGTATTGAAAATTATATTGTATTTAAAATTATTAAAAAGTTCTAGGTAAATGGGCAAAATCATTTGAATAATAGTAGCATAGTGGCAAGTATAAAGATTTAAAATTATAACTAGTATTTGGGGGCTGCACTATGATTCTTAGAGGAACAATCTACTTAAAAAAAAAAAGAGTCTTACAACTCCCCTATTGTTAAAGAGTTGAGTTTTACCATTTTTGAATCCATTCAGCCAATCTCTGGGTCTGGCAGAAGCACTTTTCAAGAGTTCACGCTTAGATAATGCTCAACTGAGATAGCAGGTTTGGCATGCTGTCCCGGGTGAGAACCCTGAGCTCGGAGATAGATGAGCCCAAGGTTCCCGCCTGGTCAATGAGCCTTAGGAGGGATACGAGATCAGGTGTTTCTCGAGTGCCCCCTTTAACTTAGGTAAATTTCTGGTATGTAATGTATGTATGCGTTAAGTGCTTATGACTGTATTACAATGCATTTTTATTTATTTATTTTTTAATATACTGTGGGAGGAAACCGGAGGACCCGGAGAAAACCCACGCAGACACGGGGAGAACATGCAAACTCAGCGCAGGGAGTGCCGACTGGCTCGATTATGATTTGAACCTGTGGCCTTCTTGCTGCGAGGCATCGGCGCTATCCACTGAGCCACCGTGTTGCCCGATCATAAAAGAGGAGGAGGGAATGATAGTGGTGGTGGTGGTGGAGGTTCCAAAAACGAAGATAATAAATGGAGTTTAGGAAGGGTATTTATAGTAGTTTTAGAATGATCTGATAGGCTAGCTAATGATTAGCGATGAATATCAGCTGTAGTTGATCATATCACGTGCTCCTCTCGAAATTAGTTTGTGAAACTTCATTTAGCTTAGCTTATCATAGATCAGTGTTTCTCAACCACTAGTGCATCTCAAGTTGCATACTTATGCACTATTCTACTCCATGTTGTAGTATAAAAAGTGTTAGTAGTGCATTCACACTGAAGACTTTAAAAAGAATAAGTGCACTTTAAATACCCGGATGATGCCGTTTAACCGTTTAACGGCCACTGCTTTGTTCACGTAGCAGATAGGGGCGGAGCTTTCAGGTGCTTAAGTTGGATTACTTTATTTTTATTGGATTTTGAATGCAAAATTGTCCTATGAGAGTGATTATGACACCTCATGGTGAATGGGGTTATAATCATGGCAGGTATTATTTGGTAGTTTGGTCATTTATTTCACTAATTTAGCAACCCTCAAATGTCATCAGTGAAACGGTTTAAATTTCTGCTTAGTAAAAATACCATTAGTGTTCCATTTGGGACGACACTACATACATATACAATGCTGTTGAGTGCGGTTCCTGGAGGACCACCATGCCAAACCCACTGATTCAGATCATCAGCTCATTAGCAGAGACTGAAAGGCCTGTAATGGGTGTGACAGACAAAGGAGACATCCAAAACATACAGTGTTGGTGGCCCTCCAGGAACTTGGTTGAGAAACACTGTCATAGATTATTGAATCAGATTTAACCATTATCATTTCGCTCAAAAAGAATTGACAATTTTCCTAATTTAAGCTGGACTCTTCTCTAGTTACATCGTGTACTAAGGCAGACGGTAAATGAATATCTGCTATTTTCTAGGTCAATATGGCTTGGAAAAATACTCTTGTTGTGCCAAAATAATCAAGGGACTTTGTTGCCGTACCATGGCTGCAGCAGGCACAATGGTAGCAGCAGCCACAGTACAGCAGCAAAGTTTTCTGATTATTAATTGTCAAGCTTAAAATAGAAAAATTATTTTAACTCTTCAGTCATTTCTGTCCAAGATGCTAATGGTCTAATTCCAAATTAAAGTGTTATGCTAAGCCAAGCTAAAAGTGCTCTTACTAGACCTGGAGATCGACTGAAAGGATTAAAAATGATAAAACTCAACCGTTTAAGTCTAGGGGAGTTTAGACGTTATCCTTAAGTGCAGTGTTCCTTTAAGTACAGTCCTTTAATATCCCATCAATTTATTATTTTAGTTAATATGCCTGTCAAGATTTTGCTGGTATATAAAATATTGTTAAACTATGTTACATTAGTGGGTGTCTTCTGTAAATAAATATACAAATGTTAAATAATCTTTTTTTGCCCAGAAATATAGTTAATATACTCTAATATACGAAGGAAAAATATAATACCAAAACCTGTTTTGTGCCATAATTGTTATGATCTTTGAAAACCACTTGACTGATGTGCAAATTATCATAATTTTCAAACTTTCACCCTCCCTCCAGCATAACCATTTTGGTATGTTATTAACCACAATTTAAACGCTGAATGCTGACTGATGATACCCTGCTCTGTCTATTCTTAAGGTGATGAAAGGCTTCTGCAGCAGACTCTGTTTGACGCAGTGGTCACAGCTCCTATGGAAGCCTATTGGACAGCACTGCTGCTCAACGCCTCCGGGTACCATTTCCCACCCACACACACAGCGTCACAGACAAGTTTCATTAGTGAAATACGTGCTCGGCCGTGACCTTTCTCATTCTTTTGCATGCAGTATTGATGGGGGAGTGGAGACAGCGTTCCTGGGCACGCGCTCTGGCCTCATGAGGATGATCAGATATGCTGGCGTAGAGAAGCGTGTGGCGAAGTGAGTACCTTTAATCAAGAGCTCCCGCTGTCTGCATCACGACTCAACTGCATAGACTGCGTCTGCTCTGTCACAGGTTTCCTTGAGGCCACTCACTCCCACATATAACTTTCATCAGTATGCACTCTAAAATACATTTAACACTGTAAGGTAAAGAGGAACAGGCAAAAAAAAAAAAAAAACAGAATGTTGTATTAGGAGAATATATATTTTAGTTATAGGATAACCATATTAATGTACATCAAAGTAAGTGAGGCATTGGCCAAGCAACATATATAATTGGGTCAAAGACGAAAAGAGTATTTCTAAGCAAAAAATGAATGACTTTAATACATTTTAAACATGATTTATTGTACATACAACATCCATTATTCACTTTACTAATGGCACTAATTGAAGCAATTGTTTATATGTCAAAAATCTTGTCAGGCACATTTAGATCAAGAATCATTTGATGACATTAAAAGACACCAAAATAGGACATCTCATCTTTGACCTATATATTAATGTTGATGTTTTTTTGATGGCTTCTTTGCAGAAAATTCTTAACTGCATCCGATAAGGAGAATATTTTTACTCTAGACCATTTCCCTGTTTGGTATCGGCGTGCGGCAGAAAATCCAGCTGGCCGCTTTTTGTACTACGTTCCTACAGAGGACAACTCACGAGGTAGCCTGCACCCTGCAGTCCACATCAAAACAACTGAGACTTTACAGCCTTTTGAGAGTACAGTGCTCAGTATTTTTTTTTTCATTTCTTTCCCTGCAGTGAACGGCAGGTTTGTGATTGCTGTCACGTCTGTTACAGTCTCTGTGAGCAAAAAGACAGCAGTTGCTGGAGGTATGATTTTCCCTGGTTATCCTTCACTTTTATTCTGCTGAAAAGCCTCTAGTTGAATTGATAATATCCAGTTTGTCCAGTGTACACACATGTGCCCGTGTATGAATGTGCAACCATGTATGGTGTTTACCTCTGCATGAACATTTCTTTCTTCAGTGTGACCTTTGCTTGTGCTACTTTCCCTGTACTCCTAAAGACACACATAACTGATGACGTATTAATGCATTTCTGAAAAGGAAAAGATACAAAAAGGAATGAAAGAACATGAAGGACAGTATGTGCTTGTATCATTTTCATTCTTTTAAATGGCAGCCCCCATAAAACCCTATTTAGGACCAAAAATAGTAACAGGCAAAGCATCTAATATAATATGAATTTATTTGTAATTTATATTACCTTCATTTCTCTTCTGTAAGAATACATGGTTATGGTTTCATTGACGGTTAATGGCAAAAAACTTATATAATGGTGTAGTTAAAGGTGCAGTAGGTGTTGGTCTTTTTGTTGTGCTGGTTAAAAGTCTCTTCACATTCCAATAGTACTGATTAAAGTGAATAATCTAAATGTATATATATGTATTTTTATATTCTGGTTAAGGCATAAGACTAAAAAATGTTCGTCCAGTTAACATTTGTCAGGCCGACAATTCCCATAATTCTGATAAGTAGCCCAAACTGTCTGTCAACAAATGTTAATTTGTACACCGCCGTTTGTGCGTGCACGAGTGTTCACGTCCACACGAGAGTGACAGCAGTAAAAACAAATGCTGAATCAAAACTTTTTAAAATCCTGAATCAATATTGGAGTTAATTTTGCATGATGAAGAATGAAGGATGACACCATGACTGAAGTACTTCTTTTAGACAGGTAATGTTGTGTTTTAAAACTTTTTTAGTCACGCAAAGCTTATGTAGATTTTGTTAATTTATGAATGGGTTATATGCACAAAAGTGTTGTTCAGCCACTGAAATCTTCCGGCGAACGATTGATGTGACTATTTTCAATTTCATAAGGGACCTTTTACAGCATCGATAATGTAGATTTTTATTTAGTTAAACTACAAAACATCAGTAAATAGCACTATTCCGCCTAGCCTGCTTTACTTTGGTGAAGTTGAGTTTATATTCACATTGGTTCATTTTTGAACAATGACAACCTATGACGCGCTTCCTATATTGTTTACCATGCTACTCTGAATATTCGGTCTGAAATAGCATGTGAGTATGGCTTAGTAATAAGTGTAATTCCTGCATGCTGGAGGCCAAGCACTAAGCAGAGTTGCTTTAGGATAAAGCGCGTGAGAGAGTGAGACCATTGATCCTTGCATGCATGAAAATATTGCACATCATGGCAAACTTTGCTTGCTACATAACTGAAAATGTGCTAGATATAATACAGTTTTCGTTCAGAATTGTGGTATTAGGCCCAATCCCAATTCAATTTTTATATGACAGTAAAACACAAACGCGGTTATGAATATATTAAAACATTTGTTTGTTGTAAAAAATCGTAATGATGCCAAAAAATTCTAATTTGTGGCCCTCCTTACTTTCGGGTGCAGCGATGCTGCCGTTGTAGCTGGTGTATTATGTGAAATTTTCTTTCCCCTTGGTTTCAAGTGTGGTCCTGAAAAATCTTCGTATAAAGGGGTATCTACCCCTTCCCCTTAGCCCTACGCCTTCAAGCTAAAGAGAATTGAGAATTGGCTAAGGGGTAGAATTGGGATTGGGCCTTAATAAGGTACTATAACATTTTCTAACTGGCGAATTAAATGATCTAGCTGGTTGTCTACTGTCATCTTTAGGGTGCAAGTTTGTGATTTCAGGAGGTGTGGCTTTGGACGGGGAGGAACTGTGTTTCTAAGATATTATGCTAACAGATAGCATTTTGGCAGATCACCTACTGCACCTTTAAATTATCTGCAACCAGAAGCTAACTGGACTATATGCTAACCAGAAAACTAATTTGATGCACCAAAATCACATATTTAAGCACTATGTTGTACTTATTCAATCCATAAACATAATTGTGAAATGTTGAACACATTCAACAGTCGCAGTTTTGGAGGAGCTATTGTACACTAAAGTTGGATTTCATTATTTTGGATTGTGCAAGCAAAATGATCTAACAGAGATTATTATGCTGCCCTCTGATGGTGAATGCAGTTGTACACATGACAGCTACTATTTGTTAGTTTGGTAATTTATTTCACTAACTGAGTAACTTTAAAGGTCGAATTGGAAAATCTGAAATTTAAGTTTAGCAAAAAAATAAATAAATAATTGTGTTCCATTTGGCACGACACTAAACTCATACACTACACGGTTAAGTGTATTAGTACATGGTGTGTCATTTGAGGTCCAGTTTGGTCTCGCATAGCCAGACATTCTAACTGATGGCAGAAAATCTGGACTTCATAGCCGATTTTATTAGCCATATCTAATATCTAAAGCAAGAAATATCAATGCCATGAGTGCCATGAACTACACATACTTTTGAAAACCCCCATTAATTTTTGCAAAAAGCATTAATGGTCACAGTTGAAACATGACAACATTCTTCCATAGGAAAGTGGTTCTCCTCATGAAGCTTCCAGATGGACTGTTAAAGAATGCGACACACGTCTCACTGACATCCTGTAGAATTAATCCAATAGTAAATGCTTATCCCTATTTTTCCATTTCATATTTGCCAATTTTACTAATTGAGTTCGAGCAAACTGTGTGAGTGCTTGCTGAATTTCAAACGTAGGCATTTACGGAAATACATTCTTTATTCATTTTTAACACAGAATTATATCACAGCTCACAAATCATATTTCAAACTGATTTTTATCAAGCGAAAATATAAAGAAGGATCTCATATCAGTCTTAGAAAAAAGGTCAAGTGAAGAAAGGGTCACATCAATAAGCTGTAAGATATTAAATCAGAACTTCAGAGAGATTTTGAAGATGCTTTCAGCTCAGTCAATTGGACAAATCCTTTCCTTTCATCCATCCAATGGGATTTACAAAGCCTTCGTTTTGCAGGGAGGTGTAGTGAACTGTGTGTGGTGTCCCTGCTCTTATATGTAAGGCCAGGACAGAGACTAAACACACCCCAGCTGAGTTGCTGCTCGTTTATAAATGGCCCTTCATATTCACTGACATTAGATCACAACTACTCTGTCGGCTTAGATTCAGATAAAGCGCATTGCTGACATCAATAAACAAGCGTGTGCTCACTTTTGAGATTATTCGCAATAAGTGCAATTTGACAGGAAAGTATTAATCCACCAGTGGCAAAAGTGCTTTTTTTCCATAACAGAGGATACAGGGTATGTGTTTTGTCGCCCCGTGCAGAGAACAGGCCTTCGACACATGCTGTATAAAATAAGAGCTAACTTGAACAGTAACGGCAGGAAAGACCGCAACCATTAGACAAAACTCCTCTTATTAATAAATCATGAGTTTTCTCTCACAGAGAATTTTCGGAGTTCCTCTGCAAAAGAAATTTGCACAGGAAACACAGGGAAAAAAGGTATTCTCAGGTTTTGCAGTCGAGTTACTGTTCATAAATAATTTGTAAGACACAGATTAAAATATATACATGTATTCAACATACCTTTGAATAAATGTATACCTGTACTTATATATACTCAGCATATGGCTGCAAATATCAATGAACACAGAGACAAGTCCTAGATGCTTAACTGCTGGTGTCGGTATTAGCACGCAAGTTAGTTGTACTTTGATTTACAACTTTTTGCCAGCAACCTTACCAGTAATTTGCATTGGTAATGAATAGTGTGTGGGAAAGATTGTTGCTATAGTTACAGCGGAAGAGCATCTTCTAAATCCTGATGAGGTGGTGTGATATTTGCTCCGCACTCTTGTGCCTACTGCACATCCTTCCTACAGATGGCAGCATTGTGCAAAACACTCAACGATGACGTTATTCTTGACATTATTAGCAACGTTATAATCTGGCTCTAAAATTTCAGTTTTATTGAGGCTAAATATATGTTCACATTAAGAGCGTGCAGCTAATTTCTGCCAGTCTTTCTTTCCCTTTCATGTCCAGTCGCTGTGGCTGAATGCGGCAGAAAAGCTTATATTGATGATAACTGTTGGCTTCTGAAAGTCTGAGTCAAATTTATCTGAATTATTTAGTCTAAACAACTTCTGCCCTCAAAGAAAAGCGGATTATGCAAATTGGTCCACAAACAGAAAATTGATCGCACAGATGCAATCGATTCTCCTTCATCGTCAGCCCGAGAGAAAGGATCAGGCTAAATCAGCTATGATATCTTAGTCCAGAATTAAACAACAGATCAACCAAGACATTGATTTATATTGCACAGAAAAGTCTATCTTAATAAAGGTAAGATTTATTTCCTTCTCAGCTATTGTCTTTCTGTTTTTAGTTAAGAGGGCAGCTATTCTTTAGGACCACTGTGCTTCTTCACCAAGGTGTAATTAACATTTCCACTAGCCACAATTTGCCACCCTCCACTAACATCAACAGAGACCTCAATCTGCTCTACATTAGCACTTCACGATACTTCAAGACACTTCACGATAGACACCAGGGCTGGATTCTTCTATTCTTACAAAAAACACGTCTGACCTCTAGAGATGAACATGGGGAAACAGCAAACAGTAAACAAACAAAACAATGTTATCAACACAAATTATTATCACACAATACAATGGACAAACCTCACACTTAAAAACAGAAATCTGGGGTCACGTCACATTGTATAGAATATATTATAGCTGATAAATAAGATGGAAATATTTCCAAACATGATATGCGGGGGATATGATGTTCATTTCACACTGGGATAGTGTTAAGGGTTACAGTTAGGATTGGAGGTGAGATTTGGTTAGTGTTTAGAAAAAGAATTAGTATTGGGGTTGGGAGGTTTAGGGTTGAGGGTTCAGATTAGTGATAGGGGTTTATGGTAAAGGTAGGGATTAGTGTTGGAAGTTTGGGATTGATGTTAAAGATCAGTTATGGAGTGTTATGGTGATGATTGTTATTAGTGATGAATGTTTCGGGTTCTGGGTTAAGATCAGTTATGGAGTATTATGGTAAAGCGTTGGGGTAAGTGTTGGAAATTTAGAGCTGGGGTTCAAAGTAGTCATGGAGTGTTATGCTAGGAGTTGGTTTTAGTGTTGGGAGTTCAGATTTTTGATAGAGAGATTAGTGTTAAGGGTTGGGTTTAGATTAGTTATGGAGTGTTAGGGCAATGGAGATATTAGTTTTGGGGTTAAACGTTGGGGTTCAGTTTAGTGATGGATTGTTAGGGCAATGGTGTTTGAGGTTAAATGTTTGGAGGTTTAGATTACTGATGGAGTGTTGGGGTAATGGAGGGACTAGTTGAGGGTGTAAAGGTTGGAGGTTAGATTAGTTATGGATTGTTAGAGTAATGGAGGGATTGATGTTTGCAGTTAAGGGTTGGGGGTTAATGGAGGGATTAGTGTTGCGTTAGGGTTGGGCGTTGGATTAGTGATGGAGTGTTAGGGTAATGGAGGGATTAGTGTTGGAGGTTTAAAGATGGGGTTCAGATTAATGATGGATTAATATGGTATGACATGAATTGAAATTGGTGGTTTATGGGTAAAGGTTTAAAAAACGAGCTGGAGGGTTAGAATTACACAGTGTTTACACCGAGCATGTCTATTAATATAAGATGCTAAAATTGCATGAGGCTGTGTAAACTAGACAAAGTTAACATTACAAATCAATTTGTCCTTTTGTCAGAAGTAGAACAAGCACATACAGTACACCAGAAATTAGGACGTCTGTTTACGGTCTGTGACTCAGTATGATGCATCGAGAAGCATCAGTTGTACACAACATTGATTATAATGAGTGTTATTGGTTTTTGATGTGATGTGGACCCGGTGTAGACACAGTGTTACCTCAATGGTCAGATGAGTGCTTATAGTAAGGGTTGGAATTAGTATTTAAAGGGTGAGGGTTAGATTGATGGTTTTGATTAGTATTGAAAGGTTGGGATTACAGGTAAAGGTCTTGGATTGGGGTTAGGGTTATGATTGGATGTTTGGTTTAATGGTTAGGCTGCTACAGAGGCTAATGCTAATGACAGCACATGATCCTCTAGAAACGTCAGGGTACAGAACTGTGAACAGTTGCATCCACACCTCCTTTGCTGAGATCCTCTCAACATTGGGGGAGGGTGGGGGTTTTAAAGTGCTGAGTGGTCCCTCTTGTACTGGGGCAAATAGGTCAAAGTCATAGGCCAAAGTTTAGAGATTCAGTTAAGAGTAAGTCTAAGAGTCAGAAAGGGGGCTCAGGAAGGACAGAGAAACAGGAAACAAGGATGATGAATCCTCAGTGATCATCAAATGTGCAGCTTAATCAGTAAAGGATTCTTTATATTTGTGGCATACCTCTGAACTTTGACCCCTCTCCCCCATTCCCCTATGCAACTGATGAGATCTGTTTCTCCTCTGGGTCAGCTTCGGCCTCTGCATCACCCATCAAAGGCTGCCTCTTCTTTAGCTCTCGCTGGTATTTTGCCATCAGAGAAGCATAAATGCAGCCATACGCTGCGGCAGCTACCATCATAATACAAACAATTCCACAAACCACACCAGCGATCACTACTGTACCGATCGCCCTGCGAACACTGACCGGCCGATAGCGCTGCTTCACACAGTCTGGTAGCTCTGCCTCTGTACGTACTACAGCACTGTCAGATGACGGAGCAGCTGTCCCTCGAAAACATGGTGGCGATCCACCTTTTGTGCTCCCAGTCCCGCCCCCATTTTCATCCTCCAATTGCAGACAGTAGTTGAACATCTCCACAGGAACGCCCCTGATGTCACGGCCCCGCAAGTCCTTCGGAAGTGTACACTCAACAGCATCGACATAACCGCCTACAACAGAAAGCAACAGAACAAGACAAATCAAAAGTTTAGCTCTCTGAGGTACACAATAGTCACCTCTAATTAATTTAAATGGCTGTTTCAAGCCCTCCAAAATAGCACTGCACAGCTTAGAGGGTCAGCAGCCCTCTTCAATTTGCTTGTGTGTGTGTTTGTATGAGAGGAAGAGCAGTAGCTGGTGTATAATTAATAAGCCTGACATGCATACAGAAGCGCTGTTCCAAAACCCAGTGAGCTGCCATGCTGCCTCCTGCTCACAGCTGCCTTCAAATGTCATGCTAACTGTCATGGAACCTCTTAAGTGAATAATTTGGAGTGCTCTATGTGGGCAGAAACTCAACGTCAATCAAAGTCTTCCACACAGGGCAGCAGAAACACACTTGATTTTAATATAGTTTGACAGTGGCACCTTGCTAATGCTGCAGTAATCCACTACATATAAAATACATAACACACAAATTCTAAGTAATGTATATTTTAAGACTTTCAGTACTGAAAGAAGTTTACTGCACCATCCTATTAATAAAATTGATTGTGGCTTTTGATGAAACTAAATGTTATAATTTGGTCAAAAAAGTAAGAAGCCTACCTTCATGTCAAGAGAGCATCTGTGATGCCTTAAAATCTTGCCACCATATGCAGCTCACTAGGTTTTAGAGCAGCACAAGAGAGTCAGAGCCCACCAAGACTGGAGTCTCTTTCTCGCACACACTAAAAGCTTTGTGACTCAGCCTCTCATGTCTGTTTCAAATCCCCCTCCCTCTTAAAGCTGCTCTGAAATAGAATGAAATGAGTTTCTCTGACTCAGAATAGAAGGATTGAGACAGACCGAGAAAAATAGAAAGTGAGAGGTATGGAGAATAAAAAGCAGAGGATTCTCAGTTCTTTTTAACAATAATTTTTGGGGTTTTGCCACATTTCATTGCCAAAAGTAGACAAAAGATGGATAGAAAATGAATAGGTAGAGAGTGGGTATAATATGTCTGGAGTGTTATGCACTTACATTAGGTTACAGCTCCATCTGTTAAGAGGCTTAATAAACCTCTTCTAAAACAGATCACTTTTAAATTCTCATTGGTTGAACCGCAATCAAAGCCCTTTTAAAATGCCAATAAACATACACCACATGATTGCACATACAATTTTAATGCAGTACAGTAAGTTGCTATGTTGAATACTATAACTTGTGAGGAAAATAGCTCATTTTGATTTTAAATATTAATAGGTTAATTATTTATTGAACACTGCTGTCTATTATTATGCTGTTGTTGCTGCTTCTTTATGAGTTCACACTACAAAATTATAATATATATTTATATGATCCAGTTTGGGCTGCACGGTGGCGCATTAGGTAGCACGATCGCCTAACAGCAAGAAGGTCACTGGTTCGAGCCTCGGCTGGGTCAGTTGGAATTTCTGTGTGGAATTTGCATGTTCTCCTCGTGTTCACGTGGGTTTCCTCCGGGTGCTCCGGTTTCCCCCAAAGGTCCAAAGACATGCATTATAGATGAATTGGGTAAGATAAAAATTGTCCATAGTGTATGTGTGTGAATGAGTGTGTATGGATGTTTTCCAGTGATAGGTTGCAGCTGGAAGGGCATCCGCTGCGTAAAACATATGCTGGATAAGTTGACGGTTCATTCCGCTGTGGCGACCCCAGATTGATAAAGGGAAAGAGAATAAAATACAGAAAATGAATGATCTAGTTTGTCAAGATAAGTTCCGTTTTAGACAAAATGTCCCCAAAAAATGTTCCACCTGCAGGACAGTGACAGTTTAGACAATTCACTGTAGACTACTCCAAAGAATACATTGGTAAAATCCAGGAAATTCATAGTCTCTTGTGGTTTATTGCTTAAATGATGTTTGTACACTTGCAGCAAGTAAAAACACCACACACACACACACACACACACACACACAAAGCTCTCACCTCTGTATATTAGCCACTCCATCCAGTGTTTGAAGTCTCTCAGGTTGCAGTCACACTCCCAGGGGTTCATGCCCAGCTCCAGGTGCTGAAGGTTGACAAGAGGCTCAAACGTGGCTCTCTCCAGGGCATGAAGTCTGTTCCCAGCCAAGGAGAGCCAGGTTAGCTGTTGCAGCTCATCTAGGAGGCCCAGTGGCACAGCGGCCAACCCATTCAGAGACAAATCCAGCTTCTGCAGATGGGTCAGGCCGCGAAACAACTCGCGATCCAAAACCGTCAGGCTGTTATTACGCAAACTCAAATCGCTCAGGTTACTCAGCTCACGGAACAATCTGGAAGGTAGGTTGTCCAGGTAGTTGTTGGATAGGTCTAGTGTCTCCAGGGTGCTCAGGTTGGCAAAAGCAGAGACGGGCAGGGAGGAGAGGCGGTTATTGGCCAGAAGGAGGGTATGTGTGCCTTCCGGGAGAGAAGTGAGTGCGGGCACAGATACTAGACTCCTCCCACTGCAGTTAGCTTCCAGTGAGTTGCACACACATTCTGAAGGACAGCCAGCGCATAACTGCAGCAACGTAGCACACACACTCAGCACACCTAGAAGACCTGTGTTGAAGAAGAAAAAGAAAAAGTGTATATCGTCTGAAAGGTGATATCATCCACTTGAAAGCTACTATGTGAAAAATGTGACAGGTGTTGATTTGGTGCCACTGTGAATCACATGTACAGTATTCAATTAAGCAGATGCCTGGACTAAACCTGTGGCTGCTGATCTTACCATACTATTTTAAACTTATGAGCTTATGTAAACCTATGCACAGACCTCTGGCATACAGGGGTATTTTTATTGCACCTACAAGAAGCTACAGTCTGTTGCAGCAGCATTTGACTGTTTTTCTGGCTCTCTGTGTGTGTGTGTGTGTGTGTGTGTGTGTGTGTGGCTCATAAATCACACAGAATGAAGTATTATAAAAATGTAAAAATGCAGATTGTTTCCTGTGAGGGTTGGGGTTTAGGGTAGGGTGATCAAATATACACTTTGTACAGTATAAAAATCATTAAGTGTATGGGAAGTCCCCATAAAATAAGCTGTACAAGTGTGTGTACGTGTGTGCTTGTGTGTACACTGCACACCAAACTGTCAGTCAGTCGATGTTTTTACAGTCAGGCTAGTTTTTACAGTGTGTTGTGCACATATTGGCTCAAGTTAGGTTCACATAGGCAGCCATTTCAATGGCAGGTTGCTCTGTGTAGTGTGGTTTTTGTTCAATTTAGAAAACAAGTCAGTGCATGAGAATTAATAGTGAAACTGATGAAAGCAAGCAATGACGTCTAGATGGCACATACAGAATGTAGTTCTAAAGTTACTTCTTATCAGAGCATTTGAATACACAAATATTCCTTTAGATCTTATCAGGGAAGTTTATAATACATCTTTCATGCTTCATTGTTGATTAACTTTGCATATGTTTTGGACCCATGCATCTCATGGAAATATTGTTTGCTTTGAAGGACAAGTTTGATTTGAGACTTTGTTTTTGTGCAAACTCATTTCTAAAAAGCTTCTCCAGTGGCATAAGGCTTCTCTGTTCTAAATGAATGCTTTATTTGTGGTATTGTATGATGGGAATATAATGTGCCTCAGAACTAAACAGAGGATGTCCTCTGCTCTGCTATGACAAAACAAACATTTGCCAACTGTTCGTCACCTCTCTCTTTTATGCAACAGTGTAAGAGGGTGGGGAGCAATAATTCTCTTTGTGTATGAAACAATCACACGCTATGAATGGATATTGTGGTTTTAAACGTCAAGTTCTAAGTTGTCTTGTTGTTGAAAGTGTGTGTGTGTGTGTGTGTGTGTGTGTGTGTGTGTGTGTGTGTGTG
>CAIGQZ010000320.1:12785450-12811495 GCA_903798205.1 Danio tinwini | reverse complement strand
TGTGTGTGTGTGTGTGTGTGTGTGTGTGTGTGTGTGTGTGTGTGTGTGTGTGTGTGTGTGTGTGTGTGTGTGTGTGTGTGTGTGTGTGTGTGTGTGTGTGTGTGTGTGTGTGTGTGTGTGTGTGTGTGTGTGTGTGTGTGTGTGTGTGTGTGTGTGTGTGTGTGTGTGTGTGTGTCTGCGTGCTGTGATGTAAATCCCTGGTGATTTAGGTTGAGATGTGAAAATGACATGCAGTAAAAATTTATCTCAAGTGCCATTTAAATGGTTCCATTGAAAGCAGATCACAGTAAAAACAAATCAATGAAGTCATGAATTAAAACGTGTCTTGAATAAGGATTTTGTGCTGTAAACAACACCTATTTTACTGTAAACAGCAGCCTTTTTAACATTGACTCAGCATAGGAAAGTGACTGTGGCAATGAATGAATATATAAATAAATAAATGCATGAGGTGTTTTCCATCATTAGTAGCGGCCCTATGAGAGCGACAAGAGAGGGAGAACAGTGCATCATCAGGGTAAATATAGAGAAAGGGAGGGATAACAGGGGTTATCTGAATAATTCAGTGTGATGGGTGCAGTAAACGCTGACTCTGATGTGGCACTGCAGCCTTACAAAGCCCAAATGCTGTTTAAAATTTGATTTTAGTGATTTATCAAACAGTAACGTCAACATGCCTAAAGTCAAAGAACTAATACATGCACATTCACTGTGAACTGGCATTCCTATTGTGAATTTACAAAATCTGTTTTAAAGTTTTAATAACTGTACTCTCTGATTCTGCAGGTAGGCAAGTTTCTGGGGAAAATCGATGGGTCAGTGATGTCCCAACTCTTGAAAATGGGCATGTTCAAAAGGTTTGAGGATGTTTCTTTGTGTTGCCCATCAGAATATGTTTATATGAATATACTTCACATTAAAAATGTATAAAATCTTTCATCATTTACTCACGCTCAAGTTGTTGTTAACCCATAAGGTTTTTTACGATCTTTGAAAAACAAAAACAAAAAATCAAGTTTTAAACTTCTTTATCGACATTTAAAACCCAAACTGCTGATGCTTCAAATCATTTGCAAAGATATTGAAAAATAAATCCATAATGAGTGGTTGAATTTGAGTTTTCTGACTTTTATTTATACAAAAATCAAGGACATTCCCTCCATATAATATGTAAATACTCTACATACCCAAACCATTTGCAAAATTTGTTTAAGAACTAGTTAATTAGCAGTAAAATTACACAAAAATTATTATATATAAAATTATATATTAAAAAAATAATTATATAATACACAGTTAAAGAAGTCAAGTTTATAGCATTAAAATTTGGTAAAAGCATCTCAAGCATGCTTGCCTTACATGCAAGGACCAATGAGGTTCATTCTTGCATGTCAAGACAGCACATTTGAGCTTCCGTGAAATGATGAGGTTTGTTCACATCCATCAAGCAAGCTTTTATGTTTACTGATCAATGTATATATTAATAAAACCATACATTTGTTTATTATATAAAGCAATCATATCAGAAGACTTGCATTAAACCACTTGATTTACATAAATTTATATTACATCTCCATTTGTGAACAAAACAAGAGGCTTTAGATGAGATGTGTTAGGGAGATATCCTCATATTCACATATCCTGTCTAAAACCTTGTGGATAAAATGAGTTGCGCCACTTCCTCTACTAGTTTTAAAGAGCTCAGGAGCTTGCACTCCCCATGGTGACTGCTATTGCTAAGCAACTTTCAGCTGCGCTCTCCAATGAATCACCACTGACAAAACTGATACAAGTAATGTTTATGGAGAAAAAAAAAGGGGAAAAGAGTGTTTAGTTGGTTTGTCTGAGGTAATTAATTTACTGTTATAACAGATGATTGTCACATGACGTGCAGTGCAGTTGCAACATTCTGAAAAGTTGAGATGTTTTCAACTTGCTGAACTATAGGCACACATAAAGAAAGTGCCTGCATTGCTCTCTATTTGCATGCATTTAAAATAACAAACATGATCATGCAAGAGTCGAGATATGTGAACAGCCACTAAGAAACTAATCTTACACCTAGAGTAAAAAATACAATGTAACAGTGTCTTTAGATGTGATAACCATAGGGTAAATGGGTGGAATAATTAACTTTATGAGTTGAATTATTATAAAATAGTGGACACCCAAAGTGTAATAGCCACTGACCACATCACCACCTCAGGTGTGCATTATAGGCTAATAATTCAATGACCTGTCATTATTTATTATGTTTATACTTTAATATATTCATTATGAACAGTCTGAGTGAAAAAAAACTTTGACTGGAGGGACAGAAATCTCTTGGAGTCATTGAAAATATGTTAAATTTCTTATGGACTTACAACAAGTGAGTACATGATGAAAGAATTTTAATATTGAGGTGAGCTAACCCAGAGCTGTGATGTAATGCAATAAAGTTTAATGATGTCACTGTGTGTGTTTTCCACAGAGTTTTACTCTATGACTATCAGGCCATGTGTAAGGTGCACACTCACTCTGCTAGTGGCGCTCGACCCCTGCTAAGTGTAAGCACCCTCCTGTCTGTTGTAATAACTTCTACCAGAACACAACCGTCAGATGCTATCAGTGTTACATGTGAAATATTGCTATTCTTAACGTTGTATGACTTTATGGGTGAGGTCACAGGTCAGGTCTGATCTAGCTGAAAGCTTGGCCTTCACATCATAGTGTCATGATGTAGAGGAAAAAAGTCAGTCTACATGGTTTCTGTCAGAAAAAGCTCTTGCACACAAATTCTCAGTGTAATTAAAATGAAAGGATTCCAGCTTGATTCTTTTATTGCATTTTTCCCTTGTTCTGCTTTTCTTCTTTCCTCAGCCCTTTTATAATCTTTTGGCAGCACTGAAATGGTTCCTATCCAACTTCCTGTTGTAAGTGTGGCTGTTTTTCTGCACTATAAAACATCAGTGACTCAGTTCATCCTTTGTAAAATCAGACGGTTTCTCTTCCCCAGCCTTTTACTGGACTTCAACATCTACAATCTGTGGCATTCAGATCACTTTACAGAGGGTATGTGTGAAGTAAACTAATTGTAAATAGTGTTATAACGTCACTTTATTATTCGTGTTACTCACCTGTTTGCATGGTCATTCCGCTGTCTTCCTCCTTCATCACCTGCTGTCTCATTCCTTTCATTCTGTATCCCTCCTTCATCTCTATTTGTCACAGCCAAGACCTCATTC
This sequence comes from Danio tinwini, assembly GCA_903798205.1. Classification (NCBI taxonomy): domain Eukaryota; kingdom Metazoa; phylum Chordata; class Actinopteri; order Cypriniformes; family Danionidae; genus Danio; species Danio tinwini. Next base: position 12,808,268 of record CAIGQZ010000320.1, on the reverse strand, counting down.
CATTCATGTAAGTGCCGTCTTCATCACTGTGGGTGAAAAAGAGAGAACAAAGTTTTTTTGTTATGGCTTTCATGTGACATTTTTTATTACTGACTAGATTATTCAAATCCCTCTGTTGTTCAAAGTGTATAATGAGAGTAACCTATAGCTGATGGCATTTGAGGAGAAGGACATTTATACTGTAATTTATTTTGAAAGATAACTGTAGGTTTTGCTTTGTAGCTAGTAAGAAGTTAAAGGGTGGCATTCTGCAGCCGTGTGACACTGAATATCCCAGCTTTGTCTACGAGCCATCAATTAAAGAAACCAACAGCCTGATCAAGTGTGGGAGATGTCAAAAGTAAGAAAATTCTTGATATTTGGATTTCATCTATTTTTAAAATGCTTTTTTATGAGTTGCATATGTGAAATGAGAAGTAGTTATATGAAAATTACAAGAAAGTTACTTAGTGAATACTTGGTTTTCAAACATACTTTTAAAAATATAAAGTAAAGATTTAAGTTAGAATATTACATGAACATTACAGCTATATCATACTGTAATCATAATAAAAGTGATGTAACAAGTTTGGATGCTCCAATCGATCGGCCAGAAATCTGCGATAATCACATTTCATGACTCGATCGGTACTCGCTAATCTGGTCGATCTCATGAAATTACAACTGTTTGTTAGCGAGTTTACAAGCGTAGGATACATAAGAACTAATTTTTTTATACATGTCAGAACTGAATGTTCTGTGTTTTCAACAATATTGCAAGTTTATTAAATCCTGGCTGGAAATATTAAATGGTTATAAGTGACATGTTTAAGGAATTATTTGCAACATCTTTAATTTATTCTCTGAGGTAAGGCAGGATCTCCACTTAAGTATCATACTTGGACTGAAAATGTCCTTTATGCATTATAAAGCTTGAAGCATCAGAATCGGTACTCAGTAAAGGCCATTCACCATGAACAGGAATCAGTACTCGGTATCGGCTGCAAAAATCATGATTGGTGCATCCCTAGTAACAAGTGATGAAATAAGCATGACTACTGGCAATCAATGTTTGTTGCAAATAGGTCTACATGTGCATCCTTGTGAATCAGTGGAGCAGCTTTGTTTACTACACAAAATCAAACACATGTTGCACTGACAGTGTTAAAAACACAGACATTGACAAATGATCAAAACAAAAGTCTGGTTTAAAGTCTGGTTTAGTCTGAAGAAATTATGACAGAAGTGTTTTATTATTGTATTGTTAACTTAAAGTGGATCAAAAAAGATTTTCAAAATTGTGCTAAGACATAAGGGGAAACAGGCCTGAAAATGAATAGGCAGCTTATTCTGTGGAGTTTAATTTTGTTTTGTTTATATTCTTTATCAATGTTGTCTTCATCAAAATGTAGAGGTTATTTCCACGATAAACATTGTGGTATTTATTGTATGGATATCTATGATATGATATGATATAATATGATATGATATGATATATGACATGATATGACATGATATGATATCAAAATTAGTTTTTTCCACAATAACAACTACATCACAGTTACTAATTACTTACTGTTGTCTAACACATTTACTGTATTAGTCTGTCAGGCAAAGGAAAACCTATAAAATCAAACCTAATGTCTTCATGCCTTTTTGATGCCCTCTTGTGGTGAAGACATACTGTATAATAGACTGGAAAATAGTCTTGCATAGAATTTGGCAATCATACTGTAGTAGAAAAATATCTTCATTTTCACAAGATAAGCTTTTTATTTACCAATAATAGCTTGAAATATTATGGTCCTTTTGCAAGCTTCTTAAAATAAAGCAAAAATCCCTAACACTTGAATAAAATGAATAGGTTACAAGCATACAGTGAAAACATACTTGTTTAAAACAATAACTTTGAAGCTAAAAGTAGTCTTTGAAAGCAGTTTGTCCGTTTTTGTTGGTAATTTCACAACTTGTCAAATGTCACATATTAAAGACATTTAATAATGAAGTAATAAAAATTACTGTATTCATTGTTATTTTATTTACACTGCGTAGGTGACACAGGAGCACTTCTCAAGTGGCATTTAGTTGTCGTTACAGATTAATACTGCTCAGAGGTGATATAAATGCATTTACACAGCAAATGGACCGTTATATAGTACACTGATACTAGGGACTGAGGTGGATCTGAGCAGCCATAATAAAGTCTGCCATTTATGCACCATTACATCTTTTATTTGATCACAAAGCAGCCTTAAAGAGATAGTTCAGCCAAAGATTAAAATTCTGTCATAATTTATTCACCCTTTACTTGTCACAAATCTGTTTAATTGTATTTCATCTGTTGAGCACAAAAGAAGATAGATTGAAAAATGTTGGAAACTGCTAGCTATTGCCTTCCATAGTATTTATGTTACTTGAATATCAATGGTTACTGGTTTCCAACATTCATCAACATAACTTATTTTGTGTTTAACAGAAAAAGAAACTCATAAAGGTTTGGAATGACTGTAAATGGTGACTGAATTTTAATTTTTGGGTGAAAATGAATTCCCTTTAACTTTGCTTAACTTATGATTAGTTGATCTACATATCAACTGTAGCAGAAAGTATGCATATTTCTATAGTCAACTTTTTAGGTCATTAATGCTTCTTGATTTCATCACTGTCTACACAGCGCCAGGCTCTCGATACTTATATCTTAATTTTGTGTTTACTGAAATACTGTTTTACAAGGTAATCTGTAATAAGGATGAGGGTATCTAACTTTGATCTCTCTTTCTGTTATTGCATACAGAGTGTTCGTAATTCAGCAGATACCAGATAGTAACTTGCTGCTGGTGGTGATTCAGGCTGATTGTGACTGTTCTCGGCAATATCCACCCATCACCATGGAGCCCAAAGAGGTCAAATATATCCTTAAAAGCCCAGCTAATTCAGGCTCCTCAGACCACACACTGGGGAGATGAATCATGCTTTAGTCACTTAAAGGTGCAACCAGTAAATTTGCCACATTAAAAATGACAATCTTTAGGGAAATGCATCTAGATCTTCTAAAAAAGCTTTGCTTGGTAACTCTGTACTTGAAGGGGGTGTTCAAAACACTGCCATGAAACCTTTATAATCATGATGATGTTTATATTGTGTCATTCGCTCAGTAATATCATATTAAATGCAGATGACCATGTTTAGGATGTCTTATATGACTACTTGACATAAATGAATTCATCATAACCAGTCTTTGTCATGACAGCTTGACATTATCACGATATTTAATCTTTGTTTTAAGATATTTTTAATGGTCTATTATCTGACCTTAAGTTTGTAGGAATTTAAAAAATATAATGAAAATAAAAATATATATAAACTGTCAGGACAGTTATCATGACAAAGACACCTCAAACCATGTCATCTTTGCATTTAAAATGGCATAACTGAGCGAAAACCACTTCAGTCAACGTAAGCATGCATAACATCTCCTTCATATTCACATGATGTCATGTCATGATTATAAAAGTTTTATGAGGTTTTATGACTTTAATGAAAGCATTACTCTTTGGTTTGCTTGTTATTCTTGCTTTTTCTTCGTTTTTTACTTAACCTCTCAGCACACAATGCCTCAGTGAAATGTGACCGCATGAGATCTCAGAAGATACGAAGAAGGCCTGAGTCTTGTCACGCTTACCACCCTCAAGTAAACACAATCATACTAAACTGCTTTCAGACATGCTTTGCAGATAACTTTCTGTGTGCAAGATTTGTAGATCTCTGCTACATATTCTGTGTCTCTGTTGCAGGAAAATGCCAAGGACTGCGGTGGGGCTGTGGCAATCAGCCTGTCTATCATGCTATTCTTTGCCTGTTTATCAGTGTCAGCACTCATCCATCGATGACAGTGAGCCTGTGCAACCCCCAAGAGAATCACCTATAGTGCACAGATTTAACTCACCATGTTATTAGTTTAGACTAGAACACTTTTTTTCTATAGTGTAAAATCTTCAACATCAAATTTAGGTATAGCTTTAATTTGTAGATTCTTTTCAGACAGTGCTGGGATTTTATGGCCTTGTCTTGCCACTGAACGACTTGGAGAAATGTCTTGAAAAGTCAGAGTGATCAGTGAAGTTGAATTGAAATGAGACACAGAGAAGGATGAAGAGAAGCTGTGCTTAACTGAACTGTGACATTACAGAGGAGAAAGAATTTATGGCCAGTGGAATATGTGACCATTTCTCAATGTGAAGCACAAGAAAAATATATAAAGTGTGCATAAAAAATATTGGTGTGTGAGTGAGAGACAGAAAAACGGGAATATTTAACATGGATTTTCACAGTACTGTTTTTTTACCAGAGGTGGCCATTGGCTGAATAAATGACCATTGCGGTATTTACTGTAAATGTCTCTAAGAGGTTATTTTAAGATTTTAGGCATGCATGCATTTGTTTGTTTGTTTGTTTTTTACATTTGTTATGCACTATCATTAATTCAGCAGATCTTTATTAACATTATATATACATTTCTGTTCTGGATAAGTGTGTCATGTTTACTTTCTTATACGAATAATTCTGTAATGTGTGTTTTTGCTCAGGTATAAATGCACAAGAAGGGATTTTTGAGGTGTGGGTATTTGTTTGCATTTTCAAATGAAACTGTAACTGGCACTGTAAATATTACATTACAACAATCTTATGTGTCTTACTGTCCACCCAAAACTTAATTTCGAAATGCTTTTGTGTTAAAAGGTGAACAGGAGTGGTCTATGGTAAAATAAAGAAAGGAAAACAAAAACTTTTCTGTGGCGGTGAATTATTTCATGTTAAAACTGGAAGTATAAAATTGTGTTTGAATATGTATATATAGCAAACATTAGGAGTAATAAATAGGGAATAATCAATAATTAATAATTAATATTAGTATATTACTATATACAACATTATATGCGCAGCTGTTATGTGCAAATTGGCATGTACAGTGTGTTGTTAAATAAGTGTATTTGTGTATAAAAAAGTGTATAGCAGGTTCCACAATTTTGGTTCCAGATTTTGGTTCCACAATTATTATTATTAAGTGTTCATGAGATGGATTGCCTGAGGGAAGAAACTGTTTCTGTGTCGGGCTGTTCTAGTGCGCAGTGCTTTGAAGCGTCTACCAGAAGGTAAAAGTTCAAAGAGGCAGTGTGCAAGCTCTGGATAAGTAAAATTCTTGAAAAGTAGGGAGGGTTGTACCAATGATTCGCTCAGCAGCCCGAACTACACACCCCTGGGGGGCACCAGTGCTGATTGTGCGGGTACTGGATGAGAATTTTCCCAGCTTTACCAGCTGCTGCCTGTCCATTAGGAACAGTGTTTCCTCTAGGATTTTTGCCAGCTGTGGCGGCAGGCCTTTTACAGAGATCTACCTACTACCTATGACGTTATTTCAATGACAAATGTTGTGAGCGCAGTATTACAAATCAAGATCGCATTTATGTAATACAAGCTTGCGAATCTCTTTGCTTGCGCGCTGATTTCATCAGTCAGCCAGCATGTCACCTTAAAGGGTTAAACAAATAATGCACAGCGCTACTACGGTTACAGAAAAGTTTGCGCTGTTATAATTCACTTACCTTTTAATGCGTTTTGGTGGGATTATAACCCGCTATTAAAAAAAACGACTGAATGTTTTGATTAAGAAGCTGTAATGTAGCCGTGGTGGGATGAATTTTGGAATTGCCCCGCAATGGAAGAATGAATTTAGTGGAAACCTTGAGGAAGTTGTTGATCTACTGAGAGACATAGGTGGGCACGGAGAACTGAGTGAATTTGGGCAGTAGAAGTTTTGGAGTGATCGTGTTAAAGGCAGAGCTGAAGTCAACAAACAAGATCCTCCTGGTAGGTCCCTGGTCTGTCTAGGTGTTGCAGAACATAATGCAGTCCCATGTTGACGGCATCATCCACAGACTTGTTTGCTCTGTAGGTAAAATGAAGAGAGTCCAGTGAGGATTCAGTGATGTCCTTCAGGTGGGCCAGCACCAGTTTTTCAAAAGACTTCATGACCACAGATGTCAGCGCCACCGGTCTGTAGTCATTTAGTCTTGTAAGTTTGGGTTTCTTTGGGATGGGAATGATGATGGAACGTTTGAGGCAGGAGGGCACTTCACACAGCTCCAGTGATCTGTTGAAGATTAGGGTGAAGATGGGGGCCAGTTGGTCAGCACAGGATTTTAAACAGGCTGGTGTTATAAAATCTGGGCCTGGTGCTTTTTTCCTCTTCTGTTTCCGGAAGACCTGGTGCACATCATCTGAACTGAAGTGCAGGTATGGGGGAGGCGAGGGTGGTGGAGGTGTTAATGGTAATGTAAAGGGCAGTTTAGAGTGGGTGTGGGGGGGTTTCTCAAACCAGCAGTAAAACTCATTCAGGTCGTTTGCAAGTCGTTGGTTGTCAACAGTGCTGGGGGATGGTGTGTTGTAGTTTGTGATGTTTTTCAAACTTTTCCACACAGATGCTGAGTTGCTGGAAGAGAACTGACTCTTTAGTTTCTCAGAATAGTTCCTTTTTGCGACTCTGATCTCCTTTTCCAGTGTGTATTTGGCCTGCTTATACAAGGCCCTCTCCCCACTCCTGTAAGCAACCTCCTTGGCTTGACGTAGCTGTCTGAGTTTTACAGTGACCCATGTATGTGAGTTGTGTCCTGGTAGGAATGCTGGTAGGATATGTTACAGTCTCTGTGAGCTCATCCAGATCATTTGCAGCAGCTTCAAAAACACTCCAGTCAGTGAGGTCGAAACAGGCTTGTAGATCCCGCTCTGTTTCGTTAGTCCATCTTTTCACAGATCTTAATACATGTTTGGCTGTTTTTAGTTTCTGCCTGTAGGTTGGTATGAGATGAATAAAACAATGGTCAGAGTGCCCAAAAGCTGCTCGCTGGACAGAGCGGTATGCATTCTTTATTGTGGTATAGCAGTGATCCAATATGTTAATGTCTCTTGTGGGACATGTAACATGCTGTCTATATTTTGGTAGTTTACAGGATAGTTTTGCTTAGTTAAAATCCCAGAGAGTGATTAAAACAGAGTCCGGGTGTTGTTGCTCTATTACCGTGACCTGATCAGCTAGTTTCTGTATCGCCAGGCACACGTGCGTGTGCGGAACAATGTAAACACTGACGAGGATGAACGAACAGAACTCACGCGGTGAGTAGAAAGGCTTACAGTTAATACACAGTGCTTCTAGATCTGGACAGCACATCTTCTTTAAAACTGTTACATCTGTACACCACTTTTCATTGATGTAAAAGCCCGTCGCCACCGCGCGTATTCCGCGTCGATTCTTCATCGCGATCCACTCGGAACAGCTGATAGCCTGGTAGGTAAAGCGCGTTGTCCGGTATGGTGTCGTTCAGCCAGGTTTCCGTGAAACACAGAGCAGCTGAATGCAAAAAATCCCTGTTTGTCTGAGAAAGCAGAATGAGTTTGTCTATTTTGTTGGGTAGAGAGCGGAGATTTGCCAGATGAATGCTAGGCAACGCGGTTCGAAATCTGCGCTCGTCTGGGCGCCTGAAAGCGCTTGAGCAGCACCGTGGCTCCACCGACTACATTGTCCAACAAAACATCATATAAGTCCAAATCTGGAATATTATTTGGTGGTGCATGCTTTCGAATGTCCAACAAATCGTCTCTGGTGAAACTAATTGTAGGAATGTGACTCAAGACAGGACAAACTAACAAAAACACAAAAACAACTGCAGAGCACGACACGGAGGCAGCCATCATCGTCGGCGCCAGCGTTTTCGACTTAGTCCCTTTATTAATCTGGGGTCGCCACAGTGGAATGAACTGCCAACTTATCCAGCACATGTTTTACGCAGCGGATGCCCTTCCAGCTGCAACCTATCACTGGGAAACACCTATACACTCCCATTCAAACACATACACTACGAACAATTTAGCTTACTCAATTCACCTGTACCGCTTGTCTTTGGACTGTGGGGGAAACCGGACCACCCGGAGGAAACCCACGCCAACACAGGGAGAACATGCAAACTCCACACAGAAATGCCAACTGACCCACCTGAGGCTCGAACTAGCGGCTTTCTTGCTGTGAGGTGACAGTATGTATTTATTTGCTTAAAAATACAATAAAAAATAGCAAATATGTTTACAAGTTAATTGTTTTTTATTTTAATAAATGATAAACATTTTAATGTGATGTAATTTTCTATGTTAATGTTAAAATGTAATACTTTTTCATAAATATACATAATAATATTTTTGTTTGTATATAATGTAATCTTACAGCTTATATTTCCCATAAGAAATAAATAATAATAAAAAATCTGCAGCAAAAGATTTTAAGATAATAATGTGATAAGAAATCTGTCCTGAGCACCAAATCAGCATAATTAAATTACTTTCCATTTTGTAATAAAATTTGACAAATCAATTGTGTTTCGTTATTTAAAAACACCAATAAAAACATACTAAAATCTTTTGACTAGTAGCTAATACATACTAATTGCGTTTAAATAAAAAAGAAAGAAAACTACACTAACGTTACTTATAAAAGACAGTAAATTAAATGTATACAGTATTTGATATTTACATTAAAACAATAAACATTATCAAAAATGATCTTGGTCTGAAAGGAGTTAATATAATATGTGAGCTATTTTCCTAGTCTTTTATCCCAATTATCATAATTCAAGCACACCTTTATTTTGTAAAGCTGTCCTGCGCTGGGGACTCTTAATTTGTCGCAGACAGCGCGTGTGCAGGGAGGTGGATCAGATTCAGCGCAGCTCCGCCGCAGCGCTCAACAAACATCAGCCTGAATAGAGAATAAACATGAGCGATCATTGAGCCTCTCTGCTCTGCCTGCTCAACCCACGGCCATTCACTTGGCTTCATTTCATCCTTATTTCGACCCTCGACTGTCCGGCAAACTGTCTAATCTGGAGGAGGACGGGGAGGTGAGAATTTAGAAATATGATGGTGGAAATAAATCACTGTGCTGCTGTTGTAGATCATCAGATCAGAATGACGCTCATTATATAGGAGAGAGAAACAGGCAGATGCGCCACACAATCGCGGTGCTGTTTTGTTAAATGTCGCATATGCATTATGCTTTGTATTTGTTGATAGATTTGTGTGTTGATTGTATACGGTCATCTCGCTGTGATCTGTGTGCTGTGTCCACGTTGATGCATCTGTTTTTATAAACCTGTCAAACTGCATGTCACGTTCGCAAGGTCACGCACGCAAATCAACTTTGCGTTTTTCACCACATTCATTTCATTCATCAGCTGACCGTTGCGTGAGCAGGTGCAGTAACCTCCTCCTCTGCCCTTATTGGGGGTAAATATAACAGGCAAACAATGCCGAGATGATGCAAATGCTAATTAAGCATTGTCACACTCACGCCAGCTGTTATACAGAATATTGCGCGGCAACGACTTTTATAGACACGATACTTTTAAGTAACGCTATTTTTGATATAATAATACCATGACACTCGTCTTCGGTGATGTTATTTGAGAGACAGTTAAATAAACCAGCAATTTATATCGAGATACTTACTTTTAAGGCCGAATTTGGTCAGGTAGTCGATGGAAATCGTTCAATATAAGTCAAACAGTCTAGTTTGGCGTGCATCTCCAATCGGCTCTTTAGCACAGACTGAAAGCTGGTCTGGAATTTTAGTGGAATGGAGTGGATTCATTCCCTCGGAGACTCAAAGCGTTTTAGAATCACTTATGTTAAACTCCATTTCGGGTTTTTTTTATTTACATACTATGTAGAAATCCAGTCCTACCAATAACGATAACAAAATTGTCACTTTTTTTAAAACGATGGCAATGCTGATTATAAATATATATTTTTATAGTTTAAATTAATATTTTCGAATTTGCTTTTGTTTTCTGTTTGTAACCTTTATGTGTTATATATATGGTCTATTTTTGTTAATAATTAATGAGCAACAATCTGTTTTTGAAGTGAAATTTTATGTTTAGTAACTAGAGCTATGGCGAAAAAATCATTTGAGAAATCCTTTCTGCATTGATTCAGAGATTTTCAAAAAGCATCCCTATGCTATTCTCTCGTGAATAAATTCTGAGCTTGGTTTTTAACAGCAGATGGCACTGTATGCTTCACAAACAGCCATACTCTTTGTGCGTCTAAATCCTTATAAATACCACCTGAAACTAAAATAATCATTACAAAAGTTAGTAAAGGTTTAAGCGAATTACTAGGGTCTTCGAAGTGAGATGCATTTTATGTGACATTAGTTTTATGATAAAGCTCATGACTAATTTCATGATTCAACTGCCGAAAACATAAGCTCTCTTTCTTGTTAGCACTTTAGTGTATGGTTAAACACTAGCATAGCAGCTGCTGTTAAAAGCTAAGCTCAGAATGTATTCAAGAGAGAACAGTGATGCATTTAAAAAATCTGAGAATTGATGCAGGATTGATTCTCAAACAAATTTTCACCAAAGTTCTAATGGAAATGGATTTTTAACAAAAACCGATGAACCTTTAAAAACAGAACTCTTCCGATCTCTGAGGATGTAAATCGATTGTATATGCTTTTGTTGAACCCTACTGTTTGCATTAATCCAGCTTATTTGTAATGCAGTTGTGTTCAATAATGGGACCTATGTCTAAAATTGCATTACCCATGATCCTGTGCTGAAGATTACATTAATCAGAGAAATATAGTTGACAAATACACCATAAGTGACCTTTAGCTCCATCACCCTCATCCATAAAGCACCATGATTGATCTTGCTTTGATCTCTAAGTTCTTAAATCCATGTGAAATGGAAATTTACAATGTTTGTTTTATGAACTCACATTGTTAGTCTTAAAATGAACAGCTAATCCCTGCAAGTTAATCCACTGGAAAACAAAAGTTTGTTTTGGTAATCTTTATTCAAAGTCTGACCATTTACTTCTGCATTTGGAGTGGCGGTTGTTCTCTGTTGACGTCTTTCCATTAGTTTGATACAAAATCATGTGAAGAAAAAGAGGCCCGTCCCCTACTAAATATTCAGTTTCAGTTGGAAGTATATCAGTCAACATATAGAAATAAAAGTGACAGACTTTAAATATTTGTAGGTATGCATATTTTTCAACAAATGTAAATTATACTGCTTCTATAGATGCAGCCAACAACTTAAATTAGCCTAAACTGTTTTGGATTATTTTCTGTATTATTTTTGTGTCATTCACGCTGCTTCATGGGATTGTAGTTTGTTCCTTCACTAAAGGTGTAAACTACATAATCTTATAATATAGTTTTTTTGTCATACATCTCTGCTTCAAATATAACGTTGTAATGTTATTTTTCTGGTAGTTAGTTTGGCACATGGATTATAATGTTTTAACAAAGACTTTCAGAAATCTGTCAAAGGAAATATGAGTGGGAAAAAAATAGTGGGCTGGCATTAATGCACTCTATACCTTTGATTTACTATATGCATTTATTATAATTCATGGCTGTTTTATTGTTGGTCATGGAGTTTGTAATGTGACTAATGATTGTTATTATTAACAATCATGATGAATATATTGAATATTATTATCATTATTAATGTTATAACAATTACATTAATATCTACAATATAGTTGAATAAATGGTTAATAAATTGTGTAACAACATTAGAAAGCAACTTAATAGTAAGTAAATAAATTGATTAATCCATTACACAGTGATATTTGTAATTATTAAAATATTTCAAGCAGACGTGCTATACATGTATTTCATTTGTCAGTAGGGCTCTTTGTTTGAGGATCATTCATTTGTATTCAGCTCTGCTCTGCTTTGCAAATGATTTTCCTGTTCCAGACTAGCATGGCCATGACGGGAGGCATGGCAGCGCCCCTCCCTATGAGCAACCATACACGTGAGCGCGTGACAGTGGCCAAACTCACGCTGGAGCACTTCTACAGCACCCTGCTCACCCAACATGAGGAGCGCGAGATGAGGTAAGCATGTCAAAACTGGCTCACTTCACCTGCATCCTCTTACCATATTACAAAAAGGATAGTTCACTCAAAAATTAAAATTCTGTCAGAAAAATACCCACATGTCGTTGAGACTTTTCTTTATTTTCACAACACAAATGGACATATTTTACATGAAATCCAGGAGAAATACAGAAAATATCAGAAACATCCTCAAAACAGACCATATGTATTTAGTGGTTCAATCAGAATATTATCAAGCTATGGGAATACTTTTGTGGTCACATAAAGCAAAAATAATGACAAGTATAACAATAAATATGGAGGATGAAAGAGCTCTCTGATTTCATCTAAAATATCCTAATTTGTGTTTTAAAGATGAACAAATGTCCTAGGGGATTGGTACAACATGAGGGTGAGTAATTATTAATGTCGGAATTTTATTTTTGGGTGAACTAACCCTTTAATGTATCCTTACAGCCAAGTGTAATTTGATTAGTTTAAAGCTTATAATTGTGACTGATCTATTACAGGCAGAAGAAGCTGGAGAAGGTGATGGATGAGGAGGGTCTACCTGATGAAGAGGTTAGAAGCATTACTGACCTTAAAAGCTACTTGACATCACATTATTTTATATTCTGAATGGCTTCCTGAGTTAAAGTGACATTTTTACCCCAAAATGAGAAGTTACTATAGAAGTCAATGTCTTCAGTATTCTTTAAAATATCTCTTTTTGCTCTGTGTTTAACGCAAGAAAATAAGTCAAAAACGAGTGTAAAATGTTCAAGATGAGTAAATGATTGTAGAATTTTCACTTTTGGGAGAACTGTCTCTTTAATAATAAGAAAAATGTCAACAAAAACCTGTTTTGTGTATTCACAAAGTGGATTGTAATGTAATGTAATGTGCATTTATATATTTATTTATACAGGGTTTCTGCAGGGTCTTAAAGTCTAAAATTTAAAAATCTAAATTTAAGGCCTTAAAAAGTCTTAAATTCGCTGTTCTAGGTCTTAAATATTTTTGCACAGGTCTTAATTTTTCGATGTCTATGTAACGCTATATCTAATGCTCATTTAAATTTTTTTGTTGTTGTTTGGTTTTCGTGGTGTTGTAGTTCTTCATTTCACTAGTCCAATTGTAATTTGCGGTATCACAACTACAAATGAGGCCGACATGCAATAGCCAATCAGCTCTCTGCTATTGAACTCCGTGCGCGCGGCGAATGTGATGTCATCGCTGTGTTTGCAGACGTTCGCTTATGGTGCGCGACATGGTTTCGTCTGGCGGAGCTCATGTAATGTTTTGAGACTGTGAACAGTTTTTGAGTGAACAGTTTTTGCATTTGATTTAAGTTGAATATGAAACACTTTGAAGAGATTTTGTCTGAAACTGGTATGACTGTACACACACCTTCTTTATGATCCGTCCATGCGTGATCATATATTGTATGTTTTTGTTTTTATTCTTGCCATAATATAAAATATAATTGTAGAGCAACCCAAGTTCTGTTGCCAGTAATATTTAACTTTAATAGGTAGAACTGTCCGAGATATGAACAAAAGCAAGTGATGCATCATTTAGATAAAAAAAAAATTTAGATTAAAATTTTGAATGGTTTAAAAATCTTTACAATAAATTATTAAAATAATAAAAACAATTATCTTGAATGATATTAATGGTGTGACCAGTTCTGGAAACGTTCTACTTCTCTGTTATCCGTCTGATTTTACTTTAGACCGCCCCCTGTCATTTAAAAGGATATCTCAATGGCGAATGCGTCAAGTATAAAGCCTCGTCCGTTTCATGAGGTGTGCGATGTGGCACCAGGCGAAAGTATAAATCAGACTTAAGATGTTTGTTTATTTGTTTTTTTCTGTAGTTCAATGGTGCATCCAACCTGTATTTAGTACTGTTCAATTTGAATACATTTATTTTACCACTAATTTTGTGATTTTGTATTTTCTGTTTGTGTGTATGCGTGTTTTTGATATTGTAAAATAGGTCTTAAATTTAATACTTAATGGTCTTAAAAAGTCTTAAATTTGACTACGATATCTGCAGAAACCCTGTTATAGGTCTCAGATAGTTGCATTGTGCCACTGGGGTTTAATATGACCAGAATAATATTGATATATTTAATTAAAGTTTTTTATTTTTGTCTGTTTTTGTTGTAGAAGAGTATGAGGCGCTCTCTGCACGCTCGTAAGGAGACTGAGTTTCTGCGGCTCAAGAGGACTCGGCTTGGTCTTGATGACTTTGAATCCCTTAAAGTGATTGGGAGAGGAGCATTCGGAGAGGTCTGTTTATTGCTCTGCTGCAAATCTTGATGTCTGCCATCTTCTAAGGCTGCACCCTAGCTTAAATGAAAGCTCATAAGCAATCGATATAAAACATTCGGTAACACTTTACAATAAGGTTCATTAGTTAATGTTAGTTAATGCATTTACTAACATGAACAAACAATGAACAATACATTTACTACAGCATTTGTTCATGTTAGTTAATATTAGTTAATGAAAATACAGTTATTCATTGTTAGTTCATGTTAATTCACGGTGCATTAACTAATGTTAACAAGCATGAACTTGGTACAAGTGTTGTTCATGATTAGTTCATGTTAGTAAATGCATTAACTAATGAACCTTATTGTTAAGTGTTACCAAACTTTCTTCATAAGCAAGTCACATAAAAAACGTTTGTTATGACATCAAGACTTGATTTATACAATTTATTTTGGAATTTTGACGTTAACATAAATGCACAGACCTGTTTTTATTATATTTTTGAGTAATTAACATAGTAGTTCACCAAAAAAATTATTTACTTACCAATTACTCAGCCTTAAGTGGTTCTAAAGTTTCTTTTACTTTACTTTTTTACTTTTTACTTTGAAGAAAGCTGAACATCGGTAGATATTGACATTCATAGTTACTAGAGAATAAATGAATGAAACTGGTTTCCAACATGCTTCAAAATATCTTATTTTGTGTTCAACAGAAGAAAGAAACTCAGACAGGTTTAAAACAAATGGAGAATTTTATTTTAGGGTCTTTAATGAATCTTTTAATTGTTGTTAACAAACTTGCTTGTCTTCTCGGATCAGTCTGAAGAAAAAGTCTGAAAAAAAGTCTAATTTTAGTACTTATTTCAGTTAGCTGCCAAAGTTATTCTAGTATTACTTGTATACTATTATACATGTGAATTAGTGAATTAAATGTTTTACGCAGCGAATGACCTTCCAGCCGCAACCCAACACTGGGAAACACCCATACACTCCTGCATTCACAGATATACACTACGGCCAATTTAGCTAATTCAGTTCACCTATAGCGCATGTCTTTGGACTCATGAGGGAAACCAGAGCACCTGGAGGAAACCCACACGAACACGGGGAAAATCCACACAGAAATGCCAACTGACCCAGCTGAGGCTTGAAACAGTGACCTTCTTGCTGTGAGGCGATTGTGCTACCCACTGGGCCACCATGACAGCCCATTTTTTATTGATTAAGTTAATTTGTAATTAGGTTTTAAATCTGATATTTACATTTTATTTATTCATGTTTATTTTAATGAACAATACTGGATTGTGCTCATATTCATGGCCTTTTTATTTTATTTATTTATTTTTAAGAAATGCAAAAAAATGTTTAGGTTTGAAAAAATAGTTGAACTTACATTTCTTCAGAAATCCTCTCAGAAGATCCTCATTTTGTATTGTCTTCAGGTGCGGCTGGTTCAGAAAAAGGACACTGGTCACATTTATGCCATGAAAATCCTCCGAAAAGCAGACATGCTGGAAAAAGAGCAGGTATGGACTTGCATTCTTTCAATTCTATTTAAATCAGTACCCTTAGACTGTCACCTGTTGTCATAGCGATCCCCTGATAACATCTCCCCTCACCTGTGCGCCTCCCTGCGGCAGGTGGCTCATATCCGGGCCGAGAGAGATATCTTGGTAGAGGCCGATGGCGCCTGGGTAGTAAAGATGTTCTACAGCTTTCAAGATAAACGCAATCTGTACCTCATCATGGAGTTTCTGCCTGGAGGTGAGGACAAATGTACAAAATGTCACATGGTATTTACTGATGTAACCGTGCGGGATTTAGAACTGGAAAAGTACTAACGGCAGTGGAAAGTCCTATTTTTAGAGCAGCTCCCCAGAGGCCGTAACTCTTGAGTGTGTGTTCAGGAGATATGATGACTCTGCTGATGAAGAAAGACACACTGTCGGAAGAAGCCACGCAGTTTTATATCGCAGAGACTGTTTTGGCGATTGACTCCATTCACCAGCTGGGCTTCATTCACCGAGACATCAAACCCGACAACCTTCTGCTGGACTCACGGGTGGGAATTTGCCTTTACCTCTGCTGTTTGCTCACACACACAAACAAAATAACATGGACAGTATGTTCAAAGGAGATGAATAGGGTTGTGGAAGGCTTTTGTAGTCTATGAAACTGAATGCGTCATGACAGATTGTGTCTATGTTTTGTAGGGTCACGTCAAACTGTCTGACTTTGGCCTCTGCACGGGTTTGAAGAAGGCCCATCGGACTGAATTTTACAGGAATCTCACACATAACCCTCCCAGTGACTTCTGTGAGTCGCCAGCATATACAGATTACACAGAATATATAGAAAAATATATTACATTTCTTAATAAAAATGATAAAGAATTAGAATTTCCTTGATTATAACAATGAAAACATATTGTAACTAAGCGTTTTTATACCAGGGAGAGGGGGTTAAAATAAGACAAAACAACATAAACTTTTTGTGTTTGAACAAACAAGATTTTGGAAAAACTGGATATTTGAGGAAGCTTAATTTTAAAGGTCCGTTTTTAAAAATCAATGAAATCGCCAAAATTATATATAAGGTACATTCCATTACAATAAAACAACAAAACAATGTGTAAGCTTTGCATGTACACTAAAACGCACATTCTAGAACCTCCTTGTGTGTTTAGGCCTGTCACAATAATCAATATATCGACTTATCACATAACACATGGATATGACCTCAATCATTTTTGGTGATGCAATATATATATCGCCCATACATAAAATATTCTAGCAACATCTTAGCTGATTGTGCAACATTTCTATCTTTATTTAAAAAAAACTATAGTATTTACTATAAATTACTATAGCATATTTTCATGTGGGTGCCTGACAACTGAAAATAGATTTGGTAGCAGATATCGCAGCCTCTGTTACTTTTTACCTGGCACTTTTTTTTCTTAACATTTATTATTATTAATTGTTTTAGGATATACAGAGCTCAGCATAATTGAGTTCACCTCATTTTGAAAATGTATATATTTTTATCCATTTCTCAGTGAATATCGGCAATGTATTTTGGTGCATTTAAACACAACAGATTTATTAAACAGATATATCTATTAAAATAACATTTTAGTCACCAAACATATTTAGAAATTGAAAGATAATACACTTAAATTCATGCAAAGTGTTGCAAAAAATAAATACAAACTACAAAATTTCAACTACATTTTTTTTCTTTTTTTTTTTTGTTTCTCTTGATTTTCTTTGTTTAAATTTGTATTTAATATTTTTCTATGACACATACATTTGGGTGTATTAGTTTTTGGACCGTTATTGTAGGTTATTTAGCTAGATTAGCTCCAGATTTGGCTTCAGTACTGACTAATTGCTTCCTATTAAAAATATTAATTTAAAAGATAGATTTGTGAGGGGTGTACACATATGCTGAGCACTGTATATTTTCACATTCTGATTCCAATGCCTAATTATTAAATTGTTAAAATTACTATTATTAAATGAAATATTCTTAAGAATAAAATATAATTTGTTCTTTGGAAGAGTGAACTTGCATTATGATGCTATTATATCATCATTCTGGCATTATATAATGAGGTAATTACATAACATGTCTTATAGTTGGACAATAATATAGTTTGTCGAAATATATCGTACTACAAAAAATAAATATTGTGACAGGAGTATGTGTGTTTCACATATGATGTAACAATTCTGAAATGTTTTTTTAGTTATGCCAAACTCTAAAATAATCGATTGGGTATATTTAATGAAAGGATGGATGGTGATGAGTTTATTGAAACAAATAATGTCTTGTTTCAAATATGCAACTTTCTGTCATAGAGTACATTTGATAAATAGCTGTTTCCATCCATGCATATTTTGTAGTATCAGGAAAAAATTAAATGCTCTATGAAAATGACAAGATATTCATAAAGTCCTAAATGTACAAACTAAATGTATTTTTTTTCATTATAAACAATGATGTAAACATTATAATGGATGTACAACAACAACAACAAAAATCTGACTTTTCAGATCTTATGATTGGATAACCAGACTAACCACCAGCTCCGTTTTCAATGCATTTCTCAAATGTTGTTTTGAAAATCTGTCATCTCTCAAGATTTTGTTCCCAAACACTAGACATCCGCCTCAGAATATGTTGTTTTTTGTTATTACATGTGCTGCTGTCTGCACGCTCTGAAGCACAAGTCATGCATAATGAAGGAAAAAGAGCTACAGTACCCTGGTTAAAGAAACTTTCATTTTTATTATCGATCATTTGGGCCAGCAAATTCGGAAGTGACTATTGTGACCTGTTGAACACGCATCGTAAATGATTTTAATTGAAGTGATATTCAAATGTTTCATACAAGCTAAAATTTCTGCTTTGGATGGAAACATAGCTAGTGACAAACGTGTTATTCAAAAAGCTTTTCTTTTTACAATCATTGTGAGGTAACAGGAATATGATATACAAATACAAATAAGGGCAGAATGTGGAAAAGTTCAACATTTTTAAACCTACTTTTACGTCTGTAATTATCCTCACAAAGAATCACAACTTTAAAATCAATCATATAAAGTAATTGTTAACACTGTCACTGATCATTTCAGTCCTTCTCTGACATTAAACAATTTAAAAGCCCAAATTGACCATATGTGCTCTATTTCAACCTCTTTTAGCCTTCCAAAACATGAATTCAAAGCGGAAAGCAGAAACCTGGAAAAAGAACCGAAGGCAGCTGGTAGGAAGGTTTTCCCTTTTTTAACAGAACTGAAAATTCCAGGTATTACTAGTGATTTTATTCCTCTCATATACAGGCATATTCAACAGTCGGGACGCCAGACTATATCGCCCCTGAGGTCTTCATGCAGACAGGCTACAATAAGCTGTGTGACTGGTGGTCTCTTGGAGTCATAATGTATGAGATGTTGATAGGTTAGTAATTTGAGATACTAAACACTAAGTGGATGGGTTCATATCAGGTCAGACTCTTTCTGTAAAAGCCTTTTACTGGAGCTCTTTCCTGCACTAAAACAGGTGTTTGTTTGGTTTTCCTGTTTCAGGCTACCCACCCTTCTGTTCCGAGACGCCACAGGAAACCTACAGGAAGGTCATGAACTGGCGTGAAACGCTAACTTTCCCTCCCGAAGTTCCCATTTCAGAAAGAGCCAAGGAATTGATCCTTAGGTCAGAGATTCTTCTATATCTGTAACACAAACCATATTGGAGAATGATGTTAATGTAACTTGAAAACCAAACAACGCCTCATTAAAATGATTTTTCCCTGAAGTATAGAGTATCACTGATTTCAAAAACATTTGAAATTTAATCTAACCAAACTTTATTGTATTTTTTTCAGGTATTGCACAGATGCAGAAAATCGGATTGGATCAGTAAGTGTGGATGAAATAAAATCTCATCCCTTTTTTGAGTCTGTAGACTGGGAGCATATCAGGTATTTCCGCACACATTTTTTCTTTGTTTTTTTTACGTCATCACGGTGTTGTCTATAGCTTCAAAATGACTCTGAATGTTTATGTTGGCAGGATTAATGTAATCAAGCTTTTTGATTGTGTGATCATAGAGAAGCAGTGTTTGAAGTTGATAATTGGAACTGAACTGTTTCCCTTCTCACAGAGAGAGACCTGCTGCTATTTCCATAGACATCAAGAGCATTGATGATACGTCCAACTTTGATGACTTTCCAGAGTCAGACATTCTGCAGCCAGGTATACTGCAAATAGTTTTTATAACCAACTAAAATTTGCACACAATATCACTTATTTAATTTAGTTCACTATGCAGTTATGTTGTCTACCTCTGTATAGTCATTGTTATTGCAGTAAGGACTTACAATTACAACTTGTGTTTATAGTTATTATTATTGGCTTTCGTGTGAACAGACTAATTAGGTTTTCCAGATGGTCTGGTTTGCCTTAAGCCATTTAGGTCAGGGGTTTTAAAACTGTGCTGCAAGGACCCCTGGGGGGCTGCAAGGGAATGCTAGAAATGTTGGGTAAAAAAGCATTTAAAAAATGTAAAAATACATTACTATGTATTACATACATAGATTTTTATTATTTTTTATTTTTTGTTAAGTTTTCAAAAATGAGAAAAATTTTTAGTAAACTGAATTAAAAATAATAGACAATAAAACCAATAAAAATGAAATAAAATAAAAGTACAAATAAATAAAGTACTATGATGAACTATAATGAATAGAAAAAATAAAAATGTAGCTTAATATTAAATAAATAGTTTTCTAAAGAATATTTTAATCTCATTTTAATATCAAATTTTACTGAATAAATTCTGAATATAATGTTTAAAAGTTAATTAAACATTATAAAATGAACTATATGGGTACCATTTACAATTAGGATGATCATATTCATGTGCCTGTGGCATCTAAAAGATAGAAAACGCCTGATATATGTTTTATAGGTTTAATTTGAATTAGTTTGGATTTATGATTAATTAAAAGAATATTAAAAGTTTTAAAAGATTAGTCAGTACTAAAAAGCCAAATCCGGAGCTTATCTAACAACATAAGTTATGATAAGGTTAAAAAATTAGTACAACCAAATTTATATTTAAGAGAAAAATATTAAATACAAAATTTAAAAAGAGAAAATTCAAGAGAAACAAAAAATTTAATGTTATAGTTTGCTTTTTTCCAATATTTAGAATGAATTAAAATGTATTATCTTTCTGTGATAAGTGTACTATTTTATGCTGACCATAGTGTACTCAATTATGCTGAGCACTGTATATCTAATAGGCATTTTATGGCTCTGTCTGCTTTTCTGACTATTCTCTTCATCTCACATCATTTCAGTAGCAAATGTAACAGAACCAGACTTTAAGTCCAAGGACTGGGTTTTCCTCAACTACACCTACAAACGCTTCGAGGGCTTGACACAGCGTGGCACCATCCCTACTTACATGAAGGCGGGCAAGGCGTGAAACTGGCACAGATGGTCTGCAAGAGGAGGATTAGAATGTAAATGACAATTCAAATGCAGATTTCTGCAGATGAAAGCTTATGCACTGCCGCTTTGTGCTACACAGTAGACCTGTTCTCAGAGGAGTCCATGGTGACGATAAAAATAAAAAAAAGCATAATAATTATATGGCCAAACATAAGGATGGAGACTCTCTTGTCCTGCTGCTCAGCTAAAAGGAAACAACGGTTACGCTCTTCAACACTGGATTAAACAGGGTCACAGATGTACAAAATAAAAAAGGGAAGCACTAAAGCCTTATGTTCAGAAAACCTCTGAAGTGACAAACCTGCAATAAAGTTGATTTCCCCCAGTCACCTTTTTTAGCTTCTTTCCCCCAGGAAGTTGAGAATCTGTATAAACCCAAATCAAACATGTACAGTATTAGACATACTGTATGATATAGTTTATTACCTGATGCTGAATATTTTTCATGATGAGTGTTTTGTGTTTTTTTGTGTGGAGTTGTTTTGTTGTATGTATGTTTGCAACCTACCTAGAAGAAACTTGAAGAAGGGATTGATGGTTTATGTTCGTGCCAGTGCCAGAGAGCAGCCTGTTCCTGTGCATTTCATCCATAATGAATCCATATTGTGAGCGTTGTTCACCTATGCAACCATTTTTGTAGTTCTGTTCTGTAACGCATGCGAGATGTAGCTTCAGTCAGTGGTTTGAAAAGGCAGATCAATAATGATTAAAACGTGCTCTCTTTTACATATGTTTTACAGGGTTTTAAAAGATAAATTAACTTTTTTGTTAGCATATTAAATTTTAAACGGACAAAGCTGTAACCAAATAACAATTAAATAAGGGTGGTAATGACTTCAAAGCATTGGAGAACACAAACTAGTGAGTTGATGTCTTGTTAAAGATAAGTAAAGGGATAATAATAATTATGATAATAAAGGTAACGCTTGATACACTTACATGCTGTCTTAGTTGCTGAGGATATTTAGTGATTGGACATCTGCTGTTTTGCATGACTACAAATTACTGGCCCAATAGCAAGGCTGAAAAAGAGAGCAAACATGTTGTAGCTTGTGTAAAAGATTGGTGCTGGGGTGTTTCACTTAATATATTCACTTCTGTTATTTTGTTATCTGTTGACATGGTGTAAAAATGTAAAAGCAAGAAATAAATGTTACAAATATGGAAAGACTTTTTTTACCCCTAGCTGTAGCTGAGAGAAGACCTACTTTGTAAAAATGGATGGTGTGACAAGAGCTCTCTCTAGTGGTGATTATTATAACTACAATATAGCGAGAGATCTCTATCCCAAGTAAATATTAATAAAACAACAGATTACTGTGAGGTTGGGTTTAGGGCTGGGGTAGGCGTAGACATTCATAAATTACAATATTGGACTTAGTGTCATGTACAAGACAATTTATTTATAAATAAATAAAAATTCCAGTTTCTACAGCCCACTTGGTGCTCGAAGTCCCACCCACTTGGAGCTGGCTTCGACCTCTGTTTATACCCTTCTTCCAGCAGAGAGTAATTAAAACAAATGCTAATTTCATACCACTTTTCAAATAAAGGGCACTAAAAACGTTTACCTATATATATATATAT